>KK116736.1:0-20856 GCA_000611955.2 Stegodyphus mimosarum | reverse complement strand
TATCACCAACCTCTTCAGAGGACTTTCGGCTCGCCATATATTTAGAGTGTCCCCATGCCGTAAAGATACTATACATTTACAAACATCCACGCCTTCTCCGGGATTCGAAACTGGGCCCTCCACTATCGCAGTAGTCTCGACCACTATACCGTCTGGGCGGCTAACCCCTTTATTATATCTCCTTATTATAGTTTACTTCTCAAAGTTAAGATTTTTTAAATACTAAATATTTGCCCTTTTATTCGTACTAGTGTTTTAATGCAGCTTTTCTGATGTTCTTATAAAGCCTTATTAAGGTACGTATTCCAAAACTACATTTTAAAATGAATGGAAGAAAGGAAGGAAAAGTTTTTAATTGAACCGTGATAACACACCTCATAATCACAGGTAACAAGAAAATTTTACAGCTGGAATTAGCAAATAATTAGGACATCGGGTGAGTCTAAATGAAACGGTAAATATAGGAAAATTACGAGTTCTGAAATTTAAGAGAATAAATTTCTAAATTTAAAAAAGATTCGAAAATTTACTTTAAATATTCACATTAAAAACATTCAGACAGACAATTAGATGAATGCCGTTGCTATTTTTATTTATGGCTCTGTTAATACAATGGTCTTATTTTACATTAATTCAAATGTATAAAATTTAAAACATTTACCAACTTACAGTTATTTTTAATGAAAAGTGAATAAATTACGAGGTTAAATTTACAAGACTGCATAAACAGAACCTTAAATTATTTTAATTTAAGCCAAATAGTTTTAATCCTAGTATACGGTACACACGGGATTTAGAGACATTACGATATGAGCAGTCAACGCGGTATTTATGATGAGCAGTAAATGAGTCATTTTGGCGTTGGCGACAATTTTCAAAATCACGCCAAGGCCATATGGTATACTAGGATTTTACCGCTAAATTTAACCAGCTTTGTTTAATATCATCGATAGCTAGTGAACTAACTAAATTTTGTTCATTTAACTGGTGAAATATCTCACACTTAAATTAAAACTAATAGGAAAACAGCCCTGGAGTTGTTTTCAAAATATAAAAAAATTAGGGCTTAATGAGAATAAATGTTAAATTCAAAACGTGACATCAAATAATTCCTTTTCGTTTCAGACGTATAAACTACAAATGTTACTTTTTCTACTATGTAGCAATTTCTTAATAAGCGTTATTTATTGTATGAAGATAGTTGTTGCAGATGAGTTACAAGGCACGCTTTCAACACTTTAGCGATAAAGGAAGTGTTTGTACGGAAGGTATCTGTCAACAGAAAATATTTCAGTATATTCACTGCTTACAAGCAAAATAACGGGTGATAATTTATTATGAGGAATTTCTTTCCATATATGTTCGCGCTATAAAAATTACTACTTTTATCTTCCCTGTATACTTATTATTTCACGCAGACAGAAATATTTCCAAATATTATTTTTATTACCACATTGCTCCTAAAATAATAAACTAGTCTTATCTCCCTAAAATGTATTCTATTGCGTTTTATTCAGATCAGCGTTCCCGAACTAGTACCTCGGCTAGTATTCCTCAGGCTAAGCAGAAGAAATTATCAGTAATGGTGAAAAGTAAAGTACAATAAACATCGTAATAAATACTGATACCCTACCATCAACCTCTCGAGAGGGCCTTCTGGCTCGCTATGTATTCAGAGTGCCCCCATGCCGCAAAGACATTATACATTCACAAACATCCATGCCTTCTCCAGTTTTCGAATCCGAGTCCTTCGGTATCACAGTAGGATCCTCTAACCACTATATCACCTGGGCAGCTCCCATGAGCTTATTTTGAAGACTACTTATTTTAGTTAAGCTTGAAATTTTACAACACTAATTGGTTTCCAGGACTTGCATTTTTCAAAAATAAATTAACTCAGGATTACTGAACAGTTCCATTACTGTTTTCAAATCATGTTTCAAAACACTTCCATAATGAAGATTATGGAAGTGTTAAGATTTGATTATTGTTCCATTACTGTTTTCAAATCATGTTTCAAAACACTTCCATAATGAAGATTATGGAAGTGTTAAGATTTAAGGATTATGGAAGTGTTAAGATTTAAGGATTATGGAAGTGTTAAGATTTAAGGATTATGGAAGTGTTAAGTTAAGATTTTTGGAAATCATGATTTAGGGAGGAAACATGACTGATTTATTTCAGACGCTTTAAAATTTTTTATCACAAAATCAGTTTCATCTTACAAATGAAGCAATAGTGAATATAATAATTTCCTTAAAAGGACTCAAAAACATCGTTCAGACATTATTTTTTCCAAACGAATGGAGAAGGATAAGTGAATTTCAAATACTTTCACTGAAGAATTTTTCAAACCGGCCTCAAAATTACCATTCTTTGAAGAACAATTAATTGTTTGTATTGTTCCGACCCTATCCAAGGTTGTTTCTTATTTTTATGATATTAAAATAATATAATAGAAGGATATTGTTGCGATCTACGGATTCGAGGATTTGCAGTAATTGAGGTGAACACTTGATGAAGAATCTAAGCACAATTTATTCGCCAGTAAGCACTTATAGAGCCATCAGGATTTTTTTTGAAGGAGAGACGAAAAATTAGCAACGCCTTCGCCGGGAATCGAACCACGGAGCTCTCGGTTACGCGTCGTGCATGCAGACCACTACACCACGAAGGCATGCGAAGAAGACGGGAGAAATACCTTATACACTATTACACAAGACAGTTCCAAAAACTCGTTCACAGTCGTCGAAAAACTACGATAAACACGCTGAGACAATCAGCAACACAGCCTTCAGGCTATAACGGTGAAGACAGCTTCACAGGAAAGCACTTAGCACAGCTCCGGACTCGGTTGATCGCTCTCACGCTAATCTCTGTACTCAAAACACTCTTCTACACTACTACTCTCTACCAGGACAGGCATTGTTTGTATAGTTTAAACCTACCTTCGAGAATATTTCCCAGAAAACCGTTAAGAAGATCTAGAATGTTCTCGCTCCGTCTATGGCATATCGCCAATTTTGTCGCCAAATGGACGATTTCGAGCCAAATCTCGCAACCCTGCCTTTCCCTATCACTTTCTGGCAACCCTAACCCCGTTTTGCGAGGAAGCTATCTCACCACAGATGAGCACTTCCAACAGTATAGCGTGAAAGTACTGGTCAGAAAAGGGTAATAATTGCGGAAATACCGGTCAGAAGACAGTTTATAGGTTTTCAAACGGGAGATCAGGAACAAACACTCTGCAATCGCAAAACCTTATTAAAAAGACAAACAAACAGACTGCATAGAAACACTGCAAGAAGAAAGTGCCTAAAATAAAATAAATCTGAGGGAAAATAATAAGAATGCATTATTTTAAATGAAAATCATATTTGCCTTTTGTGCTGCCTCAGAACCCATCGACTGCTTTCAAAGTAACATAATTTGCAGAAAACAAATTATTTCCCATTTTATTTGTTACTTCGTCTTTTAGTGCAAGGTGGTAATTTGAAATCAACTTAAGCAAGACTTATTTAAAGTAATTTAAGCAGTTAAAGTACTGATCAAGAAGAAACGTTGTTACACGATTACTGTTCCAAAATACAATAACGCTTGAAATTTAAAGCTACTGTCTGCTGCAAATGGGTCTCAATTAAGGTGCGAAAGGGTTGCAAGTGGCTCACGAGTTGTAGCACAGCCATGCCTGATACAAAGCATAAGATTGTGTTCTCAAAATGAGCTGTTAAAGGTGAAAAAACTTACTTATAGTGGTAAGGGGAGTGTTATAAAATTATTTTATTCCAAATTAACGCATATTTGTGAACTTATTTTAAAAAGAAAAATCACAGTTATTCAAGATATAACTGTGGGGGTAAAACCCCAATTAACCATCGATTGCGCATATTTCTCTCAAAAGACATTATTTCTGTTTTGCACCAAATATTTCCTCACGTTTACTATCTGCTTTCCCATTACACGAAACCTGTGAAAAGAAGAATAATTACTTGAAGACGCTTTGTTCTAGATGTTTAAAACTATTACTTGATAAAAAGAATATGTCACATATGAAATATACAAGAATTACACTTCATTAATCAAATAGGATCGATTATTTGATTATTCTTTGAATATGTTAGCCATTCAGTTGAATCTTTTGCTGTAGCAACTGACTATTAACGTTACTAAGTATTTAAGCGATTTAAATTAAATTCAAGAAAAAAAAACTAAATAATTGAAAACTTTTTGAATATTTTCCTAAAAATTCAAAATTTAGAATATAATTTTTCAAAACTCTCATCTGACCTAAGAATTTAACCGTGATTCTGAAACTAAGGTAAATTTGAATCATCTTCTATTCTATACTATAAAAATCTATGCGCGTCTGTTGTTTGTTTGTGACAACATTTCCTCCGAAAGGGCGGGAAGTTGAGTTTCGAGAGAGGTACCCCCTTGTATTCCAAAAATTCGTGGAAAGCCATATCGGCCACTCTCAACTTCATACTTTCACCCTCGTTTTTCCAAGTGGCAACAGTCTCGCGAGCTGGAGATAAAAATCTGCTTTATTTCGAAAAGTGTTGCCATTGCTCGGTTTCAAGTCATAGAATTTGTTAATAAAAAATTTGTAGGTTTCACAAAGTATGAAATAAAAATAGCATTGCCAAACATTAAATTTATTATTATTATATAAGGTCATATTCTGACTTTGAAAGAAAGCACGCATTTGCACCTGCCGTCATTGTATGTCGAAAATATTTCATTAATATCAGCATTTTAAATAAATAGCTGCTGTTGGCAATTTTTTTTGTTTTAGGTTCAGATTGGCACGTTAATTCTTTTATTGATATTGAAAAAAAGTTGTTATATTACATTGAATTTAAATCATGACGCCAAACGTATTAACGTGAAGAGTCAAAAGATTTTGTTCTTTGGTTTGGCAACAAAATAATTCAAAGGGTCCAAGGATTAATTATTGCGGAGTGCCTAGGATAAAGAACCCTCTACCTCCACATCATAGTTAATCAAAGGGAGCAGGAATAGGAAAAAATACATGAAAGACGTTAAGGAAAAATAAAAAGGAAGTCAACATGACTTGAGAAAAATTACAGAGACAAAAAGAACTTCTAAAAATGTTATAAGTTCGGAAAAATTAAGCAGTGATTAGGGAGACTCGATCTCGGGACCTTTCGGTCTTGAGTCTAACGCGCTAACCACTGAGCTAAGAAGATTACAGAATTTTTGGTATTTCAAGATTTTTAATAATATTTTGGGGAGAAATTTTATAATTTTTTAACATGAATACAACACCAAAGATAAAGCAGATTAGAAAGATTTTACGATTAATAGACTCCTTGGTCACATGGATTATAATTTAGTTATATGCTAGTAGTGTAATGTCTACTTACCGGTGAATGGCAGATTAAATCTGCGGTAAATGATGTGATATTTAAAAGAAACAGATTGATAATCCATGCGTGAGGCATATCTGGAGCAGCTGAATGAACGGGAAAATAATTATTTACGAATTTGGTTGTTGCTCGGAAAGAATGAACTTAAATTGAAATATTTTTATGCATTTTCTTTTCACGTGTACATAAAACGTATAAATTTTGTTTCTCCGCAGTTCGCTCATTTGGTAAGTTTGTCTACTAGTTTCTAATAAAATATGCTTTTATATGCATTTACCACTAAATTTACTTTACACTTACTTTCAACTGCAAAAAAGAAAACATATAACGGATCACTGGATCGGGGCAGGGCATTTTACCATTAATTTATTGAAACATAAAATGCACGTTATTTTTAATAAAACTATAAAATCAATCTCATCGCAAAAGTGTTCATTAACAACTAAAAGTTAAATACAGCCTTTTAGTTAATTACCTTAAAATGATGGAAAGATCATTGCTACTAGAGATAAAATAGAGTTTTTCAAAAAGAATAAAATATTTTCTTCTTCAGAAGCATAACTTTTTTCCTATTAGCAATGACCACCGCAAGAGCTAATAAATTTCACAGTCGAGTTTCGTCACGTTCATAAATATGACCAGTAACTTATCACGAATGAAACAAAGCAGGAAAAAAACAGCTGCTTCAAATAAAATTATTTTGACGAAGTTCATAACGTACAATCGTCAAATCTCTGTCTGAAATATAAGGCAATAATACGGAAGTATGAGCAGAACATGCCACATTCACACAATCTTCAAAAAGGACAAACAAACAAAAATGCAAAAAAGGGAAAGCTATCCAATACATTTCAGGCATAGCTGAAATAAAACGTTGCAAAACTTGATCATCATTCTAACAGAAACGTCACAACAGCAAAAATGCGACGTAAACTATTACACCCAGCACATAAGTAAAACCATCTCAAAAGACACAAATCAAAATGTGATGTCAAACTGAAGACGTGACATTCCCTAAAATAATCGTGGAAAAAAAATGGCAAAATGTATACCTGAAGCATGAAAAAAAAAAGTTTAAAAAAAAGAAGAGAAAGCGGAACGAAATATCGTGGGAAAAGGACAGCTGCAACTTTACAACTTTTTAAAATGCAAAAGTTACAAACATTATGTATTTCTTTAACAAAAACTATAAATAACATGAAATGTAATTTCCAGCTGCCTTTTTTCGCTTCTTTTTTTGATTTTAAAAGTAAAGCTGTTTATTATTCTTTGTGAGGATACACCAGCCTCGAAATCCATGTATTTATTTCCTTGTCATTCTTTCCTTTCATAAAAGCGATGACAAATATTTTGGATTGGGTTTCGGAAAGTTATTTGTTTGCTTCCATTCAATGGAGTTTTGTGATCTTTTGTTCACCTAAATTCTCCATTTCGCCTTTGTAAATATGACTAGAAGCAAGAAAAATGGATTACCTCTTAAGCCCATGTGTGTTTAGGGACAAAAGAATATAATACTTCATATTTAGGAGACATCTTAACTTGCTGTTAAGGAGTATATTTACAGTTCAGACCAAGAAGGGTGACGTGCGTAAATATTCAGATAAATAATTTCTGAAGTCATCATAAACAAATATTTTTGGAAAATGCTAGCTTTACTCTATCATGTTAAATGGTTTTCCATTAGTTAAAAGTATTCGCTAAAAAAAAAAAAAATTCTGAAAGGTTTCAGATTTTAAATTACGTCCAAAGGGGCGTTTTTTAAAGTTTTGTTCGTTACCTTTATTTATTAAATATTATGTTCTTCGCACTTAAACCATAAAATTCACCAATATCGCCAATTCAAGCAATATCGAAAAATAATTTTAAAATGAGTATATCTTTAGAATTTCCGATACACAGTTCAGTGCACTTTAGATAAAGTTTTTTTCTTTTTGTTGTCATTGCTCGCTTTTAAATCGTTTGAGTTTGTTCATCAAAAATTCATTAATGTTTTACAAAATATGAAATATATAATAAAACAAATTTCAAATTTGGGCTTCAAGATGCGCATATTCGGGTGGAAACGTACGTTATTCAAAATTGGATGGCTCTAGGTACCGTTGTTTTATCACATTTGGAGAAATAAACATACATTTTTAATTTCTTTAAATATAATACAGAGCTGCAATATTTGATGGCGACAGTTTGAAAAGTGATTCAGACTTTCAATGTTTCCAACGCAAAATTGCAAAGCGAAAACAGCAGTCTTTCAGAGAAGCCCCTTTAGACTTAAAACAAAAAATCAGATTTTATATTACGCACAAAGGGGTGTTTTTTAGCATTTTGTGTGCTACCTTTATTTATAAAATATCATGTTCTTCGCACGTAAACCATAAAATTCAATGCAACAGCAATATCACAAACTAATTCAAAAAAAAGTATATCTTTAGAACTTCGGATACACAAACTCGCGCGCTGGGGATAAAAACATTTTCTTTTCTTTCCCTTTCCCGTACAGTGTTGCCATTGCTCGCTTAGAAATCGTTCAATTTGTTAATCAAAAATTCGTTAAGATTTACAAAATATGAAATCGATAATAAAACAAATTCCAAAGTCGGGCTTGCAGATGCCCATATTCGAGTAGAAGACTACGAGGGACATACATACATTCATGAAGATTCTTCATTATTTAATTTCTTTAAATATAATACTGGGATATAATATTTGGTGGCAACAATTTGAAAAGTTTCAGTCGTTTATAATGATTCGACACAAAATGCCGTTTCGAAACTAACAGCCTTCTGAGCTAGCACACATCTTTGAGCTAAAATAAAAGCATGAATGATGCTTAACTGGTCACACGATCACACTTTCCCCTTTCAGAATTCTAAAAAGAAAATTTTAGAATTCTGAAAATTAGGTACTAAATTATTTATATTTCTTGAAGTATTTTCGGAGTGAAATAGACTTAACACGAAATTGTCGTATACCTAGTCGATCGGGCTAGGGCAAGCACAAGAAGAAAAATACAAGCCTTTCGTGAAATCCAGTAAATGAAGATTTGGGTATGATTCCTATGACTTTTTTTCTAATGCAAATTAATTTTGTTGATAGAATAGTTCCTGGTTTAAAGAATGTCGCGCAAAACGAACGTGCGCACATACTGAAAAATATTTTACGTAACGAACTCAATCCTACATTACGAATCGGATGCGAAATTCATTAAATATAAAACACGGAGGTAAACTTGTTTTACTTTCTACTGTTACGGATTTTGTGTTTATGTAAATAACTTTATGCGGAGTTGTAATATTTTTTGTATAATGTAATATGAAGTGCATAAAAGAGATGGAGCTGTGCCGGAAAAATATGAGTATTCGACAAAATAAGATTACAAAGTCAAGTCTACTTAGCATTAAAATAAATGGCTATCTCGCAAAATTGGCGATATCTCGCCAAACTGGCTATGGTTTTGGCGATTAAATTTTGCCTCTAAATTTCCCGGAAAAATCTCCAAAGGTCGCCAACTGGCCACCATTTTGCGATATTTGTGTTCGGTCCCTGTACAGCCTGTAACTGCTATTCTGCTATTGTGATTGAATAAATGTAATTGATCCCTATATGTAACAAAACCCGTATCCGGCCCTCATATGCCTTCCAGGGATTTCAAGAAGTCTAGAGATTTCTCGGTGGCGGAGAAAACTATATAAGAAAGGAGTGATCATCAGTTTCTGAGTTGTTTAGTTTAGCGTGAATTCGGAGTATTGAGATAGCTCCGTGTTAGCTTCGCTCTTTAGATGCGCTTTGCATTGCTTTGTGTTTCACGTTCTTAGAAGTTTGAAATGTAACTACTGATTGTATTCTGTGTTACTGTGAAGAGCTGTATGAGTATGGAAAGTCCCAGAACTGTGAAGTGTTTTTTTGGTAAAATAAATTTTTTAAAGCTATCCTCACTTCTGGCTGCATTCAATCTTCTACGAACCCTTACGCACGCAGGAATATATATATTATGTATGGCCACTTTTTGAAAGTGCTTATGATTGCTGTTTCAGAAATATATAACATATATTATAATAAAATTATATGTAATACTACCTAGCGTATGAAAATTGTAGTGTCCATGTCTTATATAACTAGGTTCACCATCGGCCGAGCGGTAAAGTCACTGAATACTGGTAGTTCGGTCCGAGACGGTTCGGTGGTACGGGCTGACTGCGTGGGCGCTTTCGTTTTTTCCCCATGTGCAACGTGTATACGATCCACTTTCCCTAAGAAAGTCCTCCACGAAGGCACCCCTGTCCTTAGGCAGATAGCACCAAGGCTTTCCCGTAATCACATAAACGTTATGCAGTTGATTGCTGTATGAAAACTACTAATCACGTGAAATATTTTACATTAAATGCCGCTACAGTGCTACATTATTTGTAAGATTCTGTAAAACAAAACATTGTGTACAATTGCATTTCGTTTTACTCATTATATACTGTAACGTTGCACGTACGATGTGAATGCTGTTAAATAACTTATTTTAATCACTGGAAAATTTTGAGCTAGTTGACTGGTTTTTTACAAATATACAAAAATGCAATACCTAAGCTGATAAATAAGCTTAAGCTGATAAATAAGCCTAAGCTTAAGTAATTCAGATAATTTTCTTCATCTATAACTCCCTCAAAAAAAAAAGTTCTGAAGGAATATATTTCATTTTTAGTTAAGCGAAAACATCTAAGACCAAATAAAAAGCAGACTTCATGAAAATTGAACATTAACTCATTATGAAAGCGGTCATTCTCTTTTTCGAAATTGCTTTTTCCTTCACAAAGAACTCATCGAAAGAATCTAATAGCACATCTAAACCTATTACACTTGCAGAATCATGTGTCTCAAGAGATGTTACTCAGAATACCGAATAAGAGAGTGTCTTTTTCTGTGAGCCAATCTTCTCCCCACAAGTAATGAAAATAGTTGCATAACAAGCCAGATGAGTGGGATAAAAGTGAATGAACATAACTGCAGAAAAAGCAGTGTTTGGATGAAGTGGATAGATATTCAAACGGATCAGTTTCAGACATTTCGGCCTCGTCGGCATCAGCAGATCCATCGACGTCGAGAGGTTAAATACAATGGTCATTACGTGGATGACTGAAAACAACGAATACTTGACACAAGAGCATGACACGGACAAAGTGTCATGAATGAATAATGCTTCGTCACTGCTATGAGTGGTTTAGGGAAATATATGGTAAATATTTGAGACCATCGCTATACAAAGAACTCGAAAAGCGTGTTTTGGTATTATTTCCTTAAATATTGACTCTCGATTGCACTTCTCGTTTGTAGTTTTTAAGTTTCATAAAATTAATAAGAGAATTTTGTAAATAATTTAAACACTGTGGGTGAAAGGGGTATCTGAAAAATAAAATCTATTTTTTTATATACAGGGTGTTTATAATTAAAGAAGCCGATTAGAAAGCTACCTATAAGCGAAACCAGTGATCGGAAAATTGTGACATTTTGTAATAAACTTGTAAAATATATTTTAATTTTATAAGAGTTATTTTATGCCTCTTTCCTGTCCCTCATTGCTTCAGCTCACACCTCCCCACAAGAATGAGTTTTTAGAATCGCGTTAAATGCAGATGAAAAGTAGAATAGTATTCAAGTCAAGTGACTTCGCCAGAGAGAGCTAAGATTTTTGAATAGCTAGGGGCTATTGCTAATTTAAATTATAATTTATATTTACGCACTTTTTATCTTACATACACTCTTAGACAAAAAACGACGCACCACAACGCACCGAGAAGATATAAAGCAAATTGGACACAAATTGATATGCACAAAGGTTTCGATGGAAAATGCAAAATTTTACATTTTGGCAGTCAAAATGATGATCTGGTCATGATGATGAGCCAAAATGATGAAAAATGAAAATCTGATCTGCGCAACTGGTAGAATATTTAAGAGGAGAAATTACGATTCCAGGTCATAAATTCTTCACGAATTTCATTCCGTGTACTCTGGTAGATAGTAATTATGCCTCGCATACAGGTGCCCAAAAGATATGCTCAGATGTCAGAATTTGAAAGAGGTCGTGTAGTTGGGCTCAAAGAAGCCGGTTGGTCTTATCGGCGAATAGCTCGACATTTGAGTAGGAGCGATGCCACTACTAGACGCTATTGGCAGGAATGGGTGAACCATGGCCATAGACAGCGTCAGCAAGGAAGCGGTAGGCCTAAAGAAACGACAGAACGTGAAGACCGAGCAATCGTCAGAGCGGCACTCACAGCCCCAGATGCATCATTATCATCGATTGTACGTGCAACTAGTGCTTCAGTGACCGCAAGGACCATTCATAGTCGGCTCACAGCAAGGGGGCTGAGGTCACGGCGCCCCTTGCGCCGACTACCTTTGACCTTTGTACAACGTCAAGCCCGTTTGCAGTGGTGTCTGGCTCATTCGCACTGGAATGTCACTGACTGGAGTAGAATAGTCTTCAGTGATGAGTCTCGCTTTGAACTGAACCCCGATGATCAGCGAAGGCGAGTCTGGAGACACCACGGACAGCGGTGTGGTACCAACCTGACCGTCTTCTGGCAGACAGGCAGACAACCAGGAGTGATGTTCTGCGGTGCCATTTCATTTCATAGTAGGACCCCTTTGGTTGTCATCCGTCACAAGCTTACAGCACAGCGGTACATCGACGAAGTTCTAAGGCCCGTTGTGTTGACCTTCATGTCACGCCACCCTGGGCTTACAATTCAGCAAGATAATACCTGCCCCCACACTGCACATGTTTCTACTGCTTGCTTTAGTGCTTGCCGAACATTACCTTGGCCAGCAAGGTCGCCAGATCTCTCTCCTATTGAGCACGTTTGGAGCATTATGGGCAGGGCCCTCCAACCAGCTCGGGATGTTGACGATCTAAGGCGCCAGTTGGACAGAAGTTGGCACGACATCCCTCAGGAGGACATCCGCAACCTCTATCAATCGATGCCAAGCCGAATAACTGCTTGCATACGGGCCAGAGGTGGAAAACGCGTTTCTGACGTTTTCACTTTGTGAAGATCTATCACTTCAATAAATCATCCAATTTTTCTCAAACTGTAATCATTTGTTTTTCTGTACATGTACATCACTTCTATCGATTTTCGTCCCATTCGGTCAACTCCTTCTTGGTGCGTCTTTTTTTTTGTCTAAGAGTGTATATATAACATATAAAACATATGTAGCTTAGTATTGTCAGTTATTATCCCCATTATAATAAACGTAACGCTTACCAGGGCATTTACCATCCAAATCATCCAAGCGGCCTCAAAAATGTATAATGTATAGTAGCCTAATAAAAGTTGCTGTTATATATTATAAGTTATTTCTTTCAGTCAGCAAAATTGCGGCCAGAATGATTGTTAGTTCCCAGAAGTTTTGTAATGGATGTTTCATCGGATCCTTATTTAGCAAAGTACAAAACACAAAATATAACCGAAAGACATAGAAGCAATATACGCACTTCTTAATTTATATTAATTTTTACATTCATAAAAACTGAATTCATATTTTAATAAAATTATGAACTGTAAATCATAAGCATTCTAATTCATGTGATTTGCTATAAATTTGACTGATAATTTTATAAACATTTGCATCATTAATACAATTAGCAAAAGGTATTTAAGTACAAAAAAGTTGTTTGCGAGGCTCCTGAAAGTAAGATTTTTATTAATTTATTTTTTTTAACTTAGTTTCCCAAAAGTACTGAAACGTTATTTACTTTAGGGAAGAATGTCTTCTAGAAGTTCTAGGACTTTCTAGGCTCGTATTCATGTTACGCAAGGAAATATTGCTCCATTTTAAACTGCTCTTTGGTAAGAATTTGAGTTCCTATCCAATTCTTCAGCGTCTCTAGAAAAATTTCAAATTTATTTAAAATTCAAATAATTTGAGGATTTTGCCACAAAATTTCTTGTTTTAAAGCTCATTAATTTTCTTAGAATTAAAGACAAGCACTTTTAAAAAGTAGTTTTTAGTAGTTAAGAAAAGTATTAAAAGGTTTCTTGGGAAAAAAAACCGGCTGACTTGCCAGCAATACAAAAAACACTCCTTTGAAAGTTTTCGCCAAAATTTAAGAACTACGCAGAATATGAAATCAGCGTTACCACTGTATTTGCTTTTCATGACTTGTTTCAACGAAACTGAAAATTAACGATAACGAAAACCCAATTAACTTTCGTTTCATCCTCCCGTTTCCTATTCGCAGTTTTAAACAATAAAACTTCTGTCACTGCATCATCGCGACTTTTATTTTAGACGACCTGAGGGATGATGAATTGCCACATCAGTGTTTCCTGTTTCTTCGCTCTGCGCAGAAAATTCCAAAGTAATTTTTCACATGAATAGGAAAATGATTCATAGACCAAAGAAAGGTAATAATGGAAAGTGCTATTTTATTATTACTAAACTACAACAATAAATAAAAAAAGACATTCTGCTACCTTCTGAATCATTTTATTTTTGCCAGCTATCAATACATTAAATTAAATAAATTTGCTAAATACGAGAATCACATTATGCAGTCCTCGTGGATATTCAATCAGCTTTCATGTTATGTAGTTATTTTTCTCTGCAAAATTCCTTCGGTATACGGCTGATAAAACAATGACAGCATGTCCTGGAGAGACTTTGTTGAAAAAGTCGTTCTCTACACCAGCAGTTCCCAAACTATGACGATCTCAACCTGAATTTCCCAAGGGATCTGCGGTCGGTCCAGGAAAATAAAAGAAATAAAAAAACTGACGAATTTAAAGAGGGAAAAAAGTAGAATCAAAAATGAAAAACCTAGAAACTGCATTCTGGATAGAAATTTCCCAAATTCAATTTCCCATCTTTTCTAATAGACAACGCATCCGTTGCTAGAAGAAGCACGATGTAGTCGCGTCGTTTATAATACGAAATAATATCTAAAAATAAATGTTTTGGATTCCCCTGCATCTCGTTTTAAATAGCAGAAATGGCTGGAACTCGGGTTCGTGTTTCGCAAAAATATAGATATTGTAAGTGTATACGCTCTTTGCAAATTGGGATATTTAAAATACTGTCGAACGGAAAGTCTTTTCGAGAAGATTGACCCTCGTAACCGTCCGCTAGAGGGCTCTCCATCGCAACTGTAGCACAGCCGCGCAGTTAACACGGTGGAACTGTGCTTGTACAAACAACGGTGAAATTTTTATTAATTAGTTTATACTAAAATTATGTATTGTATTTTGCATACTGCATGATAATTCTAAGTTAAAGCTTTCGTAGGGTGATGATATGTGATGATTTTAATGAGCATAGAAGGAGGAAAAAGCCTGACCTTGAAGAATTCCCAGTCTTTATTTTCACACATACGTATAAAATCATCTCCATAGATGCTTATCCAATCATAATGAAATCCGATACATTTCTATGATTCAATCATAATAAAAGATGATAAATTGATGTTTACATCGATTCTTAGAATTAAGACGCAGGCAGTTTAGGCGGGAAAGCAAAGCAAGGAGTTGTTAGCAAGGTGAAAGCTAGCAAAAGGGAATGATCAAGTCATGATGATCACTAGCATACATCGCGATACTTTGATACTATTTTTATTATTTTGGCATGCAGCCGGAATTCCTGCCCCTGCTCCTTCCAAATTCCTGAGTGAATCCCGAAGTGGGCCTGACGTCTGAGGAAGTCCATAAATAGTATTCTCCAGATGAGGTTTAAGCTGAAGTGGGAAAAATTTTGAAGCCTATTGTTTCCTGCACGAAAATGCAAAGACCGGACGGAGCTGTAGAAGGGGTTGTGGTCAGGCACCGTTTAGCTGGTTACGTGGCTTAAAGCAGCGAATCTAATGTCAGGAAGGCACGTGGCTTGCCGACTACTGCACATAGAAGGCTATCTGCACACACATTGGTTGGCCTGATTTGTTTGTAGTCGGTGGGTGGCGAAAGGTGACCTTGAAGAAAAGACCTTCAATTGAAGAAAAGTTTATTTTCTAGATGTTACAAATAAATTAATAAAGCAGTAATTATTGTTAAATTATGAGGAGTCATGTAGCATTGTCGGCATAACGTATAAGATTGGAGAGTGCTGAATATATTTTTTTCGCTCTTTATTTAGCAAAGACCGGATATTTATATAGTTAAAGAGCTTTCTGAGGAAGCAAAGTGAGGTTTGAGGAGAGTAAGAACTTAATTGTTACGTCTTCCCATTCTTAAACCTCATTTTCCTATTACAGAAAAAATAACTTTCTTCTTACCTCAATTATTTTGAGACACTAAGTCTCATTATTAAAGAACTTGCCAGAAAATGAACGAAGAAATTGCAACGAATCTCTTAGCCCAATAAAATTATTCTTCTGATTAGAAATTCAAATTAAAGCTCGTACAGACTAGTTTTTAACTGCGTCTGTAAACGAAAATTTCGTGGGTTAAAAAAAAATCTTGTTACTTATTGCGCGCAGCACTAAACATCATTCATTACTAATGTAATAGTGTAAGAGATCAAAAAGTATATTTTTCTTTTGCAGTTTCAAAGTATAGTTATTTCTATGTCGAGAACTAGCTAATGGAACGATTTTGAGATCTAAATCCTTTCAGTAATAAGTTTTGCACTAAAATCTGCCATGAATTTAATTGAATAGTTTTGTAACTTGATGTAAGTAAGTGCATCGGTCAGCCATGCCTTAATATCCTGCGTGCCTGTTCCCAAGCAACTGAATACTGCATTATTTCTGATTAGTGCCGCAGAGACGGGAAAGTGGTTAGTGACACAAGCGCCTGGCCCCAGCCACCACCCCAAGCTCATATTGGACACTACTTGTGATGTCATAGAGTGACGAAATGAATTCCCCGCGGCATTTTTGCGGGCGAAAAGCTTGCTTTAATTGCAAATACTCTGTTACATTCCACAAATTCACATTTATACAAAACATAACCAAGACCAAAAAAGTATAAGTTCATCTAACTTACACGAAACCGATAATAAAATCTCTTCAACCTGATGTCATAAACGGCGACCAATAAGAACAGGGGTGGTGGCTGGGGCCAGGCGCTTGTGTTAGTGACTGCTTGCCGTACCGAAGGGCCCAAGTTCGAATACCGGAGATGACACGGATGTAAATTCCCTATATCCTCATAGGAGCCAACGGTGGCCCATCTATTACCCTCATGATAACGTGATCACCGCTTCTGGCCTTAATAGTATCCAGTGCCTCTAACGACTAGTGCCAGCCCTTGGAAATTTAAAAAAAAAATGATTAGCCTGATTTAAGGGTCTGTGGCAAAGCACTCGAGGGCAGTCTAACAAAGAAAAGGAATGTCTTTACTAACCACTTTCCATTTTAAAGAGAGATTGGCTTGTTCATACGCTATACATAAGGAAAAAAAAACATGAAAAGTCTCATGCAGCCAGTTCGTTTCTCAGGATCTGAATCTTGTCGAACTACCAGAGTTTAGCAGTTTAATTCTCTGCAGCCTGAAGGATTATTTATTTGATGCATAGTACACATCATGGACATCTGTTCATAGAATAAATGCCTTCATGAAAGATTTTCTAAGCAAACCTGTAACGTAAATAATGTTTGAGTTCAAAGATATTAGCAAAATATCTAAAATAATGTTTAAAAATATATTATGTAGCAATTAGGATTTATTCTTAAACAGACTTTGAATATGAAACTCAAAACACGTGCATATAATTTGTAAGGAAGTGCTCTGATCACTAGGCACTGTGAAACAGCAACAAAAATTTGAAAATATTTCGAGTTTTACTTACAGCCAACATATACAAGACAAAAATAAGTGTAAGCATAATAATTAAATTTTTATATGCGGAATATAAACAGATTAAGATTTTGATTCTTATAATTTAATTTGCACGTGATGCAAGGTTACTTTATTTTAATATTTTCAGATATCAGCCTCCATAAAAAGTACAGTATTTTCAATGAATTTAATGAATATCTCCTCCGGCTTTTCTTTCAACTCGTTCTAATCGCTGGGGAGGATACCATTACAGTGCTTGACTATATTCCCTTGACAAGTAATTGAAGAAACATATGACTTTAAAATACATTTGAAATTTAAAAAATTGAGCAGTTTAATGCTTCTAAGAGAAAAAAGTACGAAAACTAAACATACGAATTAGTTGTAAAATATTAATTTTTTTTCTAGATATTTAAGAAAATTTTCTGTCTGCGCTGTTAGTCAAATTTTAACTCATATGTGGACGCATAGATAATGAATTAAAATTCGATTAGCAATTAGTTCTAAGATTTTAATAATTTATAGTATATGAAAGCAATTATATAAATAATTGATTTTATGTGACTACAAATGTTTACGTGTATTTTATTTATAAATGCAGGAAATATTTTAGGAATAGCTAATTCATTGAAAGTCCCTTTCAGCAGTGGCGTAGCTAGAATTTCCAGCGCCCGGGGACAACTGAAAAATTTGCGCCCCTTTCTGTGTGCCAAGAGTGGAAAATATTTCATTAAAAATTTCGTAGCATCAATTTGGCGCCCCTTAGATACTGTGTCCGGGGACAGATGTCCCCCCTTGCCCCACCCTAGCTACGCCACTGCCTTTCAGATTACCTACAGCCATAAATTAACAAAAGTGTTAGGAAAAGATTGATTAAAATTAATAAAAAAATAGCAAGTCTAAACTCGATATTATATAAATATATTTTCTAAATGTAGTCCATTAAGCAGTTCTTAAAAAGAAAAATAAAGAGCTTGCGTATGCTTTCATGTTAGCAAATTCGAGCTTTGAATTCTCAGCTCATTTTAAGATGGGGTGAGAATAAATATCCTCAGTCTGCTTGACGTCAGGAGTATTTAGTATGTGCATCCTCAGGATGATAAACGGTAAAGTCCTGAAGATATCTGAGAAACAACATCCTCAGGAGATCTTCATATATCCCGAGGTATTGCGACTTGAACAGGACATTTTTAAGATGTTGATTTACGAAGACCTCAGGATATCTGAAAATCAACATCCTGAGGAGATCTTCATATATCCCGGGACATTGCGACTTGTACAGGACATCCTCAGGATGTTGACTTAAGGAGGCCTCAGGATATCTGAGAATCAACATGCTTAGGATATCCTGTTTCTCGGGACATTGTGACTTAAATAGGATGTCCTGAGGATGTCTTGCGCTATGGGGGAGTCAACACATGGTCAGGACGACGTGATTTAACTGCAATTGCCGTATCGTCGGCGTAGCTAGCTAGGAGTGAGTTTACATCATCGTGGGAGTTTGGAAAATCGTTTACATACTGGATATAGAATATCGGGCCAAGTATACTACCTTGGAGAATACCCGTCTCTGGATGTGCTTTACACTTGAAATCGCCTGCCCGTGCTTGTCCTTTCACTCAGGAAAGAATTTATCATAAGGATGAGGTCGCGCGGCAGGTCGGTCTTCATGAGTTTGAACAAAAGTCCTAGATGCCACACGCGTTCAAAAGCTTTTCTCACGTCTAACATCAGGATGACAACACTCATTTTATTGTACAAAGCCGAACACCGATGAATTCAGTTAGGCGAACTAGCTGGGTGGTGGTCGAAAGTTTTTTTCTGAAACCATGCTGGTGATCTGCTAGACAGTTAAGGTTATCAGTCAACCTATGGTAGATAAGTCTTTCGAGAATTTTACTTGTAGAAGACAAAAGGCTGATGGTCCTGTAGTTAGCTGGATTATCGTGTGGTTTCCCCGGCTTAGGAATCAGAAAAATATTCGCACGTTTCCATGCATGGGGGAAGTAATTTATAGGTGCATGCAAGCGTTGAAGATGCTTGTCAGTTTGCAGGTCATTTTAAATGGAAAAGCTTTTAGCATCCGATTACTGATGTTATCACTGCCTGGAGTTTTTTTCGGTCTTAGTGTCCTGATGATTTCGTTTACTTCATGAAGGGTAGCAAAGTTCATGATTTTGGAAGCACTAGGTGCGTTTAGCCAGGAATTTACATATTCCATGACTAGCTCGGCAGAGTATTTATACATATATATGTAAGATACAAGAAAATAAGTACTTATACGTACTTACATCTTACATATATATGCAAGATATAACAAAATACTATGGTTGCTTTAAAAAATAATTGGCGGCTTCAGAATTAACTATTCTACACTTGGCGCTCTCCCCCTAAATTCTTCTGTTCTCCCAAATTCGAGATCTTTCCATGTTATGTAACAACCTAAAATTAACCAGTCATAGCTCAGATGTACTTTTGCATTATACTTAAGTGTAAATAATCTTCAATTTCTGTTTTCACAGTCACTAGAATTTGATGCAACAGGTACATATCCTGGGCGAATTTTAAGCTGTCATAATTTAATGCATAAAAGAAAACACTGCAATTTTAACAGCTTTCGATATCCAGCATTGCTGGTGGTTAAGGCATACGGATGAAGATAACATACAAAATGAGGATTCGATGATTCTTCAGGACATAGTTCGTATAAACAAGTAGTACTGCATGAATCTGCAACCGGTGACCAAGTTGCAATTTATAACAAATTTTTATTTTGTTTGCTGCATTTATAACATATCTGTTTTACGTCTTCATTTAGTTTGTGACCCTGATAGCAATAATTTTTAAACAATTTGGCTTGAGGTATTGTTGGCGGTTAATGATAGAGTTCTCTGAAAGAATAAAGCAAAGTAGGTAAAGATATATTAAACATCTGTGTAACAGTGTATTTTACATTAAAGGAGATCAGTCTCAGTTGACTCAGGCAAACTTGAATTTTCGCAGCAGGTGCCCACGCAGAGCGCTACCCTGGATTAATAATGGCCGATTTTCGAATACATGTAGTTTCATAACTTTGGTGATGGCATATAGTGACTGATGAGAGATCAGATGAATGAGAACTACGTATTATGGGCACGGAGTGGAGTCAGTCACAGTTTTAATTTTGTCAGTAATCAATGATAAAGTACACTCTGCACAAAAAAAAGGGGGGGACCGTTCTATATCTTCGGCTCTACTGGGCCGATTGACGAAATTTAACTTGCGTTTTTGATGTCTCGAAAGCGCGACTTAGGATATGCATTATATTTATATTCGTTTTTAAATTAGATTTATTATCTGTTTTAACAAAGGCATTCTGACACTTTTCCTGAAAAGAATGGCATTCCGGCATTATTGACAGAGTGCCAAGTTTTTTAAAAACCGCACCAGCAGTTTTTAAAAAATTAGCTCTCAAAATTTAACCTCCTCAATGTTAGTTAAATTTGGTACATATTTATTAATATTTCTTTTCTTCTTTTATTAAACTTGCTTACTTTCTGCTTTCACAGTTCGAAATTTAAATTCAATCCAAATAAATTTTGCAGATATTTTCTGATTTATTTTTGAAATTTTTAGTTTTTAGTAATTTTTATAAATTTTTCTATATAATACACAGTCCAGTCACATTAATGTGACCATCTGTCAAAAGCCAGAATAACCACCTT
>KK116735.1:278996-293023 GCA_000611955.2 Stegodyphus mimosarum | reverse complement strand
AAGTGAAAGCTCAACTTACCCTAGCCATCCTGGGATTAATAACGGAGATTAAAGTTAACACGTTGAGCATGCAGACCACTACACCACGAAGGCATGCGAAGAAGGCGGAAGAAATAGCTTATATACTCTCCCTTTTAAAGGGGGACTGGGGTTTTGGGGACCCAATCGCGAAATCCCGGTGGTGGAGAATCATCGTACACCACCTTTTTAGTTCGGGCGCCAGTGTAGAGTCATTAGGTTATTTCGGATCAGGAGACATGAAAAAGGAGCAGCGCCTTCGCCGGGAATCGAACCACGAACCTCTCGGTTACGCGTCGAGCATGCAGACCACTACACCACGAAGGCATGCGAAGAAGGCTGGAGAAATACCTTATACTATAATGCTTTATATTTATGCACATGTATAGTATACGTATATTTATAATTTTGGTAATGGACACTCAGTAACAGCTATCAAACTATTTTTAAATATTTTAAGAAAGAACAATTTGTAACGATATGACGTGCTGATAAAAATTAGATGCATGTAAATATATAAGCATCATGCAATCGTAAAGCTGAGATGTCTTACTAACTGATCTTAAACTTTCATAAGACATAAGAAAATAAAAATGCTCTTAATTATTTTACATCTGAATTCTATGCAATGCAGCATTCCGTTGAATAACAGTTATTCCATGTTCAGTGGCATTCCAACATATTCAATGGAATAACATACTGACAAATTAAATTGAGATTTTCTCTAACACAAATAAAAGCTGAAATTACACAAAAAATGAAAAACATTTTTGAAATCCATTGGTACAACATTTTCAGTACACTTAAAAGCAATTTTCCTGAGGTCTCGCTCACATTAAGAGGGTGAGCGTGTCAAAAGATCCGTGAGAGATCACGCCACTGCAATTCACCATCAGGGTGTAATTCTAGAGTGAAAAATAAGAAAAAAAAGTCATGTTCCAAACCTTTACATATGGATGAAGTTCAGCGATGAGTTATTTCAAAACCTGCAATGCCTCATCATTACGCGCAGCATCGCGTGCGTCTTCTCTCAGATGACGCGGAACACTGCATAAGAATTCCGTTAATCAACTTGAGGGTGTTAGAAATTCCTGGGATAGAAGAAGAGAGCAATGATAAAAGAAAAAAAATGGCGTTAGATTATCTACAAGGATGAGAGACAGCTTTAAAAAATTCCTGGTATAAAAATGGATTTTTGAATAGTTAATAGGGTAGCGCGCGTCCTTTATCATGGCCTGACGCAAATTGCCAAGTCTGTGGATCCTTTCATACATCACGCGACCTAGAAAAGCAACTTGCCAAAATCAAGTTTAAATCTGCGTTGCCCTGTTTTTATTTATTTATTTACTTATTTTTTGGATGTCCAGCAATGTTATGATCTGACATATTCTAAATTTGAGTGCTATTTCTCATGAATCATCGGCATTTTTCTAGCCTCTAAAAGTTTATTCTGAGCTCTATAACATCTTTTTTTAGTGAAGGTATAAGCTAAACAGTCTTCGGTAAAATTGTTTTTAATCCGGGTTCTGATTACATACGCGACTGTTTGAAGGGTAAGCGTAAGACGGAAAAAAAGAGCTCCCTTTTCCTTTATTTTAGGATTTTAAATAAATGCCTATGGAACTGTAGATCTAATTGCGTTCATTCTTTCCTTAAAACACTTAAAAGGTAATATTGCATACAGAAAGAATTGCCATATCACAAATATTTATATAGTAGACTATAAAAAAATTTATTAATTTTCACAATCAAACTATGTGCTTAAAAGCATATGTCTGTATTTTGGAATGCGAATCTTTCGTTCAGGGCTCTTTGTTTACTTTACTATAGCTTTGTTTAATACGAATATATTCTGTGTTATGCATTATTTACGGTAATTCAATAAATAATTATTAACTACTAACTAATAACATGAATATTATTATAACGCAATCATTGATGAATATTCTTCATAATTATATTACGCATTCTAAGATCAAGTTGCATAATATTTTCATATAATCTAGGCTACTACTTGTGAAATTGTATTTCAAGCATTTCCTTTCAACAAAGTCAATATTAAAAGTATTCATCTGCTAAATTAATTATTCTCACTCAAACACTGCATTTTCATTTGTTTAGTGAAATATAATGCTTAGCAGAGTTTTAAGTCATACAGAGAGGTACTTTAGTTCACAGAGTATGAATTTCATTATTATGCTCGTGATTTAAATTTATTCTTACAAATAGTGAAACCTAGCATTTGAACAAAAGATAGTGTATTGGTTTTTAACTCTCAGTTTCTGCGATTTAAAATGATAACATAAAATTACATATTCATTTTGGATTCCTCATTACTTAATCATGTGTGGCAAAATTCATTTTTTAGCCCAAAGGGCTATTAATTTCATTTTCTCATTTTGTTGCTGTTGTTGTCTTGTCCATTATCACATGGAACAATGGTTGCCAAAGCCTAAGCCGAAAAGAGGATGGACTTCTATTATTCACTTCTATTTCATTTCAAGTTTTTGTATTATCAATTTCCATTATTTGCGGTCGCTATGCAGGTACGGCCAAATTAATAATTATTTCTTAATATAGTATAATTCTAAAGACCTGCAAAAATGAATTAATATCTAATTATATAATTTAATTTATTACAAGTGCGAACCTGTTTTCATTTTTTTTGAATATTTTTGATGTTCCGTTCATATAATAATCATGTTAATCAGAAGTTTGCCATTCCTATATCTTAATTCTTAAAAGGCAATTAAATGATTTCGTTGTGTAACGTTTATCATCACTTTCTTACTAAGATTTTTAATTTTCACTCTTACGCCCCTAACTGTATTTGTGCATGCTCATCACGCACTCACTTTAGAGAAAGAAATGAATTAGCTGATGTGAAGAAGAAGCTGAGGATGAATATAAGTAAGCGGGCTTTAAACAAAAAATTGCATACTAGCAGAATACTCAATATGAAAACAGTTGACGAGCAGCATTTTTTTATAAATAAAATAAATTTTTTTGACAAAACATTTTTTTAAACTACGTTACAAATTTATTTACTAAATATTTATCAAAATATACATAAAAAGAAATAATAATGACGCAAAGAAAAAAAAATACAGTTATACTTATTTTCTGAGAGAATTTTAAATGTAATTTTTTAACCTATAAGAGACTTCTGTTTATCTCATTTTGTAATTCAAACATATTGATAAAATTTTCAGACTGCCACTTATTTCAGATAATTTTAATGCGTTGAATCAAAACCTAAATATCTTATTTATAATTAAACTAACACAAAGCAAACTATAAAAACATCCTAATTCAGATAATACTTAATAATTAATGACAACCTATTATGTTTCTTTTATTTACTATTTTTTTTTACTTAGACATAAAAATACATGTAGCAAAATACGACAACAGCTTTAAAAAAATAACTGACGACCTCAAAATCAACGTTCTAGATTTGGTGCTCTGCCCCTAAACTCATCTGTTCTCTCAAATTCCAGATCTTTCTATGTTACGTAACGTTACGTGAAAAAGGCTACTAAAACTAATATTAACCAATCGTATCTTGCCTCTACAATTACATCAAACTTAATAGAAATACCACTGGCCGTTTATTGCGTTGTTCCTCTTGCCTTCCGTAACTGCTGCTTTGTCAACAGGGTGTCGCTTTAACTTTCCATAACTGCCTGCGTCATTTCTTTTTTAGAATTCAAAGTACATAGAAATTTATCGTATTTCATTAAGATTGAATCATAGAAATGTATCGGATTTCATTATGATTGGATAAATATCTGCTGAGATGATTTTATATGTGTGGAAATAAAGATTGGGAATTCGTCTAATTCATTTTTGTGTCGATGTCATCTGCTCGACTTCCCAACTTGCCACTAAGCCATCACGACTAGGCTTCAAAAACATTACATACATATATTTGTAAGTATATAATTATAAACTGCTTTATTACTACAATTTCAGCTACGTATCATGGAGCTGGAATTATAAAAAAAGTGTGTAATTTTGGAGAGAAATTACTAGAAACAATCTTCACCGCGAATTGCAGATGCTATTCGTTTAGTCCGGATCTCCTTTAGACTTATGCATCTTCAGATGGGGAAAAACAGGTCACATATAAATTTATTTTCAAACATGAAAACAATAATCAAACAAGATATTACTCACATACAGATGAATTTATCTTATTGCAAAAATTCGTGACTCACGTCATCATCTTTTGACAAATGCGATAAGAGCTTGATCAAATCTGTATTTTGAATCTTTGAATAAGATTTGTATCATAATCTATTTTAGACTTTCTGTGATGTTACACATGTTCGTTTATAATGGCAATAAAAATAATATTCAACGTAATGCTGAATCATTAAAATCTTAAATCTTTCGTTTCCATAATAATAAATTTTGCGATAATAATTAATCTCAATCAAAAAGGAAATCTGAAAGCTTTCAGATTTAACGTTAAGATCAAAGGACATTTTTTGTCAACGTTTTGTATGTTACCTATATTCATTAAATATCATGTCCTTAAACCATAAAATAAAGCAATATTGCAAAATAATTTTAAAAAGAGCATCTCTTTAGAATTTCCGATACACAATATCGCGCGCTGGAGATAAAAATGTTTTTTCCGTTACAGTATTGCCATTCCTCGCTTTGAAATCGTTGAGTTTATTAATCAAAAATTCTTTAATGTCAAACGAAACCTGAAAAAGATAATAAAAAAAATTCCAAATTCCAAATTAGGGCTTCCGGATGTCCATATTTGGTGGAAGATTACGTTATTAAAATTTGATGGCTCTATGTGCCATTGCTTTATTACAATGCGAGAAACATAAATTTTTTTCACTGCTACGATATCAACGTATCTACGTTTTTTTTACTTTGTCTCTTTAAAGAACAGTTTTATTTCTTTTAAATGACAGAATTTTTTCATCAGATTTTAGCTGGTATTTAAAATTAAATATCATTTCAAAGTATTAATACTGTGAAATAAATTTTAATTTCATTTTAAGAAATTATAAAAGTTTTAAAATTTTATTTTCGGTGGTTAATGTCAGTTTTTAACTCAATAAACCTAAAATAATAACTTGATGCAACAATTTTTTAATAATTTTAACTCAGTGTAGCTTGCTATTTTGCTTTCTACTTTTAGCAAAGCTTTATTGATTTTCTACTCAAAAATGTTTACTTTAAGGACGAAAATTTCCATAATTTTATTTTAAAATGCCCTAACTTTATCTGATGCATTTAAAATGTGTCATATTACCTTTCACTTAAGATGCTTACGATTTTATGGAGGAATTTGTTAAAACGGATAGAAATAGGAAGCTTTTAAAATGTTTAAAAAAATTATTTGGCAATAAAATATTATTTTGAATCTTAACTGCTTCTTTCTAACCCTGATTTAGTTAAATACTGTTGTGTAGCAAATTCATTTAATTATTTAAGTTTGACTTAAGAATTAATTTTTATTATTATTCTAAATTTATGCTATACAACGTTATTTTGTTTAATATGCTGTATTTATATTTGCTTTGGTTTAATTTTAATTAGGGGTTTTTGGTACTTAAGATTTGTACGTATCTTCCACTCGTTACTCGTAAACGCGTTGAAACACACAATGGAATTGGGTGCTTTTCTACGTAATATACTTGATTTAATATTAGTTAACTTAAGTTGATCCTTTATTAATTTATATCACTGGATGCAGAAAAATTAGCCTTTCAATTTAAGATCACTTTCAAGATTCTAGCTTTAACAGTTTTTAAGTTACAGTCAATTATTTAACTAAATTTTTACTCTTTGCTTGTGAAAAGGTCTTGGGCGAGGGGAAGGATTGAAAAAAGTCGCACTTTTAGCTGAATTCTAAAACTTTGCTTACGTATTAAGAGGAATACAATGAGAATTTCCGGTGGGGTAGTTTTAGGGTTGTTGCTGGTGCGTCAGATTCTTCCCTTTTCTTTGGGCGTGCTTGGCGATATTTGAATTTGTGTTAGTTCAACACCTCGGAACTTTGAAGATTTTTGTAGGGGTGTGTACGGAGTTTGGAGTACCGGATTTTTTCACCTTGTTTAGCGGGGATTGGCGATATATGGTTTCCTGCTTTGACAAGGTGCAGGTGTCGTTCTTCTCGCTCTCTTTTTGGCCTGATTTGACTCTACTCCTTTCGTGCCTTGAGCATGGGTTTTGTGCAGTTCTAAGGATGTCGTTCATATAGGAAGCGGGCTTTCGCTCCCTCAATGTTTTCTTTGAAATAGGACTTAAGAAGAAGTTGTACTGGCCTCGGCCTTATTCAGTAATTTTTTTGTATTATAGCCTACCTAAAAGGGTTGTTTGCCCCTCAGTTTAATCCTAAAGAATGTAAATCTTCGAATCTATTTCAGCAGAGATTAGAAAATCTGCTTTTGATCCTATTTGCTTCGCTGTACAACTGCGGACGACTGCCATAATCTGATTTTCATTTTGATTTGTTCCTGCGACTAGTTTGAGATGGTGAAGATTCCGGAAGACTTCTGAAGGCTGCGACGACCATGCCGGCTAGCGTTTTCTACGTAGGCTCAAGTTCCTGAAAGTTTTCAGCTGGTGATCCATTCTCGTCTACGCCTGGAGCCGTCGATGGATTTTCTGGAAGTTTGGCTGTGTATCCGGTTCATCTAAGTTCCCTTTTGTCGTTTCCTTTCTTAACTGGGTTTATCTTAATTAATAGAAAAAATGAATTATCCTAAGTCGTAACTTACTATTTGTTTTAATTAATTGTGAGAAGGGTTCTCCCTACCTGAAAAATGATAAATTCTAATTGGCTTTTTTTTAATGAGTTTGTTTAAAGATTTTTAAATTGTTAAGAAATTAGAAATTTTGTTTTATTTGGTGAACTACTAAATAAATGCTGAGTTAAGGTATACTGTAAAAACTTTACTTGCTGAGCTTAAGAAAAATTGGAAAATTGAAATAGAATTTTCGCTCCTTGTTAATATTCTAAATTTCTTAAAAAGTGGTTCTGCAGTACTCTGTCAATTGAATACAAAAATATTAGAAAACATTTGATGAGCTTTAATAAGATATCTAATTTTAACTTTTTCTTGATTACCGGTATTCTTCAATTCCCTGCGAAAGAAATAAAAAGAATAAAAGAAGGTAATTTTAAATTGTTAGGAATAGGAGATTTCCTTTAATTTTCTGTGCTATAATAAGGGAAAAAAAGAGAAAAAAACTTAAATAATTGTTAAAGGAAATAGTTGTTATGAATTTTTATGAAATTTTAACTCAATGAAATAGTTATACTTAATTAATAGTTATAGAAGTTTATGTTGTTTATTTTGAAATAGCAGAATTTGTTGAAAATACACGTTTATGTTTCGCTGATAAGATTTATAAAATTATCTCAGGTTATTTTCATATCCAGGGGGTGAACGGTTTTAGTACTAAAATTGATTTTACATAATTTCATATCTTTAAAAAAAATAAAATCTAAGGTTTTCTTGAAAGTTATTAGTGATTTATGTGTTTCTTTTTTTGATATGTTAGGATACATTGATTCACTAGCATCAAGGTTCATTGGGTTGCTAACTAAAATTAAAATTATACAACGCAATGGTTAAATTTGTTTTGCTGTACTCCACTCTTTCTCAGTTGGAGATAACAATACCGTTTGTTTAAAAATTCGCTTTTGGAAATTTCTGAATCGAAGTCTACGATAATCTGTTCTCAAATAGGAATACTCTTAGGCTATAACTAGAAAAACGTGGAATCCGTGGAAATAGCAATTCTAACCCAAAATAAATACCGCAATTAGCATTGAAGGTAAAAAGACCAAGTATTGATTTTACATTGGAAAGAAGCAAGAAACCTATATCTGAAGGAAATAGGCATTTCTTTTAACTGTTTCAAAAACATCTGGACTCAAAATATTTGCCTATATTTTACATATATAGGAGCATATATATATATATATATATATACTTACCGTATTTGTGAGATTTCTTAAGAAATGGAAAACAAATTCATAACACAGATTTACGTCTTAAAAACTCGCCTCCATTTGCTTTGGATTCCAAATGAAGGTGGACGTTTTTCAAAATATTTAAGCCAGAGGAAATTGGATATTTTTCGTGATTACTGAAGCCAGGGTTTATTTAAGCGACTGTCATAAGATGATCGTTTTTATTGCAAAAGAGAAGGTAAAGGTACATTTACTTGTATTCTGGAATATGACTGACGTTTTTCGTACAACGAGAAAGTGAGGTTAAAAGCAGTAGAATATTTTTTTCTTAATTATTTATGTCGAATAAAATTATGGTTCTAATTCTATATTTGAGAAAGACATTCCGTGTCATTATGTATATGACGTCCAACTTTCGTAGTAGGATACATCATTGTAGCTCTCTGTCATAATACATTACGTTTTACCACTATTGTTTTTAAAAAAAGCTCTGAATGAAACTGTTATTAACATTCATATTGCTTCAAAGTTCGCTGACTATTTCATCATTTTCATGATCTGTGGCATGTAATTGTCCAAGGTAGCACAAAATTGTCATAGTAACAATTAAATTACATTACTTAAAAATCATTATAATAAAACACTAGATCAGTTAGAGCTTCCGAAACACACTATAAAATGCTACACATCTGTATATTTTCGAAGATTGTGGCTAAATGACAGGTCGCAATTTAGTAATGTTTGCAAATTAACGCAGTCATATTTAAAGAATGCTAATATTATATCAAGTACATTACTTGCACTTTAGCCCTTAAAGTTGAATATAATATAACTATTAATTCCGTCAATTAATACCAGTAACATGGCCAAGTGAACTCATCTGACAGCTTGTGTTTAAATTTTTTGAGGCTAGAAATAATGTTATGCAAATTTAGAAAATTTAAAGTCGTTGAGATCTTTATTTAAATTAGTTTATCTAATTCAGATTTGATTTATTATAGGCAAGAGTATTAGTTAAATCTGCGGAATCATTATTATTTTTTTAAAGTAGGGAACGAGAAAAAATATGCGGTACCTCGCCGGGACTCGACCCCTGAAACTCTCGAGTACGAGGGGAGTATGTTTCAAATTACACCACGAAGGCATGTGGGAGGAAATCCCTTATAAATTTATCATTATTCTAATAAACGTCGTATCAGTGAAGGCGGGTTTACTGCATATCTTTATCCACATTGAAACTTTAATTTCTGTTGAATTGGAAATCAGTAAATTTTTGGTGTTTAGCGATAGTACATTGTAAATTATAACACTAAACGCTCATAGTGAGTGAAATTTCGTTCCTCTTCAATTGATCGTAAACAAATAGTCATTATTCAATTTAGGCAAACGATTCTGATGTTTTTAATAGAAATCATTAAAATATATTGATTGCTATAGTGGTAAAGAACAGCTACAGCTTTTTATGTAATATTTTTGACAATATCAATAGATGTAGCAGAACGACAAATACTTGAAAAAATGAAAACGGGAACATGTTCACGTAGTTCTTGTACATTTAAATAGAGACAAATAAAAGGCATTAGAAAGAACAGCTTTTATTTTGAATGAATCATACATTACATTTTTGCAAATTGCATTTGTTTTCGGAATAATTGCAGTATAAGTTATACTTTTAAAAAATAACGTGTTGATAAAGAGTGAAACACTCAGTATGAGGTTTTCTGCTCTGTCGATTCGGAAACTCTTCTCATATTGCAAACTAAACGTGACGCCATATAGAATAAAGAAATTATCATCAAATACCTTTCTGTAACTAGACGCCTGCTGCCGTTCTTCACATATTTAAATATTAATATATCCACTAAGATCATAATGTTCTTTTTCACGCTTGCGCATTGTTCAAGGAACGTTGAAGAAACAAGAATTACTGAATGACAGAGCCGTCCTGAGATATTTTTCACATGAGGCAAAAAGGTTAATGAGCGCTCCTAACTATATATATAAAGAAGAAAGTCTGTTGGTTTGTCCTCTAATAACTCAGTCACTACTATAGCTATTGTCACCAAAATTTCTACAATTCCTTTCTGGGTCCTGGAACAGGTCGACGTCTGCTTTCTCCAAAAAAAAAGAAGCTAAAATCAGATATATTAATTACAAATTCGGAAAAACGATAATTTTTGCCCTCCTTTTGCCGAGTGACAACAGTCTCGCAAGCTGGAGATGAAAATCTGCTTCATTTCGAAAGTTGTTGCCACTGCTCGCTTTCAAGTCCTAGATTTTGTTAATAAAAAAATTCCAAGTTTGAAGATGAAATGAAAATAGCATTGCCAAACATTAAATACACTATTCCCGATTCCAAAAATTCTAGCGTAGTCATTTCAAGTATTCCCATTTTTGTACGCCTCTAATCAGCCGAGCTATTAATTAAAAACTCTGAAACCGCTAATTTTCGCATTCATTTTTCCGAGTGGCAACAGTCCCGTGCTTTGGAAAGGCTTTATTTGAAAAACTGTTGCTACTCTTGCTTTCAAATCGTAGAGTTTGTTAATCAACATTTCGTAAGCTTTACAAAATCTGCATTGCATCTGTCTTAGAAATCTGTCTTAGAAGCATCAATACCAATATTCCTTCTTACAAGCAATCACAGTAGAGATTAAAAGATTGCATGCAGTCAGAATTTATAAAGGAAATTTAAAATTATGTTATCGGAAATAGAAATGCAGAAAAATATGCAAAAGAACTTGTAGAGTCATTAGGTTATTTTGAATCAGGAGATGTGAAAATTTTGCATTGGCCTCGCCGTGATTCGAACGTGAACCTCTAGAATATTCGCCGAGTGAGCAACCGTTACACAACGTAGGCACGCTTAAAAGAGGGAGAAAATACCTTATAAAGCTCTCATTGAATATAGATTGTAATATAAAGCGCAATTCTATGGACGCAATTACTGACTTATTTTTCAGACTAGAGTATCATTTAGTAGGAATTAGTTATTTGAATATGACAGGATTTTGAAAAGGGCTGAAGTGTTAAACGAAAGCAAGTTTCCAGTTGAAACTGATTTTATTACTGAAAGGTGAACGTGAAGTTAGATGACAATTCAAATTTCAAGGCTTATAGTTTCTAAAAATATTACTTTGGAGTAAATATATAGACTACCTCAGAGATATATAAAAGTATATATTTAGGAGTATGTATTAATCCAGTATTGCAGACACTTAAATAGCTTAATTTTATGATTTTGTTTAAGTTCGAACTCAGCTAATGTCTCTCCGGGATACGATTCACGTAGCCTTTTCTAATTGAATGAGCAAACCTTTTACATCAAAACCACAAAAGCTCGAAGGGCAAAATGTTGTAATTCCTTATTATTGTTCCCAGGAGAATGGGTAAATAATATCAGAGTTTCTTAAGCATGATTCTGCTGCAAGAAATTGTTTAACATACTGAATAAACGTTTCTTTCCTTCTATGAATTCATAAGCAATAATGATAGGAAACGATGTATTTATAACATTTGTTATGAAAAGTGGAAACATAAATAAACACACATCAAGAAACAAAGAAAAATTCGAGTTACCAATATTTGCATCATACATTCAATACCTAATTAAAGATGATAACGAAACAGATGAAAGAAAAGTGTTGTACTATAATAGAAAGAATATTGCGAAGCATTTTTCTTCCTTATATGAAGCAAAAAGGATGTATTGTAAGAGCGAAAAAATATGGGTATCATATTTCAAAAGAAATATCCATTTTGACTGTTCCTGAACTCATTCGGACGATTTTTTTGCATGTCACCTGTATGTACGGACAGGATAAAAGACTCTTTTTTACAAAAAAAGGTTTTATAAAAATCTATTTAAAATGCTTTCGAAAGGGACTTCTTTTCCTGACGTCTGTAAGTATGTATGTACCTATCTCGCATAACTCAAAAACTGTTAGTCACAAAATATTGAAATGTTGCATATGTGAATACTATAAGGTCCAATTTTGCACCTCGTTTTTTATTACCATCGGTAGTAACAAATATTCATACAAGGTATGTCCCGAAAGTAATGCGCCCCATTTTCTTCTGCCTCGGCTATTCTTCGCCCAACCTTGCCGCTTAAACGGCGACTACCGCCAGTCGGCTCCGAACTCCTGGAGAGTCACAGCGCCTGTTTCGGTGAACCCTTCTGTGAGGGCTCGGTCGAAATCAAGATGGAAAAAACACCCCTGTAGCGATACGCAAAGTTTTCTTTTAGGCTTGAGAAAACGCCTTCGGAGACTTTTGCGTTGCTTCAGTCTGGTCCCCACCCGACTTCTTGTTGTTCCTCACGATTAAAAAATCTCTGAAAAGACAGCATTTCGGGACCCTGGAAAACATCAAGGCGACTACGACGACGTTTCTAAACGACATCCCTGTGGTGGACTTCCAGAACCCGTTTAAAGCATGGAATGGCGTTGGAACAAATGTGTTAAAGCAGAAGGATGCATGTCGAAGAATACTGAATAGCTATACGAATCGGTTTAATAAATCTTTTTAAAAAAAGTGGATGCATCGTTATCCGGTCGTTATTTTCGCAGTTGTTTATCGTAGCAAAGTTACATTACATTTAGAAATGTGCTTTAATTAACCAGAACATTTAATTTCAAAATTTTCAAAAATTTTTATGTCATTTTCAACTTACTTAGAGGGACCGGTTAATTAAATTACAGCAATTCTAGGAAACATATTTAAATGAAGAACAGGAAAAATACAGAAGTGTTTTAAATACCGAAACCTGGCAGTGCCGTATTTAAAAAAAATGGCAATTAAAGAAATCTAACTTTTAATATGATCTCCCGATTCCTGTATTTATATTTTGAAAAATTTATATTTGTTTTGAAAAAATTATATTCCAAGAATTATCCTCCCGTGCCACAAAAATTGAAGGGAATATGTAATTTCAAAATTTTCAATTTTGTCATAACATTTTCAACTTGCCTTGAGAGATCGTTTTATTTAGAATAATTCTAGGATATAAGTTTTACATGAAGTGCAAGAAAGATGTTTATAAATTAATAGGCAATAGAGGAAGTTATGTGGTGTCGGCATCAGTTTTTTTTTCTTAGGATGAAAATTTTTCTGTAAACCCAAGTTGTATTAAAAAAAATGAAAAACTTGTTCAACAACGTTTAAGAGAAACTCTTGTCTGTCACACTGAAGGCAACATAGACATATTTTAGGTTATTCAAATGCCAAGAAAAACGTGATAATTAAACGCTTCTTGCTGTTTAAAGATGTGGATAGAGAAATCAGTTATATTTGCGAAAAGAAGAGGATAGATTATAAATGTCTTTTTAATTTAATACGTCCAATGATAATAATCAAATCCATAGCTGTTAACTAACTAAAATTCATTCTTCGACACTCACAGGAAATTTGGTCTATGCTTGATAGCATCTTAATTTTGAATGTTACTGTATTTACGATTGAATCTTAACAATTAACTTTTGTGGTAATATATTTATTATACGCAGCGCATTCAAAATCTATATGTATAGTTACTTTGATATTCAGATGATGTTTATTTTCAGATGAATAAAAAATATAATTACGTACGCTTGATTTACATAATTCACGGTCAACTAGGATGCATACTAATACTAGTGTCTTTTATCTTTGTTTCAAACCTGAAATGCAGGAAAGAATATTATAGAAGATTTCGAAGAGCACGTAAACTACACTCACGTTTGTGAAAATTGCAACACCATGAAGGACTTACGCGAGTGAGCTGAAATTTTCAGGAAATGCAAAGTAGCGCATGATATGCAAATGATTAGAATTGCAAATCCGTAGCGCATGCGTATGCTGAGCAGCGCCCTCTGAACGGCTGATGGATCCGAATAAATAGACGGCTGTAGCGAGGCGTGTATGGTTATCGGTGGTTATCTGCTAGTGGTAAACGTTAACTCAATCTGTACTTATGCCTCGTCGACGAAAGAGAGCGAGATTTGAACAACTTACAGAGTTTGAACGAGGGAGAATCATCGGCCTTCGTGAAGCTGGATTGTCGTATCGTGCAGTA
>KK116735.1:233797-274278 GCA_000611955.2 Stegodyphus mimosarum | reverse complement strand
CATTCCTATAAAGTGAAACTACCCGACGGAAAAATCAAGCATGTGCATTCGAATAAAATTAGAAAATTTCAAGCTAGCGTAAATGCAGTTGGAGTGATTTTTGAAAATGAAGAAGAGTTCGGAGAAATTATAACTTTGCCAAAAGGAGATTTCTCAGCTCCCTTAGAAAATTTTAAAATCGATGAGAATCTGAATTTAGATAATTTAGACCCCCAGCAAAGGAGAAAATTAATCACGCTTATAAACCAACACCGAGGGTTATTCACAGGAAAACTGAAAATAGCCAAAGTTGAAGCTCATAAAATTAGATTAATGCCGAACGTGGAGAGGAAGAAACCTTACATCTACAGGATTCCTGAAGCATTGAAAACCAAGGTTGATGAAGAAATAGAGGATTTATTTAAACTTAGGACTAATAGAAGAAAGTAATGCAGAAATAGCTCACCCAATAGTTTGTGTAAGCTAGAAAGACGGAAATATTAGACTTTGCGTGGACTACAGAGCGTTGAATTCAGTAACGAAGCCGGATGATTTTCCTATGGAAAATGCCATCGATTTAATGTATAATATAGGAAAAGCAAATGTCATAACAACACTGGATTTACTCAAAGGATATTGGGCTATACCGATGGAAGAACAGAGTAAGGAATACACATCCTTCAAAACTCATCGCGGACAATATCAATTTAAAGTCTTACCTTTTGGTCTACGGAACGCAGCAGCGACTTTTCAGAGAGTAATGAACAATGCGTTGAAAGAATTCCAACAATTTTCAAGAGCCTATATCGATGACATTGCTATATTTTCCACTGATTTCGACACTCATCTTCAAGATTTAGATAAAGTTTTCACCAAACTTGAATCACTTGGATTCACTATCAATTCAAAAAAGTGTTCTTTTGCAAAACCACAAATTAAATATCTAGGACACATTATAGGATCAGGGAAACATCAACCAGACCCTGAGAATATAGAAGCAATAAAGAAATTAGTAACACCAGAAACGAAGACCAATCTCAAAAGCCTTTTAGGACTCTGTAATTACTATCGCGATTATATCCCAGGATACACAGAAATCGCATATCCATTGACGGAATTCACAAAAAAGAAACAACCCGAAGTTCTTGTGTGGAGGCAAGAGCATGAGTCTGCGTTTCAACTACTGAAGGAACGACTAGCAAAATCGACGGAGTTGATCACCCCAACACCGAGGGATCCGTTCATCATCCATTCGGACACATCGCAAATTGGAGTAGGTGTGTGTTTATCACAGCGAAGAGGAGACAAACAGTTTCCCGTGTGCTATGCGAGTAAAAAGCTAACGAAAGCCCAACAGAACTGGCCGACTATAGAGCGTGAAGCTTACGCTATAGTATGGGCATTTAAAAAGTTTGAACGATGGATATTCGGTTCATCTGTGAAAATTGTGACCGATCACAATCCACTAGCCTTTATAGCTAGAAATGCTCCGCAATCATCCAAATTGCAACGGTGGTCCTTAGCATTGCAAAAATATAATTTAGAAATAGAGCATTGTCCAGGAAGAAATCTGTCTAACGCGGATGCATTATCCAGACTCCCCACCAGTGAACTTTGAACATTATGTACTGTGCATGTTCCCTCAGCGAACAATATAATTACTAATTAGTTAATTTTAGTCTTCTTAATGAGTTTAATTTTTTTGTGTGTGTGCAAATAATGTATTTATATAATTTGAGACAAAATAGAAAAATTTTATTGGATAACACATATTTAAGGTAAGTGACATATGTTTTTTTTGGATAAGAATGATGCTGTAGTATTATTAAGTAAAGGAAACTTTAATAGGATCTAGTTTTGAGAAAATATTTTCTGTATAATAGAAAAATGTTTCTTTTATGTAAAATTTGATAATGTTTTTTTTAATGATCTTCCATAGAAGCTTAATTTTACTTTTCTCAGTGAGATAATATTAGTATAGGTATATTTTGTTAATATGCTTATGAGGAATATCAGTTTGTTTGTTTTGCTAAAAGAGTTATGGTATTGTTATAAGATTGATAACATTTGAAATCATTAGTTGAATTTAAAGTAACAAAATGTGTATTTGTATGGTAAAATGATATGTAATGGTAGTATTGTATTGCAAATATTTATGTTAATTGAGATTTGAGTTTTAGTGCAAAATGCTTAAATGTATATATAGATTTTTTTTGTTCTTTCCCTTTTGATCGCAGACAGTTGCTCGATTTCGGTTTTCAGATTGATGATTGATTTCAGAGTAGTATCAACAACAAACAATCTTACGACGGGGGTGTAGTATCTGGCGACTGTTTGGCGATCAACAAGGAGCGCTTGGCGCCTTTTATGTCTCCTGCTAGGAGGTTACTGTAATGTAAGGCAGACGAGCGTTGGCCGCAGAAGAGCGAGGTGGTCGTGTTTTGTATTTTGTAGGAGCATGTACCGCTCCGAGGTTTATAGTTTCTTTTTAAATTTCTTTAAATAAACAATTTTTTTTCTTTCTTCACATCGATTGGTGTCTTGAAACCACAAAGCCATCACAAATACTTATATAAATCACAACGTTTGGCTTACAAACTATTTGCAATATGCAGTATCAGACCTAAGTCAGAATCAGTATCAGAACTAGGTTAATTCCCAGTGAACGGTACGCTCCTTGTCCGCCATCTTGTTTTTGGCGACTATTGGCGAAACACGACTCAGCGAAGCACACGCCAAGTACCTAAGCCTAACACGCAGCGGGACACCGATCGTTCGCCATCGCAACATCGGAAAACGTGACGCCGACGATGTTCCGATGGCGGGCGGTCGATGTATCTTCGTGTTGACGCCGACGATGTTCCGATGGCGGGCGGTCGATGGATCTTCGTGTTAGACCTAGAAACTCAGCGTGAACTCTATGGAGTCGTGCTCCGAAAATAGTCACCAAAAACAAGAAAATACAACAAAAATACAAAACAAAAATAAAAACTAAAATTTAAATACTAACAAACAAAAATACAAAACTAACTAACCAACAAAAATACAAAACTAAATACAAAAATACAAAACTAAAATTTAAATACTAACAAACAAAAATACAAAACTAACTGACCAACAAAAATACAAAACTAAAATTTAAATACTATAAAATTAAAAACAAATACTAATTAAGAAATTTAAATACTATAAAATTAGAACAAATAAAAATTTTGAAATAAATATGATTGAAGAGAATGCAGAACCTAACCACTCCACTGGTGAAAAACAAACGGGAGAGAAAGGGTGAAATTGACAAGGAGAAAATAAGTATCGCCCGAGAAATGGCGCCAAAAATACGGCAAAATAGCGTACCGTACACTGGGATAGAGCCTCAGAACTAAACAATTATGTTTGCAAAATACAAACAAGTGAATATAAAGTTGCTAACATTAAAAAGACAATCTGCATTACAAGAAGCACGCAGAATGAAATGGTACCTGGTTCTTAGCAGCAGTCTAAATTACGAATTTCAGAAAAAATATAATATAGGTAAAATAAGCAGGGGCATGTGGAAAGTATACGTCTAGCTTAGCATCAGCTAAGGATGCAATAATATTTCAAATATCGATATAAATATATAAGATATTTCTACCGACTTTCTTGGCATGCCTTCATGATGTAGTGGTTAGCATGCTCATCCCGTATACGAGAGCTCCGCGGTTCGAGTCCTGGCGATGGCATTGCCCATGTTTCATTTCAACTGCTTCCAAATAACCTAATCTTTCTACAGTGGAGCCCGAACTCGCCTTCGTGGTGTATTGGTCGGCAAACTCGGCGCGTATTCCAGAGGTCCGTGGTTAAAGTCCCGGACAAATTTCCTAAATTTGCGTAACATTATTTCTAGCTCAAAAAATTGAAACACAAGCCGTCAGATGAGTTCGCTAGGCTATGTTACTGATATTAATTCACGGAATTAATAATTATATAATATTCAAATTTTAAGACTAAAGTGCAAGTAATAAACTTGGTATAATATTAGCAATCCTTAAATCTCAGTGCGTTAAATTGCAAACATTACTAAATTGCGACCCGTCATCTAGCCACAATCTTCCAAAATATCCAGATATGTTGCATTTTATAGTGTGTTTGAGACGCGTTTACTGATCTATTGTTTTATTATAATGATTTTTACGTAATGCATTTTAATTGTTACTGGAGCAATTTTGCGCTATCCTGGACAATTACATGCCACAGATCATGAAATGATGAAATAGTCAGCGAATATTGAAGCAACATGAATGTTAATAACAGTTTCATTTAGAGCTTTTTTTAAAAAAATAGTGGTAAAACTTAATGTATTATGACAGGGAGCTACAATGATGTATCCTACTTCGAAAGTTGCATGCTATATACATAATGACACGGAATTTCGTTCTGAAATATAGAATTAGAACCGTAATTTAATTCGACAATAATTTAGAAAAAAAAAACATTCTATTGCTTTTACCCTCACTTTGCCGTTGTACGAAAAACGTCAGTCATATTAGTAAATACAGATAAATGTACGTTTACCTTCTCTTTTGCATTAAAAACGATCCTTTTATGACAGTCCCTTAAATAAACCCTAGCTTCAGTAATTACGACAAACACTCAATTTCCTCTTAGATATTTTGATAAAAGTTCCACTTTTTCCACCTTCAGTTGGAAGCCAAAGCAAATGGAGGCTAGTTTTTAAGACTAAATTTGTGTTATGAATTTGTTTTCCCTTCCTTACGAAATCTCACAAATACGGTGTATATATATATATATATATATATATATGTACATGTGTATATTTGGAGTCCAGATGTTTTTGAAACAGTTGAAAAAAATGCCTATTTCCTTCGATATAGATTTCTTGCTTCTTTTCAATGTAAAATCAATACTTGGGGCTCTGTACCTTCAATGCTAATTGTAGTATTTATTTTCGTTTAGAATTGTTAGTTCCATGGATTCTACATTTTTCTAATTAGAGGATAAGAGTATTCCTATTTGAAAACAGATTATCGCAGACTTCGATACAGAAATTTCTATAAGCGAATTTTTAAACAAATAGCATTTCACTAAATCAGGGTTTTAATGAAGCGATTAAGATTCAAAATAATATTTTATTGCCAAATAATTTTTTGAAACATTTTAAAAGCTTCTTATTTCTATCCGTTTTAACACATGCCTCTATAAAATCGTAAGCATCCTAAGTAAAAGGTAATATAACACCTTTAAGATGCATCAGATAAAGATAGAGCATGTTTAAATCAATTTATGGAAATTTTCGTCATTAAAGTAAACATTTGTGGGTAGAAAAATCGACAAAGCTTTGCTAAAAGTAGAAAGCAAAGTAACAAGATGAACTGATTTAAAATTATTAAAATATTTTTGTATTAGGTTATTATTTTAGCTTTATTGAGTTAAAAACTGACATTAACCTGAGAAAGCAAATTATTAAAACATATATAATTTCTTAAGATGGAATTAAATTTTATTTCACAGTATTAATACTGTGAAATGATATTTAATTTAAAATATCAGCTAAAATCTGTTAAAAAATTTCGATCACTTAAAAGAAATAAAACTATTGTTTAAAGCGACAACGTAAAAAAATGCGGATACGTTAATATCGTAGTAGTGAAAAAATGCATGTAAAGAAAAGATTTCATATGAAAGTCATTAAAAGAAATTAGAAATGTAACCACATAAAAGATGAAATATATCCCGAGGAATGAAAAGTTTGAATGAATTCGACTAAAACAATATTGTTAATCATTTGTATTCATAAACATATGGATGCTATAATGGCTCCCATGACGAAATTTTAACAAAAAATGTGCGTAAATAGAATCATTTCTCTATAAACGTGCCGCTACAGAAATTTCACTTAATTAATCAGTTTTATATAATTTCATCTCTTAGCAATCTCGGAAACAATTACCTCAATTAATTATATATCAGCAAATAAAAAGTGTACCAGATCTTCATGACAAAGTACTTGATTACCTTTAATGATATGCATAATCTCATGGCAAGATAAATAAAGAATCAGTTCATAGGGTATTTCATCCCTCATTCCAGGATGTCTTCGTGCTGTAATAGTAGCACACTCCACGCGTATTCGAAATCTCCAGGTTCGAATCCCGGCTAGGGCACTACACATTTTTCACATCTCCTGTTTTAAAAAAAAGAGTAATGACTAAATGATGCCCGAATTAAAAGGTGATGGAATATAATTCGCTATCATCAGGATTTGGCGATTTGGTTTATGTATCCCCAGCCACCCTTTAAAAGGGGGGAGTACAAAAGATATTTTGTACCGCTTTCCAGCATACCTTCCTGGTGTATCGGTAGCACACTGGGCGCGTATTTGAAAGATCAAGATTCTAGTCGTGGCGAGAGCATTGCGCATTTTTCACTTCTCCTGCTCTAAAACGCTTAATGTCTGTACCAATTGTGCAGACCAAATGCGAGTAGATTTCATTAAACACTATTTTTACTATTTAATTCATTTAGTCATTTATTATTTAGTCATTCATTGACATTTTGAAAGCACATTTAACGGAGATGTCTTATAACACGTTGCTTTATTCAGTGTAAAAAAGTGTTACTAATGTTTATTTACAAACCAATTACTTATTTTAAAAAGTGTATTTTATCAGGGTAAAATAAAATTTACAACATTTTGTTCTCTGCTCGTTTTATGGCAACTGTTGTTAAAATTTGAATTAAATTCAGTTCAATAAGTCTGTGAGTGTGATGTTTATTACACTGACTCGAAATTGCTCTGTGTTCTATAAACCTTAACCTATACCTTAACTTGTAAGGTTTTAGTTAAACTAACCAAATTTTATTTTAATTTAAAACTTTCTATCTCCTCTCTGTTTCAACTTCCCGTCAGAAGAAGAGCGCGTTTCCAGCTTATGCTAATTTTGGAGTACGGCGAAGTACTATTTAAGCCAGAGGTAGAAACCTCTTATGGTGAGAGAGCTTAGTCTCAGATCACGGTCACTCCGCTCAACGTTCGTCTGACCAGCTAGCAGTTTAAATTTATAAGCCATAGTGCTTACTACGTGATTGCATTGTAAAACAAATTAAAGTGCGGTAGTATTTAGTATACCTTGCTACGCACCCTTTTCGGTAGAGGCCAACTTCCGCGAAATTGCTCTGCGAAGCAAAGTTTAATTTAAGTTCTATTTTAGGTTTAGTATTTAAATTTATTTGATTGTTAAGTTCGACCAAAGTGTGGTCTTTTACTTTCTGTATCTCTCCCGAATTGGGAAGTTTGTATTTAATAGTGATTGAATAAAAGAGGATTTCAAATCCCTTCACGTGCAGTTACTATCCAGCCCAGCAGATACATCAGAACATAGCGTACCTTCCGCTCCCTGTTCCAGTTCAGGACTTAGAACGTAAGGATTAAATTTATAAGCCATAGTGCTTACTACGTGATTGCATTGTAAAACAATTTGAAGTGCGCTAGTATTAGTATATCTTGCTACGCACCCTTTTAGGTAGAGGCCAATCTCCGCGAATCGCTCTGTGAGCAAAGTTTGGATTAAGTTCTATTTAAATTTATTTAAGTTTATTTGATTGTTAAGTTCGACCCAAGTGCGGTCTTTTACTTTCTGTATCTCTCCCGAGTTGGGAAGTTTGTAAATAACAGTGATTTAATAAAAGTGGATTTCAAATCCCTTCACGTGCAGTTACTATCCAGCCCAGCAGTACATCAGAACAAAGCTTACGTTTCATCAGCTCACTGTTCCAGTTCAGGACCTGAGAAGAAACACCCTGGTAAATATTTCACAATGTTCTCAAAGAACACACACAGAATACTCAGTCCTGATAAACTGATACAATAGAAAGTGTTTACGTAGTATATTTTTCGCTTTTTATTGCACATTTAAGTGTCACTGATATTTCTTTATGACATGAAATATCAAACTTAAGCTGCCAACCAATCAAAAACAGCCTTTCGTTTGGCAGAAATACTGCAGGTTATCATCATTCGAGAACAAATGATCAGTAAATAATTTCTTTCACATGGAATACCACAGAAAACTTGAGGGCGAGAGCTGAAAATGTGATTGATAGTACTGATAATTTTAACACTGCAGTTATCGACGATACGAGATTATATTACTATGGATGGGATGAGCTTAATTTGAGATCATAGATAATGTCTGATAAACGTGCTGTATCCCATTATTCAAAACACTTTATATTTTGTTCTTCCTGAACTTATGTTAAGGCAATCTAGGATTTGCAAAACGAATTTGGAAGCAGCAGCGACCAAAGCCAATAAGAGCAGCACTCTGAAGTTGATTAACACCTCCCTTAATTCTGGCATCTCTTGATATTTAATGCTGTTATGAGAGGCACCGCTATGTTTTTTTTCCCCATTGTACATGTTGTAGAGACATTAAGTTATTTGGAAGCAGGAGATGTGAAAAATGAGCAATGCCCTCGCCGAGTTTCGAGTCATGGACCTCTCGAATACGCGTCGAGCGTGCTGACCACGACACCACGAAGTTATGCGAAGTAGACGAAACAAATACCTTATAATAAAAAAAGAAAAGCTTGTTGTATTTCACATTCATAAAATTTAGCATCAACGTATGTGGGTGATTCTTCAGGATTCCTAATACCGGGAAACTTCAGTCTGCTTGAACTCTTTGAAACACACAGGTACCTAAAGGTTTGGAATAACACTCTTCCCACAGGTCTGAATTAGGCTGTTATATTTACGTGATTTAAATAAATGTATTAATGATATACTTTACTATAACACACAATTTATCTTTATAACTCTCAAGAAAAGCAAGTTACTCGTATGTTAAATAAAGAGTTAATATCTTTGCAACTTGTGACATTATTTATCTGTTGTAACACATCTTAGGTAACGAAATTTGGACTCATTTAAGCTTTACTATGGATTTTCTTGTTTGGATTCACCTGACTGAGGGTCAAGTTTAAAAACCTAAAAACAAAACGAAGCACAAAACAAAAACAAAAAAGGAAACAAAAAATTAAAAAATAAAGGTAAAAAAGGAAAAAGTAAACGATGTCCACAGAGCAGACAAAAGGTCAACAGTTAGTTAATGACAATAATTCCAACCCAGTCCTTCCTATTGCTTTGAAAATTTTAATGTCTTAATTTTCATATTTCTCTGTATAGATGGCGCTCCGCTTTTTGCCTTAACCCATGTTTTGCTCTCGGTGTAATGCGGTCCTGATTCTTTCCCTTCTTTTCAGAATGTTTTCCCTCCGGACATAGCGGGACCTCAAACTCAATAGAGTTTCAATTGAATCTAGACCAAACACAAAGTTGTGCTTTTGATAATTTTAGGTTTTACTCTTGCGTGGTTCTCTTTTGTTTCAAGTAAATGTTTTGTTTGTTCTACGTGATATCTTAGTCGATGAAAAAAGTGTTAAATTGTTCTAGAGGATTTACTTAACTTCCAGCATACTGCGCTTGAGGCCTAATAAAATATCTAAAATATGTAAAATACTTTTCTTTTATGAACTTGACATTCCTTGAATATAGTGCAGAAATTCAGAGATTTAATAAAGTTATGCGAAAAATATGCGAATTTAATATTTTTCCTCATCAAACTATAAATATGAATTAAATATGTATGAGTAAATCCGCATTTGGGGTTTATATGTATGCATATAATTTGTCTCGCAACTTAATGAGTTAATTGTTTGTCAATCAACGAGGACCTTCTATAGTAACTTAAGAAGACCGCGCAATTTACATCCCTGAAATACATTCCGTTGTTACTAAGAGGATTATTTCAGTTTCCGGCGCTTTTCAAATTGGTTTCGCGTAATTGCTCAAAATGTAGGCTAAGGCGATTAAATAAATTATTTTTCCCTATTGGAAACGCAGTTAAACCTTTGATCAGATGAATACATTATTTTGAATCTTCCACACAAATACTAATTACGTAAACTATTTTAAAGGTCTAGTTTGCAATAAAATAACATTTAGTAATTTTCCGGGAAGAAACGTTGCTAGTAAATACATATAACATGTAATCGCACATAAATTTCCTTCCAGAGCTACACTACTTCATTTTACGAGTTTATAATATAATCACCTGTTTATGATTTTTTAAATGCTTTAAATAATACGAATCATTCACGTTGTTGCATTATGGATAAGTATTAGAAAGGAAATTAATTTGCACCAGAAACTTGCTATTTATAAACTGATCCAAAATTGACCATTTTAGGTACCATCTCCATTTTACACTCATGTCCATAAATTAAGGATAATGCAAAATCAGGCAAAGGAAGAGTTAGAAGCAAAACAAATTTGACTTATTCGTAAAGCTTATTTATTAAATAAAAGGTAAAGAGCAAAAAAAGATACTATATGTTTGATGTTATTAAAAAAATTAGCGATTTTTTCTCCCTGGAGCAAATTACAAAAACAACCTATTAACAAAAAACCAGTATTGCATGGTTGGTATGACTGTTAATACATTGTATGTCTCCCACACGATGCAATACAGTCCGTACAACGCCTAGGCATGTTGTATCAAATTATCGATCTGATCTTTGGGAAATATTACACCACTCAAAAAACAATGCCCTCCGAAGTTTCGATACACATGTAGGAGGAGGTGATGGGCTGCAACTTGTCGGCCCAGCATATCCGACACGTGCTCTACTGGATTCAACTCCGGTGAGAATTCTGGCCAGTCAATACGGGTGATATCCTCCGATTGAAGGCATTCACTCACGATGTTTGCATGGTGAGGACGGGCGTTGTCATCCATAAACACAAATCGTGCGCCCATGGCGCCCCGAAACAAACGTACATGTTGTTCCAGAATGGCGTCCCGATAGATTTGGCTTGTCATGGTTCGAATTTGAACATGCAGGTCAGTTCTGGAACCCAGAATATTTCCACCCCGAACGAGCACTCCTGCACCACCGTAACGGTGTCGTTCAATGATGTTATCTTGGTGGTAACGGGTACCTGGAGCTCTCCATATGAAAGTCCGGCGAGAATCAGACTGCAAGCTAAACCTGGACTCGTCGGAAAACATCACACAAGCCCACTGTTGCGGTGTCCACAATACATGCTCTCTACTCCAGGGTAACCTCAGGCGACAGTGAGTTGCAGTAAGCGGAACGCATCTGACAGGTCTACGAGCATATAGACCAATCTGCCCTAAGCGTCTGTACACGGTCTGCCTTGACATTGTCGTACGAGTGGCTGAAGAGAGCTGACGAGACAGGTATGAGGCTGTGCTCCGCCTGTTTACTGCCAAAAGAAACAGGCGTTGTAACTCTGGGCGTTCTAACTAGGCGTCCTCATTCGGCGTTGTAACTCTGGGGCGACCTGTGCTGTAACGTCTACTCACATTACCATCATCTTGGAATCGTTGCCAAAGCCTGGAGATGACACTCTGGGCAATTCCATGTTCGTCTGATACTTCCAGTTGGGTAAGCCCACATTCCAGACGGCCGATAATTCTACCACGTAAAAATCATCCAAATGCGTCCTTTGTGTCATAACTATTCGGTTATTGCACTGAAATGCTTATAAAGCGTCTGTGAACAATTTTATTTCTTTGCCTGTATTCCTTATATATCACTCTCTTACACTCTCGTCATTGTGACGTACCACCGGTGTCATCTGCTTATTTCCTGAAATTTGCATATGATTCTTAAAAATGTGTGTAGGGATTTTACAGGTGATATATTTATTATAGAGTTCGATTTCCGCGTGACTTCGAATTATTCTTAATTTATGGACAAGAGTGTATTTCAAACGTATATGACAATAGTTACATTGAGTCTAACTTAAGCCTAAAGTTGCGTTATGTCTAAGTTACGACCGACTGACAGGAAAAAAAAATATTATTTCAGCATTAATTAACCACAATTTATCATTTTCAGTTCTCTAAAAGATTCATATATGCGGCCATAAACGAAAACGTTCCTTGAATTCAAGTATGTAATCAGACTTGCCTATCAAGCAAGGTCTTTATGATATACATAAAATGTTTATACGAGTGTAAATAAATTTATATATTGAAATATATCCACCTTGCACAAAAAAATGGGGCAGCTCTATATCTTCCATTTTACTAGGCCGACTGAGGAAATTTTTAACTTGCAATTTTCATATCCCGAAAGCGCAACTTAGGATATATATTAGATATATACATACCAATTTTTCTGACATAGGTATTCTGATACAAAATCTGTGTTTTCTTAAATGACATAACATTTGCTTTTTCCATATTTCAATTTTACTACTCAAATTATGCTAAAGTGCCAAGTTTTGTAAAAATCACAAGAGTAGTTTTTTAAACAATTAGCTTTCGAAATTTTAGCTCCTCATTGTTAATTAGATTTGGTATGTATTTATCAGTATCTCTTTTTTATTGAACTTACTGGATTCCTTCTTTCGCAATTCAAAATTTAGGTTCAATCCAAATAAAAAAGCAGTATTTTCTGATTTAATTTTTAAATTTCTATTTTTTAGTAATTCTTATAAATATTTCGAAAAATATTGTGAATTATAAATTATCAAATTTTTACCATCGCCTTAAAGTAGATGTATTTCTTACGCATACCTGCAAAAACTTTATTTATTCAATATATTTTATTCGTTTTAGTTTATTTATTGAAAATTTAAAACTAATAAAATATATTTTATTAGTTTAGTTTTAGCCCAAAGGAATAATTCACACACAATGGCTATGAATTTTCTTTTGGAATTTTGCGTTTTTCACTATTAAAGGGTGTTTTACTTTTCGAATTGTTGCCACCAAATATCAGAGCCCTGCATTATATTTAAAGAAATTAAATAATGAAGAATCTACATGAATGTATGCATGCTTCTCGCACTGTGAAAAAACAACGATACCTAGAGACATCAAATTTTGAATAACATAGTCCTCCACTCGAATATGGACATCTTCAGCCGGAATTTGGAATTTGTTTTATTATCTATTTAATATTTTGTAAAGTTTTAACGAATTTTTTATTAAGAAACACAACGATTTCGAAGTGAACAATGGAAACTCTGTGTAAGAAAAAAAATATCTCCAGCGAGCGAGGCTGTGTATCAGACATTCTAAAGATATGCTCTTTTTAAATAATTCTGTGATATTGCTATTGAATGCAATTTTATGGTTTAAGTGCGAAGAACATGACATTTAATATAAAAGGTTACAAACAAAATATAAAAAAATAAAAAAGAAAAGAAAAACCCGCCGCTCTTTTGGGTATAATATAAAATCTGAAAACTTTCGGAATCTTTTTTGAGTTTTGTATTCTCCAAAGATATATATTGTTGCAATTAGGATTCCAAAAGTATATATTGTCGAAAATATATCTTTGGAATAATATAAATTAAATTTTATTCCAAAGTCACGTTTTGAATTTATTGTCAAGTAATACGTTTGAGCCATCGTCGGGTTATTCTTTGAGTTATACGTTTTAAATATATTGTCGCGTTCTGAAATTTGTCATATTTATTACAAGAGATAATAACTTCAAATGTGCTTTATCCATTTTGTTAAAATTATTTAAAAGTACGAAAGATGACCCGCAAACTGAAACAAGTGCTCCAAGATAAATTTTTAATTTTACACTGTAAGTTACTCACCATATTAATTTAGAAGTTAGGCGTGTTATTGTATCTTAATTACTCACCATATTTTACGAAAGTTAATTAATGTCGGCATAATTGAGTCGTGGAATCGAAATATGGAAATGAATCCGCATGAAATTTCTAAAAAGGTTAAATTTTGTGTCAAAATATCAGTGTTAGAACAATGTTATATGCAAGGTGACAATTATTGAACTATATGAAATAAAACGTAAATTATATAAGAACTACTGAATGCACAAACTTTAATCAACATGTAAACGTCACTACAGATATTCGTATATAGAATATGACACGTTCAATGCGCCCGCCATCTTTGGCTATGATGTGACGCAGACGAATAGCAAAATTCTGCATGATCCGCTGAAATGCCGGAACATAGATGCTGTCGATGACCTTCTGAATTGCAGTTTTCAGCTCAGCAATGGATTTGGGTTTATTTCTTACACATTGTCTTTAATATAGTCCCACAAAATAGAGTCACACATATTCAGATCCGGAGAATATGGCGGCCAAGAGAGTCCAATCCTAGTGATCTCTTGGTATCCCAGTGCCAGAATGCGGTCCTCAATGTTCTTCTCGAGGACATCAAATACTCGCTTGGTCCGATGGGGTGGCGCTCCCCCTTGCATGAACCATTTCTTGTCAAAATCATGGGCATTTTGGATAATGTGGATGAAATCATTTTCGAAAACCTTCACGTTTCGTTCAATAGTCATCGTGCCATCAATTAACATCGCACCCGTTATTCGATGACTGGACATTGCACACTACACAGTCACCCGTTGAGGGTGGCGATCCGTCTTGCATGAACCATTTCTTGTCAAAACCAGGGGCATTTTGGATAATGGGGATGAAATCATTTTCGAAAACCTTCACGTTTCGTTCAATAGTCACCGTGCCATCAATTAATATCGCACCTATTATTCGGTGACTGGACATTGCACACTACACAGTCACCCGTTGAGGGTGGAGAGACTTCTCGATCGCGAAGGGTGGATTCTCAGTCCTCCAGATTCGCCCGCTTTGCTTATTGAAGAACCCATCCAAATGAAAGTGGGCTTCGTCGCTAAGCCAAACCATATTCACATAAAACTCCTGTTCGTCATTTCTCTCGACAATAGTGTTGGCGAAACACAACCACTATTCCACGGCCATGGGCCTTAATGGCTGATGGCCATTATTATTTATTGAATTTCGTATGGGAAGAGATGGAGTTCTTCAGCAACTATTTGTTGAGGTTGATTCCCACTTGTTGTGCAGCTCGTCTGATCGATTTCCTTAGGCTGGTTTGAAACAAAGCCAGTGTCTTCTCGATGTTTTCAGATATTTTTACACTTATTTATCGACCTCCATTGCCAAAATGGTCATCACAAACTTTAGCATATCTCTCAAACTTGTGAATCAAATTCTTCATTATTAGGACATTTGGACCGGTTGTCTTCATCTTATACTCGATCGCAAACTTCCTTTGAGCCGTAATCCGGCCGTTAATAATAGGCCTTCACAAGCGCTGTATGCTGTACCGTGACATTGTTACTTGAAAATGGGTAAAAATTACAATATGCGTGCACATGCGCATTCTAATTCCCATCATGTCTTGCGGCCAACCCTGAAGTTTAAACTTCATCACGCAAACAGTTCAGAAGTTAAGACGGTTTTATTTCATAGAGTTAATAATTGTTATCTAATTTATATCTTGTGCCCGCTTTCGAGATATGAAAATTGCAAGTAACGTTTCATCATCGGTCCATTAGAACAGGAGAACGGGGTAGAACTATCCCATTATTTTTGTGCAATGTATACGGTAAGAAACTGCCTAAATGTGTATTACTAGACTACTTTCCGTATTTGGTTTAGGATACATCTCTGTTACTTGTCCCACAAATGTCAATTATACTAGTAAGTCTGAGCATAAAATTTATTATTAGACGTTTTATCTGAAACTTCATTTACTTTTTGTATGGAAAAGCCTCGAAGCAGCGTTCTACGAAATTCATATACTGTGCCTACAAGATTAAAGATAACTTCAGGTAAAATGTTCCTTAAACATACATCTCCTCACTTTTTTTCTCTTCAGTGTCTTTATTTACATTCCAGGGCACGCTAAGACGCATTTTACCATTCGTAAAATTTTATCTGGATAGCATGAGTCGTTTTTATAGGAAATTTAAAAGGAATGAGACTAATTTGCACTTTTGGCACATAATAAGCGTTTTGTGCCGGAGACATCCCTGTGATATCTACAGCAGAAGATAAATCAACGTTTTACACAGACCTCAAGTACCTAAAAATTTCTACGTTTTAAACGTTTATTAAATAGGCTAAAAATGATAATAGAGTTCTTATGGTATAGGTTGCAGCAAGTGACGAATGGCGTAATACAAAATCATATGGCATGATACATGTTTAATTATCCCCTCCCCTAGTGTGTGCGACATTTTACTTCAAGCAAACCAGTTTTAGGATATTATGTTAATTAACCAGTTATTATGAAATGAACCTTAATTTCTTCTTTCCAAAGTGCTCACCAGAATGGAAATTTGTTATTGTGTATTTTAGCCGAGAGTTTGAAAGTTTTAGGGTTAGAGCTTCTGGCATTCCCGCCTTGCAGTTAATTTCTACGTCAGCTCACGCATATTCCGACTTTAGCATCTTGCTAGCCGACGTTTAAATTACGCGCCATTGATTGTATTCAGCCAGCTTACAATGTGTGTTATGTAGTCTCAGACTACTTTACCTACATTTCAGATGTAATGTATCAGAAGATGTAATCCTATGTTAAGTTAAATACCCTCAAGTACCAGAGGTGCATCTATAGCACACCTAGTGCCTTCTGTTCATTTAAGATTTAGATAAAGAGGTTGTTTTAACCTTCTCAAGACCCTGTCATTTGTTCAGACTAGAGAGAACGCTCAATCTATAATTTAATAAGGACTGTAGGTCTGAGATATGCAGCAGAATTTAACTTAACACTGTATTACAGTAACATGTTCAGATCATAATGGCATCCCTTCCAAAGACTGACTATAACATGCAGGGTTAAAGTTCGGTTAAAATAAGAATATTTTTGCTATATTCTCCATTTGTATTTTGTTCCGTTATAAGTAAAATTAGAAAATTGTCCTATACGTATTTGCCCTTAGTCAGCTATTTAACAATAAATATATAAAACTAATTTCATTTATGTTTGATTAATCTACATTTGCATTTTAATAATTCCCTGTTTTCTCCGAGACAGATTCGTCAATTTGAAAAGTGTCTTATGGGTTTACCAACGGCATGCACTCATCAGGATTAAGTGTGGCCTGGGTCCTTATCCTGAGAGAAACTCGTTGTTTCGGGTTTTCCAGCAACCCAAAATGAAGCGAAAATTGGTGATTGATGGCCTAATTGAGCAGAAAGGAAAGTTCACTTGTAAATGTTGGAAACAAGAATGCACTTCTGGTCTCCTTTCAGCTGGCATTGCAATGAAACTACTGTTTATTTGAGAGGGTGCCTTTGTCAATTTTCGTATAACATACTAAGTAACAAAAAAAAATTCTTTGGGTATGGAAACGATATTCAACGTCCTTGAGTGGGAAAGTAAATGCCTTTCTAAATAGGTATTGACAGTTGCTGAAAGAAGAAAGAAACTTTTCTAAGACCAGTTTCAGACGCAAAACGTTTTTCTTTGGAGGGAAAAAAAGAGCTTAATATCAGAGTTTTGAAGGACGTTGAAGGAGTTAATGCACTTTATATTAGCAATTTAGTTTTACGATCTTAATAGCTTGTATGTAAGATATTTATTTCGAAACACAGTGTACTTTTCATTTGTTTCTGCAAATAGTTAACTTACCTTGACCATTTGCACTCAACCGAGCTAAAAAGCTTTACGTTTTTAATATCTTATAAACTCTTTCAAATTAGTCGAAATTAAAATAGATGAGAAGCGTTTCTAATGCGTTATATTTACAATATTTACTTACATTGCCGTATGGAATATTTTATCTCTGATAACTGAATAAAAGTATTATTATCTTATTTAATAATTTTACAGTAAATTGTAGCTTTTGTTTTCTTTATAAATACACTCTATTGGCACTGTATTATACAAATTAATATTAATACTGCGAATCTGTGTGAGTTACATGGCTAAAACCTTTAAGTAATTTTTTTACTATCTCTACAGCACATACCATAACAGAAAATCTGACTGCAGTTTCTCACATATCATTATTTTTAACCATTGTATAGCTCTTTATCATTTACGTGAAACGGTGGGAAACTTTTTGGAAAAATATTAAAACTTTCACGCATTATTAATGTTAGAATTATTATTTCTCTATGCTTTTCCCCTGCATAAACGTCTCATTGGTATTATTGTGAAAAATAAGCATATTCCAGCCAACCGAAAAGAAAGTTTTCAGAACGCGATTTAGTTCCAATCCATCATCTCCTTTGAAATTCCCTCGGTTCGTCTTCAATTCCACAACTTCTCAGATCAATCTTGAACACTAGAGATGAGATTTTGTACTTTGATATCTTCACGCCGAGTTTCGATAAAACAAACTGAGTGTATTCACCGACATATTGCAAACAGAACAGACGGCTTTCAAGCTTTTTCTCCTTCAGTTCCATGTTTTCCTTAATGAGAACAAATAACTTCACAGAATGTTTATGGAAAGACCAATCTTCTCATATTTTTCACAAATTATTATTATTGGCACAAATTTGTAATTAAATGAAAATTATATTATTTTAGATTTCAAGAAGATGTTAGAAAGATGAAAGGGTTAAAATTGCGTAGTGTAATTAGAAAAATAAAAATTAGTCTTAGTTAGTGGTTGAAAATATTGCAATTTTTAGTCAGGATCACATAATTAAATTCATTCTATGTCATACATTTTTATATATTCTCATCACATGCATATTCAAAGCCATCCCAATTTTAATTGAAATTTATTTTAAATATATCTGATCCTGGAGTTGATGCCTGAACGCAGAATGGTCCTCAGGACGTTCACGTTTCAGAATAGGTTTTGGAAGATAATTTTATATCAAAATGATAAAATTATATTTAAGATATTTATTTTTAAACCTATCTATGGATGCAAACGTATAGCTATTTACGGATGTAAATGACTATAATGGATTCAAATGAATCTATGGATCCAAATGTCAATCTATGGATATAAATGCATGGATATCTATGGACACAAATGGCTATCTGTGGATCCAAACGCATGAATGACTGAAAATATCTATGGATACAAACTTAGGGGTATCTATGGATGTAAATGGCTATTTGTGGATCCAAATGCATGACTATCTATGGCTGAAAATATCTATGGATACAAATTCCGAATACCGTTGGATGTAAATGGCTATCTGTGGATGCAAATGTTTGTATCTTAAATGCTTCTAATGCCCGCAGGCAACTTTGATATGTACAGAAAATAAATTTTCAAAATAAGCGTGCATCTAGCGTTTTACGTTTCCTAATTACATCACCTTTAAAAAGAATTCAGACTTAATAGATCCCACGAACTTGCAGTGGGCGGATGAATTTCATCGAAAAGATTAGAATAAATATATTTTTAATTTTTATAATTAAAACAAAGCCAAGCACCTGAATTTGTTTATTAATTACTACGTTTCAGCAATCAGAATTCAAACTTAAGATCGAGCAAACTAAAAACATCATAAATCCGTGTATAAAGTCAATGCTTTTATTTCCATTTTCAAGTGTATTTTTGGAGAGTAAAAAATAAGCTTCATTTTCAAGATATCACTAAGGAAAGTGCAATTAAGGTGTCAGTACACTTAAGGTCAGTACACTTAAGATTTGTCTGCTACGCATAAGGAAGTGCATTTGTTATGACGGCAGCCGAGAATATTTTGACCGATTGTTCAATAGAGTTTTTGGAAAGAACCATATTTTACACTCATATTTTCAACTTGCTTTGACTGGGTGAGGGTAGTTTTAAAGATTTATCGCCTTCAGTCTCGAAGTGGCCAAGGAGAGGTCAATAGTATGTGGCATTTTTACGACACCTAAAGCTTATGCGACAAATCCAAAGTACTTGGGTCTCATAAGCTGCACAGCCTTCCAACGAGTTACTCCAAATAACGATTCCCTTGTATCTAAGATCCTATTTACATTTTAAAATGAACTTGGAAAAATGAAAATGTCTAAAACGAGCCTTAGTGTGCTTAGTGATTTACTATAGTTTTAAAGGAATGTCATTATAACTGTAGAAAATACATGAACTATACTTTAGAGAAAATAAATAAAAAAGTATCCAAATTATATTTTAAGATGAATCAATGACTAGTGTTAAAAGTATACCTTATACCCTTAATTAAAAAAGCATTAGGAGACAAATCTTTATGCACACTGAATTTAAAGGTTTTAAACTGACCCTGTTTTCATTTTTAAAGTGTATTTCTGCATTAATTATCACTGCTTATTTGTAGATCAGCATAAATAGCAGTGAATTCCACAATAGTTTGTTGATTTTTTATATGAAACCCAGATTTTCATTTTTCTTTATTTTAGCGTCATTAACAACAGCAGCAAATTTTAATAGCGTATTCTATTACCAATAACGGTATAGGTTTGCGCTTTTAAGAAAAAAACTTAATGCATCAAGAAACGAAAAAAAGATGTGCATAAATAAATATCCACACACGGTACATATTTGTATATTAAAAGTAAGGCAAAACTGATAATATGTATAAACAAACACAAATGATTCCCCTGTATATATATATATATATATATATATATAATATATTTTTACTCAAGAGTAGAATAGGTGAAAATGGAAATAAAGCAAATGCCCCTGGGAGTCGGTGATAAATGGATAGACTTCAAGGCTGACACATCAAATCCGTTAGTAATCATCAGACCTGTAGGGACTTATAGCTTGTCCGAGTCCAGCTTTGCAACTAGATTTCACGAGTTGTCCATTTCTTTTTTAGTAAAGCTGGAAAAAGGTCTGCGGAGGCCTGCGTTTTGAAAAGCTGTTTTGTGTCGCTTGTATGGATGGTCGCCGAATTCTCTTTTTAAGATGGAATGGAAGTTCGTGACTTATTCTGTTCCATTTGCGGCTGGTGATGTGGGATTACTATTTACTTGCGTGATAAACTTACAGCGATAGATTTATTGTGCGAAAGTCGTTTTATCCGGCATTATTTTCGATCGTGGTCATGTCAAGTTAATCTTCATTTTAGAAAAATAGGGGGATGAACAATGTAGAGTTTTATTTGCAACGAGTTTAGTGACATAAAGGGAAGCAGAGGCCAAAAATAGGAAAACGTTCACGATGCTATTATTCTTGCTATTTTACAGGCGTTCACAATGCTTTCACCATACTATTTTATAATTCTTCCTAGGTATGTTTCGTATTTACTTTGCATAATGTATGCTAAATGTATATAATTCAACAGGCAGCATAAGTAAGATATGTGGTGTCCACAACAGGTATTTTCTGGTATGATTTTCAAATTATTTTTATAATAAATTGATATTTTCTAACATTTCCTCCTTTGAAACATTAGCAATTACAGCACAGACGTTTTGCATAATGTTAATTTTAATCTATTCAATTCACTAAGGAACACAGGTACTTAATGCAATCTTCTGCATTCAGATTGTTTTCACAAATAATCATTATTATATATGCGAAGGGTTCTTAAACTTTTCAAACTTTATACAGTATAAATATGAAGAAACATAGGTACCATCATAAAATATAGAAGCATTTTGCCATTAAAAATTGATGCATTCTAAAGATGCAGCCAAGATCAAAACAAAATGTTAAAAGGGGCGCAATCTTACATTCATTTTAAACATTTATTTATTTTTCTGTAAAAATAGTACCACTAAAAATACTGTAATGTGCCACCAGTGGTACATGTACCACAGTTTGAAAACCACTGGTATACGTTATATTAAGGTCAGTACGTTTCACTACAAAATATACTTCTACATCACAAAAATTTCTGAAGAACGTAACTGGATATTTTACTGGAGATGAGAGGATTTTCTGACTGAATACTTCAATATCTCATTCTCTTTGCTTTGCATTAAACCTGGATAAATGAAGTTTGGCACAGTGATGTTATATTACATCGGTATGAAATATACACTCTTTTGTAAAAACCTCGAAGCACCAAGAAGGACGTTTGCGATCATGACGAGATTTGGTATGCAAAAGCATCTTGATAGAACATGCAAATGATCAAATATTCAAGGCAAATGAACAGGAATTGCGATCATAGCGCACAGTTTTATTGCGCAATTCGCAAAGTATAAAACCGGTAACAGAGGCCGAAAATTTCTCTCTTTTTGATGCTGCCATTGTGATTCCATAAAGTAGCAACTAAAGATGCCATTACGACGATATCGAAGACATTATAGACAACTCAACGACTTCGAACGTGGCCGCATTATAGGGTTGCGTGAAGCTGGGTAGTCATACTGATCAACAGGCCGCCAGCTGCAGCGTACAGACACTGCTGTGCAAAGATGTTGGCATCAGTGGTTGCTACAGGAAACTTGCCGACGAAATGAAGGCTCTGGAAGGCCAAGGAACACAAAAGCGAGGCAAGATAGGATGAATGTTCGCCAGGCCCGAACCGCCCCAACGGTATCATTGTCGACTATTCAACGCATTGCAGCCATGTCAATATGAATTCCTCTTCACTCTTGAAGCTGATGACTGCCGTGTTCGTGTCTGGAGAGGACGGGGCAACTGGTCCCAAACAGCCTCTGTTTTATAAAGGCATACAGCCATAACCACTGGTGTGCGATATGCGATAGTGTCGGGCGCTATTTCTTATGACAGCAGATCATCTTTAGTCTTCCTCCGTACATCTTTAACAGCTCAACGATATGTTGATACCATCCTGCGGCCAGTTGCATTATCCTTCATGGCACGTCATCCTAGGGCCATTTTTCAACAAGATAATGATAGGCCACATACCGCTCGCATATCTCTGGACTGTCTGAGTGCCGCTGATACTCTTCCTTGGCCAGCAAGGTCACCAATCGGACATATCTGGGACATTGTAGGATGTCAGATTCGAGCACCACAAAATACCGCAGATCTGCAGCAACAACTGATGAATGCCAGGCAGAATGCGTCGATGGATGACATTAGGAATTCAAGCATGCATTGCCGCCAGATGCAGTTCGACCAATGACTAATTTGAACACTCAGTGGATGATTGTGAGCCGTGAACAGGTACTATGACCTTGCTTTTTTAATTATTTTATTATCTGTGTATGAACTATACACATATTTAGTCTCATCAAATACAACCACTTCCTTCATGATGCTTCGATTTTTTTGCGAAAGAATGTATTTTGTAGGAGAAGTCGCTTAATGAAATCGTGTTTATATTTCTAAGTCTGGGCCTCTGAGTAGATAAAACCATAGGAAATCAATCGATTGTTATGATCAGCAATTCGGTGAGTACAATCGAACTGCTACAGAAGAGAAATTGTAACCTAAATTCGCCAATTTAAGGAAACATTGGCCAAATAACATGAAAATAGGTAATAAAAATTATCATGTGGTAAATAAAGGTACTACGTCTCCAAATACTTTAATTTTGTTTTCAGGTCGATCATTTAAAATTAGACAAAAAAGCAAATCTTGCCCTGAATGTAGAGTTTGAATGACTCTACCTATTTTGAGGACGATCAGATATAAGTTTTTCTTCTTCAGAAGCCCCCTAAAAAATCTTGAAAATATCTACGACGACCAACTAAGTCTGCTCTTTTTGTATAGTTTACATTAGCCTATTTTCTTCCAGTAAGGGAAGCCTTCTGAATATTTAGATTAGAAGCACAGTATCGATCAAATAATTTCCGGAAACGTAATGAACAGTTCATAAATGAGCTTTTGCAAATGCTACCAAGAGTTCATAAACAAATCTTTCACTTTCGAAAGATAAAAATGTTGTGAAAATAGCTGTTTATATGTTTCTTGATATTTGTATGTTAAATTAACTAAATTCCATTATTATTTTTAACCCGGGTTTGATCGCGCTGGGTGTCTCACACCCAGTGACTCCTTTTTCGCACTTTTTCTTCCCAATCTTTTTTCAAAAATGGACGAGTCTTCGTGTAGCTGCCTCAAAGGTCATAACGTTGGAAGGGGAGAATCGGCGAAAGAATTCTAAAAATAGATCAACTTAAATTGCGGGGCATGGGTATCTCACACCCAGAGAGAGCATTTCTGTGACTGTTCTCAGTACAGGCAGACGTATCTAAATCGTTCTTTCGTTATGGCGCGTTACCGCAGTTATGACGAAGAAATGAGGTATTTCTAAAATTAACTGGATACTGTTTCTTCTGATGAAGAAAATATAGAGGAAGATAATGATTTTTCAGGTAATGAAGAGCAGATGATGAAGAATATTGTAGTGATCATGATTCTTCAACAGAAATTGAATCTGATTCCGAAAACGATGTTTCAGATTTAAGTGAAGATGATTATTTTCTCGGAAGAGATAACATAACGAAGTGGAATAAAGAGAATTTCAAAGCTAATGTTAGAATTTCTGCAAAAAATATAATATCAAAACTCCCAGGAAATATACCCGTTTCAAGTAACTTCTCCTGTGGATGCTTGGAACCTCCTTATATCTTCTGATATGATAAAGAAGTTAGTGTATTGGACTAACAGTTTTATAGAATCGATTCGATAGCCTTCTTCATGGGAAAGAGATGCAAGAGAAACTAATGAGGCTGAAATTAAAGCATTTATTAGACTGCTTTATCTCATTGGTTTGCATAAATCATCACATGTGTATATACGAGATCTTTGGGCAACAGACAGCACTGGAATAGAAATATTCCATACAACCATGTCATCAACACATTTTTATTTTTTACTGAAATGCATCCGATTTGATGATATACAAACTCGCCAGAGCAGAAAAGAATTAGACAAACTGGCCCCGATGCGTGAATTCTTCGAAAATTTTGTAGAAAACTGCCAAAAACTGTATGACGTTGGAGAGTATGTAACCACAGATGAGAAATTAGAATCTTTTAGAGGACGATGTCCATTTTGCCAATAAATGCCAAAGAAACCATCGAAGTATGGAATAAAAGTTTTTGTGCTCTTCGATTCGAGAGTGTTCTATACTTGGAAAATGGAAATATAAGCCGGTAAACAGCTATTTCAAGTAGATAACTCTCCCAGTAGTGTCGTAAAAAGATTGATGTATAATTCAGGAATAAATCTAACAATTTCAAACTGGTACACTTCTTATGTTGTTTCACAAGAACTTTTGAAAAAAAAATATAACAACTGTTGGAACATTGAGAAAAAATAAGAAAGAAATTCCTCCAATATTCTTGAATACAAGAAAAAGGGACGTTTACTCTTCCATGTTTGGATTTCAGAAAGAAACGACTATTGTTTCGTATGTACCAAAGAAGAATAGAAATGTTCTTCTGCTCTCAACAATGCATAACGATAATGCAATAGACATCACTACTGGAGAATCAAAGAAACCCGAAATAATAACTTTCTATAATATAACGAAAGGAGCTGTGGATGTCGTCGACGAAATGGCTGCAACGTATTCAACAGCTAAAAAAACAAATCGATGGCCTATGACGATATTTTATGCAATGTTGAATGTAGCTGCTATAAATGCACGCGTTATTTTGCTATCCACTAAGGAACCACCGACTCAGAATCGAACACGACGTTCTTTTCTGAAAAGTTTGGGATTTGGACTAATTGCAGACTACAAAAAGATCAGAAGCCAGCAAACAATGCTCCCGCAAAGTTTGAAAGTAAAACTGGTAAAGAATGAGGACTCTCAACCATCTGCTAAGAAGGCAAAAGTAATAATTAAAAGATGTGCTGAATGTGGATCTAAAAAGGACAGAAAAACAAAATATATTTGTGAAAAATGTCAAAAATATGTATGTATGGAACATATGGCATGTATTTGTAGGAAATGTACAGAATAATTGTAAGTAATATTTTAAATACATGTTTAAAACTGTTTTGACTTCTATCTTTTTCTTCTGTTTTATGTTTTGTGTAAATTTTATAGTAGAAAATAGGAAGAAACCACCCTGGGTGTGACACACCCAGCGCGTGTAATGCCGTTCTTTTTTCTCGCGCGTGTAATGCCGGGTTAAATATATTTTTTCTCATCATTTAAGAACCGTTAACAAACGTCATCAAATCAAAATAGTCATCAACAAATATGATCACATGAAGCGGCACCTATTGAATAAAACTTAATGTCATGTTTAAACTTTAAATTGAACTGCACCATGTAAATTGATATATGTGAATGACTTAGATTACGAAGTATTCATACAGGAATTCTTTTACCTAGACAATAAAAGGGGCTTTACGAGTTGTATATTGAGATAGTACCAAAAAAAACCCAAAGGATTCCAGACTGAACGTTAATTCATACGCACATTTAGAGGTCACCTTTTATTGTGTTTGGCTCAGAGAATGAAACATTAACTACAATAATAGACAAGATACGTTAACTCATGTGATAGGCTTTCATGAAACTACACTAATTCCGCTGAGGGAATAATTTAAAGTGGAAAACCATGTTCTCCGAAGTTTTAATTAATTTTCGTAAACCACTAAATCATCAGTCGTAGGAAGAAGAAATTAGAGAATTGCTGCGTCCCGTTTTTTAATTCTGAAGATACAAAGCCGCTCTCAGCTTGTAGAACAGGCTACTGCTGCTAATTGATAATTCGAAACACATTTTTTATTGTTTTTCTTCCTTTTTCTTTTAACGAACTAATGAAGATAATTTCTAAAGAACCCGGGTCTCCTTTGTTAACTTTTAATTGTTTTGTTGTCTTCTTGAATATAGCTTCGGGGACGTTGTGTTCTCTAGCAGGGAAGAACACAGAGCAAGTGATGGATTGACTTGTTTAAGGCAGGACTGAGAAATTTATTTTTTACGTTATTTTCATTTTTAGCAGATGGTTGTTGTTTTTCCCGGAGGATTTTCTTATTAATAGCAAAGGTGACAGTCTTTTGAGAAGTGTAATCCTCAATTTATTTGTATTGTGTCAACTTCCGTTTAAGCTGGGTGTTTCTTTTAAAAAACTGAATTAAAACAAAGCTTGTAGAGTTCATTTAGTCCATTGTACGTAACCAAGCATTAATATTTAATCAAGCAAATATGTTAAGGGATTAGAATATTTCAAACTTGAGACATTTAAATCCATTTGCATGTCGTTTGATGTTTTGAGTTTGGAACAGAAGTAAGAAATTCTGGTGATCCTTTTTTGCGATTTTGAACTTTTGTTTGCCTAATAGCCTAATTATTTACGCATTTATTTGATATATTTAGATGAAAAATTTCGTTTATAACTTCAATATAATTACATATTTTACAAAGGATTAATAGTGAAAAAGCACCACAGTTAATATTGCAATTAAATGAACCAAGCCTCCTCGAATAAATACGATTTATAAAATAGTAATATTAATTTACAGGGCTACTATAAATAACTCAATGAATTCAAAGCATTTTTCAGTTTTAAAATTGTTACAATAATAACAATTATTACAATAATTTCGTACAATAATAATAGATATGCGAAAAAAACCGCAAACTCCACAACCTTTACTCCAATGTTAGTTACAAATGTTTAGTATGAACCTTATTGATCACACCTCACGTCTGCATGTATTTAATTGAGTAAGTCTTTTATGTCATCCCTCCTAAGTTTCCTGATCTAACAATGTATAAATTTTCCTGTTTGTATTACGATAATGACTTCGTTTTCGTGTCTTTGCTGCCAACAACACTATTATAGGATGGATAAAGTATTGCACCATATAAAAAGTCTTAGAGGTTTCTGGTACATCTTTTGAGAAAAATTTCCTTTATTGATAATCAGTTTTAATCAAGTACATATTAACCATTACTATCTATTATCTAGCGGCGCTTCGGTCGGCCAGGTTTTACCATCAAGAGAGTTTTGCAGAGGTCGAAACAAATCGTAGTCAAACGGTGCAAGGTCATGGCTATACAGTGGGTGCATCAAAACTTCCCAACCAAGCTCCGTGAATTTGCTCCGTGTCATCAAATACGTGTGTGGCCGCTCATTGTCGTGATTGAACACAACTCCCTTTCTGTTGGGCAATTCTAGTCTCTCTTTCTGGATTACTTCGTTGAAAGGGTCGAGTTGTGCACAGTTGTCAATCAAATTTCTTTGCCTTTAATTTATGTGGCACCCAAACATTGAGCTTCTTTTTGCAGCCTGCTCTTTTCAAATGATTCCAAACTATCCTGTGACAGATGTTTAGTGCTTTCGTTATTTCCTGACAGCTTGCCTACCGATCTAGCTCCACCAGTTGCAGAATTTCATCGACCTTTTTCAGTGGCTGGGCGACTAGAGAGAGGTGCATCTTTGACTTCGAAATTTCGGGAACGGAATCGAACAAACCACTCCTTGTTCCTTCGTTCGTTCACAGAATTTCACCTTACACTTCACAAATTTCTCGGCATGTTCTTTTAGCGTTTTATCTTTCTTATCGCGAAAACGCTTCACATTTTTCTTCAGATATTAACCTCAATATCAACCTAAGCTGTTTCTTCAGATATCAAACTCATTTCCAAATCTGCATAACGTTTTACAAGCGCAACGAATTAGAAAAATATCTGCACAAAAAATGGAAGCTGAATGTCACCTTTTAAGTAGGGTTCGTTTGAGACAATCGGGTGAGTGTCGTCAGATATATAGACAGCAACACCATCTAGTGGCAAAAAACCGCGGAGACTTTTTATGTGACACAATTTTAGTGATTTGGCATTTTAATTACTATTTACAGAGAAATGCTGCAAAAAGTATGATGTACTTCCCTTAACTATGTCGCTAGTATGACAATGGGGCATTCACTTACAGAGTGTCATGTGTTGCTTTTCATGCATCAATTATTAATGTATGTATAATACATGAAGAGTGTTGTATGTTACATTCGGAATTGCCTGATGAATTTTTCTCTAAAGATGTAAATGACATGTAAGATATGTGAGAAACTTAAGCTTTCGAATACATCCGAATTAAAGTCTTCTATATTATGTTATTTTTCTTTAAGTTTGATTAGGTTTGAGAACTATTTGGAAGCTCAAATTTTGATTCACATTTATAATTCACCACATCTGAAGCTAACAACCTTAAAATTGTAATTCGTTTTGAGACTGCGAATATTTCTGTGGAGATTTTAAGTCAGATATGCCTGAGAGATGGCAGCAATACCCTCATAATGAATAAACGTATTTCCAAGACAACCTGTTAAAAAGTGAGCCATTTTTTATAACTCAAAGCTGACGTAATCAAGCAGGATTGCTCTTTTCATGCAGAGACACACATCAGAAAAAGAGTCTGAGCACGTCGTTACGCTAAATAAACTGAACAATTGATTTACTAAAACACAGCATTGATTAACTGAAATTTAAATTTAGCGTAATCGTTGAAAGGCTTCTTCCAAACTAAAATCTTGCTTTCTATTGTGATAGCAAGTAGATTAAAAAAAATAACTGCTGTTTATTGACGATGTGGAAAAATGGCGGCGAAGTGCGCGTATGAAAATGTGGCTGATATTCTCTAACTGATATTCTCTTAGTTGAAGAAAAACCTCAGTTATGATAATAAATGATGCATTCATAACATTTTAATAAACATTCCTTGATAAATGCCATCAGAAACAAATTCGTGTGATTCAAATGTTTTTTGATGGAAATGGATTTAGAAGTCACTCTGAAAAGTAATTCACCAGACATGAGTTTTAGACTAGAAGTCTAGACTAGACTAGAAGACATGGGTTTTAGACTAGGACAAGAACTCTGGTGTATTTTTCATCATGTTTGTTATTTTCACTTATATGACTGTTAGGTGATATTATTGCGATGATAACAATAAAGTAATCTGCATGTTAATTTCATGTTTTCATGTTGCATGCAGTAGGGTAAGTAAAATGGTTTCTCTGATTTAACCTAAAGTAAGGTAAGCTAATATAACACCTTTTCTTCTAATACAGCTTATAAGATATTTCTCCCGCATTCTTCGCATGCCTTCGTTGTGTAGTGGTCAGCACGTTCGACGGATAACCGAGAGGTGCGTGGTTCGATTCCCATCGAAGGCGTTGCTTACTTTTCATTTTTCTGCTTCCAAAAAATCCTAATGAATCTACACTGTCGCCCAAACTAAAAGGTGGCGGATGATGATTCTCCACCACCAGAATTTGGCGATTTGGTCCCCCAAACCTCAGTCACCCTCTAAAAGGGGGAGTATATAAGGAATTTATCCCCCCTTCTTCGCATGCCTTCGTGGTGTAGTGGTCAGCACGTTCGACGCGTAACCGAAAGGTCGTGGTGCGATTCCCGGTGAAATCGTTTCTCATTTTTCACTTCTCCTGCTTCGAAATAACCTAATGTCTCTACAAGATAATAAGATGGTTCAATCGCTAAATCTCTAAATGCTGTGTTTTGTTATACCGAGTTTTACTTAGTATACCAGTTTTTCTCACTAACTTAACAAATCCCGCTGAGCTATTTCTAGGGCTGAGTAAAATAAATTGTGTTAACCAGATAAACAGCCGCATTTTGTAAGCAGGGAAATATAAGATGGTTCTATAATGTAAAAAAATCTGATGCGTACCAAATGTGTACTGTGTGATTCCGTACTTTCTTGAAAGGAATATTAAATTATACTCATTTTTTTCTTCCATCTGATTTAAACTCATAGAATTGAATTAAATCTATTTTGTCGATAGCGCATAAACCGCAATAGAATAAATGCATTCTTTAAAATTCACTATCTTTATTTACCATAGTGACACATTGGAGCTATGTTCATTTAACAGTATGACTTCTGATTTATTTTATAAATTAGATTTCGCAAAAATTATATCATATCAAGAACTATCTAATCATTGCCACATGCTCTATTCAATATTATAATAAATCTAAAACGATGTATAATAAAAGTAAACAAAAAAAAAAGAAAGAAAGAAAGCGGTTTCCACAGACGATTCAACACCGCTTACCTAATGCGTATACGCTTCTTGTAAGCATTCTCCTCTTTCCGAGACAGACGGGCGACAATTTTTGCTGATAATACGAAACGCTTATTTACTTGAATTTCATTAGAAATATATTTCTCATTCTGTCTCATTCTATGTATATATATATGCTTGATGCGACCGATTGCAACCAAAAAAGGAGTTGCACAACTATATGTTGTGGCAGTCCTATATACAAAATTTCAGCTTTCTAAGGCTACTCGTTTTTGAGTTATGCGAGATACATACATATGTGTGGACGGATGTACGTACAAACGCTATGGAACAATCTCTTCTGAATCCGTGTTAAATCAGTTTATAATTCGTTTGGAGAAAAGGGGCCTTTATTTTGTGCTTACGTACAGATGTTCCGCAAAAAAAATCGTTAAATTCATTCGACATTGGTAAAAATGGATATTTTCGTTGAAATATGATACCTGCAATTTTTCTTGATTATAATACTTCCTTTACTTCGTAAAGCAAAGTTGAAAAACACAGCCAACCCAACCTATAATTTCACGCAGACAATTAAGAAAAACCTTACAGATTTATGTCACTTTTCACCTATTACATGTGATTAAATTAGAGATTTCTTGGCTATCATTAGATAGCAAATACAAAAAAAAATTGCGTATTGCGAAAATTCGGTGTTCTGTATTAGATAAAATGAGTATTCTTTGTTTCTGCTGCTAAATCTGTAACTGTGTCACTAAACTATTTAATATGCAGACACTAGAGAATTTTACTCTTTTAAGAATCCAAAGTCTTTAGCTAGTTATTTACCACTTACATGTGTATTCTGCTAATCCAATTTGTGATATTAGGGGCTACAAAGTACTAGATTTCCTAGATTGGATATTTAAAAGAGCACTGGTATCGAAGTAATCGTGTTTGCCATTTCGTTTTCGGCTGTATGTTCAAGAAACATTTGGTGAAAATTCATAACTATGATCAATTTTTGTATTCATTATACGTTCACGTTATTTGAACGCTGTATATGAATTTTCAATATCCTTCTGTTATATCATCTCTATTTTACTTTCTGCAAATATTGTAATGATTTTGCTTACCGAATATAATTTCTTAATTTTCCTTCATGCTTTTCTTTTAGCCTATAATAATACCTTTTAATCAAATAGATGAAGAGCTACAACAAAATATAAAATCCAAAGTAAACAGTTATTAATAAAAGGTGCTTAAACCCCATTAAACCATTCCAGAGGCAATCAAACATAGATTAAAGGAATATCATATTCATGATTTTTATTCCTTTATTTTTTCACTAAAAGTTTCGATGTTAATTCTAAATAATAATGTCATCTAAGCATTTATCTTCCTAAGAAATTATGCAGCCTTAATATAATAATTACCTTCACCAGACATCAAGGGCACATTATCCAGCTTGCTAAATCATGTCACAATTCAGAATAACAATTCCCTCATTTCACTAACAGTAACTCTTCTTAATAAAATAGCTTAAATTTCCCTGGCATCATTTTTCCCTGGCATTTCTGGAAAATTTAGCACCATTATTTTGTCAAAAGCGATAAATATATAGTCTGTAACTGAAGTCCTAGATTTCCTGATGCTAGAAATTTGCATTTAAATGCCTGAACGAGTAAACTGACGCTTCAGGTATCGAATTTAATTTCACCCTCTGGGTATGCTTTTATCAGTTTCCTATAGTTTCGCAGGATAAGGCTTCAAATAAGGGTCCCAACGAGTGATTTATAATTGAATTCCGTTTTCACTCTATTCTCAGACAATTGTAGCGGTAATCCACGTCGCAGAAACTAATTAATCACCAAATAAAAGAGAGAGTATATGTGAAACAATGAAAATAATTGTGCTATTGAATTAATACTTTGTATTGATTCTTATGCTTCTAAAAGCACGCTACAAAATAAGCATATATCAATAATCTCCCATTGTTAAACTGGAAAAACTAAAAACAATAATTATTGTTATCTGTACTTATTCCATTGCATGCTGATACAGAGCTCTTAGAAAAAATAATTTAACCTTAAAAACATAATAGAATGATAGAAATAATCGCTTATCTAAAATTGTGATAGTTATTCAGCATGTTGTTAATATTTCTCTTCCTGCTTAAAACTCATTAATTTTTAGTTGCATTTTCACTCATTAATTTTTAGTTCAAATTTATGTTACCTTTAAGTAACATTAGGTTGTTTCTCTTCCAAGAAATATATGTTGCCTTGTATTTTCTATAGACTTTAACTTCTGAATAACCTTCTGTTCCATAGAGAGTTATAATAGTTCTAATAGATTGTTTCGTGGTTTTAGATATACTAACAACTACTCGCAGATTCACGTCTCTGTTTTCAAAAGCTTTTGTCTTTAATCTTCTGTTGATTTGGCTATGACCCGAATTCTGTAAAAAGAAAACTGTTGTCTTATTTCCAGTTCCAATTACGCATCCAGAACTTTTGCAAGCAATTCGAGTTTTTTTGGATTAAGAGATGTGAAAATTGAGCTATGCCTTCCCCGGGTCTCGAACCTGGACCCCTCGAATACGCGTCGAGAATGCTACCGTAACTCTACGAAGACATGCGGAAAGGAGGAAGATTATACCTTATATACAGCCCCTTTTAACGGGCGACTGAGGCTTAGGAGACATGTCACCAAATCCGGGTGGTGACGAATTATTGTTCCCCCCCTTTTAGTTCCAGATCCACTGTAGATCCATTTTAGAATTTTTCGGACTCAGGAAGCTGAAGAAATTCGAAATCCCGAAATTCGGATTTCGGAAAAAATTCTAAATTCTAAATGCGGGATTCGAATCTGGACCTGTGTAATGTGGGCTCAGTGTGCTACATTTACACCACTAAGACATGCGGAAAGAAGAGGGAAAATACCCTATAATCCTATCACTGGTATTGCAGTTGAATTCTATACTCAGTAGATCGCTAGGTTATGCTCATTCTGTACAGTCGTTCGCAAAATTATAAGACCAGTAGCCGTTTTTCTGTATTTTAACATATTCCATGATTTTTTGCATATTGTGCCATCTCATATTATGATTGCATAAGATGACGTCTGTTGCTATAACTAAACATGTCTTTCCCGTTTATTGCCAACTGGTAACAGGATTTTGCAATAGATAGTACTGTTGTGTACAATTAGTGTAATTGGTGAAAATTCTTCGCTTAGGCAGAAATAGGGACAGTGCATAAGGTTGGCTTTTCTAAGCGTGGCATAAATCAGAGGGTAAATGTGAGCAAGACAGTGGTTCATCATATTGTTAGTATATTAAAATTACAAACCCTACGTGAAGCTGTCATCTAAGAAAAGAGGCGTGTGTGGTGATCATTGTGTGGCTGCAGAGGCCACCAGTCAGTTTGATTACTATTTCAAGACGTTTAACCGCAGATTTTGCTTCATTATCCTATAATCCTACAATGAAACTTTACTTACTCCAATATGAAAACGTATGACTGACTTTCGCTAGACAATATGAGAATGGGATTACGGTGTTATTTTTTATGATCCAAGTATGCAGCAATTTTCTGCACATATTACAAATTTTCGTCGTCGTTACGGAAAACGATATGATGGCAGACATAAGACTCCGCCTTTGAAATATCCATCAAGCCAAAAGTTAAGGAGGGTGCAATGCCTGTGTTTTGCAATGTTGCTCTGCTTTTTCTGACACCTAAAAGCCCTATGAATAGACGTCAGTATTTTAATCTGTTATGTGAGAAGTGGAAGCTTTACATTGATGTTCATAAATGCTCAGTTATCATGCGTGGTGAAGCCTCATGTCACACAAATATTGTAAGGAATGTCTGATAGCAGAGAAAATCCAAGTGTAGGATTGATCAGGTAAAAACCAAGATTTCGATTACACTAAAATCTGTGGTGTATTTTAAAAAATAAAGTCGCAGCAAAGCAGCTATCCAATGCTACGGCACTTGTTGAAGCAATAAAGTATGTGCAGCTTTACAGTTTTCTCAAGCTTGATGGGAGTCTCTTATTTAAAGCATGCCTAACAGGATTGCACAAGCGATTGCAGTTTAAGATTTTTTTTACATATGTATCAATTTCATTATTCTTTATTTGTTTAGATAAAAAAGAATATCCAAATTTTGTAAGAAAATTTGCAAATTTAAACGTCCGTTGCCCCTTAACATTTAAGTATCGAATGCAAAATTTAGAGCAGCTTATTTCCTTCCTTCATATCTCCTCAACTATATTTATATCACTTCGGTAGCTATTATATTTTTCAATGACCAGTGCACCAGAGAAAAAGAAACCTTTCCCTAAACCGTCTAGAGCCTACGCACGTTTATAGTATCCAACTCACCAGACAGTATCTGAAAACCATTTAGAGAATACACAGCCAAAGTCAGATTTGACAGTACCGTTCTGATTCCTTGCCGCTCCTGAACGGTGAACTTTAGACAAGGCGGTTCTAGTCCTGTGAAGACAACGAATCTCTACCATGCTATTCATTTCCAAAGTATGGACAGAGACAGTGATCTGCTTTAAGGGGTATATACTGGTAGTATTAACACGGACTCATACATCGAGATTTTTATTTTATTTTGATTTGGTTTTATTGAAGAATTAAATGATAGAGGTCATACTGGTCTTTCTATAGCAATAATCATATAATATTATTTATATAGCAAAATCCCTTTTTCTTTCTATAATGTGAAGCACGTCGAATATTTTCAACAAACCAAAAACAATCAACAAAACCGCTTAAAGCGATATTATCGCGAGATATTGGATAGATTGGATAGAATAAACAAAATGAATATAGAATAATTTTCGCATCAATTCCTAACACGATACCAGCTAAGCGAGGTAATTAATTGCATTTTTAAATTAATCAGTTTTAAAAGTAAAATAAAGAAAATAATAAAAACTGTTTTTTTTTGTTTGTTTGTTTTTGAATAACCTAATAGATTAAATTTGAAAGTTAAAAATCTGACATTTCCGAACTTCAACCAGTTCTCTGCTAGACTCGTAATGAGGTTATCTCATTTAACAATGCCTGAGACTAAAAAAAAACTTTTCATTGAAAGGAATTTCTTTTTCGCTTGCACTTGGAGAGTTCTTAACGAAACTGTTTCGTTAGAACTGCTGTCCTGCCTAGTCATGCGGAATATTTCGTATTGCAGATGCAAATATTCCGCTTAAAGCTTTGCCGCTCTTAGGGTGTTTCCAAAGACCTGATTTTCAGGCAAATTAAGCAGTCAGATATTCCCAGAGCGAAAATTCCAGTAACTATTTCTTTCGAGGTACTGTTGAGAGTAGTAGACGAGAGTATATTAGATATTGAGAGTAGTAGTATCGGTTTAACGAAGGCATGACGTCATCATTCCAACTTCTAGCTTTTTTTTTTGGAAGTAGTATCTAGTTAGATTTGTGAAAGTAAGCATGTGTCGATGCTTAAAATAAGTTTTATAAGTTGTGTATAGTAACCCCTGTAGGATATACGCCTTTGCTATTTAGCAGAACATCTGAAGATGTGTTTGACTGAACTTGTTATAAATGAACAACTTCCATTGCGTTTACTACTCTATAAAGCATTATCGAAATAAGCAATGAAGCCAAGTCGATTGCGACTACATTTTACTGCAAAGCACCCAAAGCAGTAGAACAAGCTCGTTGAATACTTTTAAAAAATCGTAACATACTTTATGTTAATTAACCAGTTGTTATGATTTTGATCCTTTTATGATTTCTTCTGTGTTCCTCACTCGAATGCAAATTATCTTTTAGAGTATATGAACTGGCTATTTGGAATCATAGACAAAGAGAGAGTTTCTAGCACTGGCATCGTGCTGTTAGAATTACGTCAGCTCTGTCTCTTAAAGCGATTATTCCGATTTTTGCATTCTCTCGCAGCCGATACTTGAACGTGCGCGCCAATAAAATTAACTGAACAAGTCTATAGCTCATTTATTTGACTGTTTAGTCTGAGAACATTTTATTACCGTTTAAACTTATTTAGCTCTTACTGCTTAATTTAAATCGCCTCACGAGAGGAAGTTTTTCTGTAGCACAAGGCATGCCTTTTAAGTTACAAGTTCAGATTAAATAAAAATGTTGTTCAAAACTTCCTCAAATATTTGTGATACTATTCCAGACTTAGCAATAACTGGCTAGTCTATCTATTATGTTTTTGGGACTAAAAAATTCATCCTCCAGATAAGTGGCAGCCTTACAAAATGTATAAAAATTCCAAAATATTCCAACAATATCTGCATCATTCCAGAATCAATATGCCATTAACGAAGATGGATTAACAGTCTCTTATCACATATCAAAATTAATTGCAAAAAGTGGTAAAATATATAATTTAGAAATTATCATAATACCCTGTATACAATAATTTATGTCAATAGTAATATATTAGGATATACCCTAAGCTATAAAAACGTTGTCTTTATGTTGAAGGAATGGAAATTTACAGGTATTCTATAAATTTCTTCATTTTCTATATAATTGAACAAGTCACTTATTGCAGATAATATTGTTTTATTGACGGCATATTTACGATATTTTTGTGAAAGTATATTTACACTTCATATTTGGACTACAAGTATGTTTATATTAAAATAGTAGTATATTTACACGACAAGTATACTTAAAAAATATATTTACATTACAAGAAGAAATGCTATTTGCAGTAAATGCTATTGTAGATTCCACAGGATTATCAATATTTAATTCTGTAAAATCATAATTTGCAAAATATAATATGCACTTGAACAATATTGTTGCATGCGCTACTGATGTTGTAAAATTAAGCTTTAAAGCTGTTAATCGTACTCGTATATAATTTCGTTAGAATGTTTTAACTGCTTGATAAATAATGTTGGGTGAAAAGCCCCTTTGAATACCTATTGCTTTTAAATAATTTAGTTCTTCATCGAGCGATAGTTTGGAGAAGCAAACTTGAAGAGCACGAAAAACATAGTAATAAAATGAAGCTAACTTTTGTTTAGTCGGATGACATGATTTGAAGTGTGGTAAAAAATTCTCATCTCAACACAGCAAAAGGTAGACCTTTGTTTTAGAAGATTATAAAAATTCTTCTGTTATCATTCCCTTCTTTCCATCAATTAGCTATAAAGTTGCACGTATTTTACAGAAATTTAACTTTCGGCTCGTTTATTCTTAATAAAATTCCGAGTTCTGTAAGTATATTTCCATCAATAAAATTCCAAAATTCCGAGTTCCATACTCAAGAACCCCATTCCGGATATGAATTCCTGGGGTATTTACAGGATTCCTTGCCAGTGTACTAATTTACATTGGCCAAACTAAGAGAGCCTTAAAACTTCGCGTTATGGAACATGAGGCATATGTTAGAAAAAAGGAAATACAGAAGTCTTCTGTTGCCCAACATTGTTGGTCCGAAAATCACTTTCAATTTTTCTGCTGCCAAAGTTATTCAAAAAACATCTTCCATTGCTGAACTGGATTTCCTAGAGGCATTTCGCATTCAAAAAAAAATCTTTCTGTTCTAGTTAACGACCCTAATTCCAATCAAACTTGGCCTTCAGCCTTTAAAGAAATTATGTTTTAGTTCTGGTTTCATCAACAGATGGCGCCAGTAGCTTGTCTCCTGTACAGGGTTTCTTATCTTATCTAATCATTATATGTTATCTCGTTCATTTGCGCTTTTGCAGCTGAGGATGGTGGTTCGGTAAAAACCATCGAAACTAGTCCTGTGAAAATTTGAAAATATAAGGGTGGTTTTCTTGTTTGACTTCCAAATTAACTTATCAGAAGTTAGTAAATGGCGTAAAAAAGCCAAAATGACTACTAAGAAGGAACCAACGGACTACTGGCTACTGAATCGCTATGATGCGATGTTTGTGGAAAACAAAATAGCATTCATTTATCCTGTTAAAGAAAGCGTCGGTACTAAAGCGAACTGTACAACCATGAGTTGTGCAGTTATTTGTGAGCCCTGTCAGAAAAAAAAAGGTATTAAAAAAGGCATTGTTGTAAACTTGTAATTGTTTCTGAATGTAATTTCCGTTGTCAGGTAAATCTTACTGATTCGCAGTTTCAGACAGATAAAAAATACAAATTTACGAGGCACGTCCAGAAAGTAAGTTCCGTTTCAATTTATCTCCGCTGCAGCTCTGCGATCGCAGTTCCGCACATGCGCAGTAGACGCTCTGTATCAAGGAGAAGAAACGCGCGCCATTTGGAGATCGCTGTCAGTCACGTACGCTTTGTTGTGCTTGTTTACAATGTCGGTGTTGATTGAAAATCCCGCCGCTTGTGAAATCAGATCTGTGATTCGTTTTCTGAATGCGAGGAAAGTGAAACCTAGTGAAATTTATCGGCAAATTTGCGATGTTTACGGACCAAAAGCGATGAGTGATTCAATGGTGAGAAGATGGGTCCGAAAGTTCAATGACGGACGTAGTGATGCGCACGATGAAGAACGAAGTGGGCGTCCATCTTTGGTTACAGAAGAACTGGTTCACGCGATTGATGACAAGATCCATGAAAACCGAAGGTTTACAATTAGTGCTCTCGCTATGGAATTTCCCCAAATTTCACGATCACTAATGCATGAAATTGTTACCGAAAAACTGAAATTTCGTAAACTTTGCTCACGTTGGGTACCAAAGATTCTTACTGAGCAACACAAAACAAAACGGATGGGTAGTGCACTTCAGTTTTTGACCCGTTATGCTGAAAGCGGTGAAGAATTTCTGACACAGATAGTCACAGGAGATGAAACTTGGGTTTCTTACGACACCCCTGAAAGTAAGCGGCAATCAATGGAATGGAGGCACACTTCATCCCCAGCAAAGGTTAAGCCGAAGCAAATCTTGACACCTCGAAAAATGATGTGCACAGTGTTCTGGGACTGGAAAGGCATCTTACTCATTAATTTCTTACCGCGTGGTCAAACAATCAGAGCAGATGCTTATTGCGAGACACTTCGGAAATTGCGCCGTGCAATTCAGAATAAGCGCCGAGGATTGCTGTCAAAAGGTGTTGTTTTTCTTCACGACAACGCACGACCACACACTGCAAATGTGACGAAAAACCTCCTACAGGGATTTGGCTGGGACGTGTTTGACCATCCTCCGTACAGCCCTGACCTCGCTCCTAGCGACTTTCATCTGTTCTTACATCTTAAGTCTTTCCTTGGCGGTCAACACTTTAACAATGACGACGAGCTGAAAGAAACTGTTTCCAACTGGTTGAAGACACAGGCGGCAAATTTCTATGAAGAAGGTATACAAAAACTTGTGCCACGCTATGACAAATGCCTGCAATATTTCGGCAGTTATGTGGAAAAGTAGTTTAAGAGTTGTTGAATTTTGTGCAATAAATAACTTTTCTGTAGCTGTACACAATTTACTTTTATTACCAAACGGAACTTACTTTCTGGACGTACATTGTATTATGTTCTATCAAGATCATCACACTATCTCTTTGTTTACATATTCCGAATAACAAGCAGTTTTTTAACGGCACTCTTTCATTAGTTTTTCAAAATAACATTCGTATTTTTGGATGAGTGAACGTGTTTTAAATAACAGCCTTATCATAACCTTTTTCCCATACTTTGCTAAAGAGCATTTGTCATTCTATAGAATGCCTAGGTATAATATACAGTGCTTAGGTATAATATACAGTGCCTACAAATTTCATACTTTGCCTAAAAACGACCGGTATTCTGTAGAATTCCGGCGTTACTTTGCCGGTAACATATATATATATATAATATATCCCTTTATTTATATTATATATATATATATATATAT
>KK116735.1:221813-233570 GCA_000611955.2 Stegodyphus mimosarum | reverse complement strand
TAAATAAAGGGACGTATTTATGCATATCGTTTACCAAATCTCCACTCAAATAATTACGTTGCAGTTGCAGTAAATTCAGTAACTGCGCAATAAAAGCTGCAGTAACTGCAATAAGAAAGTTTTACAGCCTTCAAAGTCGACGGTTGGTATAAAAAAGTTATTTAGTATGTTCTAAATTGTAATTCTACTAATTTACGTACGCTATGCCGATTCTGCTTACCATTTCTTATTTCTTTTTCAACTTATAATTTTTGTTTTAATCAATACGATTCGTTTTTACAAGCATATCTTTTATGATATATTGCGTTTAACAAAATTTTTAATTTTCATTTTGAATTTTCATTTTAAATTTAAAATGCTGATTCTATCTCACTAAAAATTTGCATAAAAATAAATGATCGTTTCGGCACTTTTTTAGCAACTTTTGTTCTTAATTTGAGTAGATTTCGTAGAAAGCACAGCCATCGAACAATTTTATGATGATGCCACAGCCTTTAGAAACATTAGGCTGTATAATGACGTCAGAAGGTAAGTTTGTAACTTTATTTGTGTTAGTGTAAATATACGTGTTTTAAAATGCTGCGAAAACGCATCAGCAGTTCAAAGCAGTACCTATGTGAATATATAGAGATTTTCGTTTACAGATTTCACCAAACATCTGTTCCAAAATAACGAATACCCCTGACAACAATTTTATCGTAGAATGAATCATTATAATTTATGAAGGATGGAATAACACCAAAAACCTGGCTAGGGTTGATCTCTTTAAATATTTTAAATACCAATTTTATGCCACACGACGTTTTTATTTTTCCAACACATCTTTCTATTAGATGAGCAAATGATACCTATTTTGGCACACATTCATGAAAAATACTTCTCAAAGGAAAACCATACCGTTTCAAGTATAACGTTTCCTGTTTTATGTTCCTATGAAGAGTACTTATAACATTTCAATACACTGCTGGCCAACCAAATTGCAACACCAAGAAAGACAAGATGTATCACAACAAAATTTATTTAATAGCTAACATGTTGACCAAGTATCAAATGATTAAATTTATAGACTTTGTGTGGTTTCTCTAAAATCAGTAGCCAGACTAACCGCCATTGTTGGAGATCACCGCTGCCACACGCCTCGGCATTGAATCAAAGAGACTTTGGATGTGTTCTTGGGGTACAGCAGCTTCCACACGTTGCCAAAATTGATCTGCTGTGTCAGCTTGGGATGTAATCTGCATCAATCGTTCAGCAACCATGGACCACATGTTTTGTACCGGGGAAAGGTCCGAAGAGCGAGCCGGCAAAAGAAGCAATTCATTTCTCCACGGTGTCTCCAGATTCGAATCCGACCATCGTGGTGTTGCAGACAGAAGCTTGACTCGTCAGTAAAGACAATTTCATTTCATTCTGCCCTCCACATCCTTCTTTCATCGCACCATTGGCGGCGGAGACGTCTATGGTTCTGCGTCAAGGGTAGACAAAGCAATGGACGTCTTGCGAACAATCCACTCTGCTGTAAACGACGTCGAATGGTACGCACAGACACTGGATGATGAGTTATAGACTGAATGTGCTGTGCTATAGTTTATGATGTGACTGAGCCATCGTCACTGCCATGCGCACAATGTTCCTGTCATCACGTGAAGTGGTGCACTGAGGTGGTTGAGATCGAACACGTCGGTCCGTCGTACCCTCCTGCATCCAACGGTCACATATCCGCATTACAGTTGTTTGGTTTCGTCCAACACGACTACCGATTTCCCCGAAAGATAACCCACACTCTCGGTAGGCCACTATCCTTCCCCTGTCGAACTCAGATACTTGATCAAACGATGATCGCTGTTTACTACGAGGCATAATTGATTGTATTTTAAAAAAAAAACGACAAGAAAAACACAATTGCTGAACCTGAAATCGTCGAAAACTCCAAGTCTTAAATAGCGCTTTGAAGTGGCGCCACAGGCGCGCGTGATGTGCGTCTGCGCTGAAATTCTAATCATTTACGTATCTCACCGCTGTTAATGCATGTTGTAAATTTCATGTTATTTTCATGCTTCCTTCAGTGTGTTGTATTTACGGTGTCCAGCAGTGTATATATTCAGAAAAAATTTCAAAGTCATTAACTGATCCTGGATTAGGCGGAGAGGTTGTAAAAAATTTTTAAGTGCAGTGGAAGTTTCTTCAAATCATTACATATACTTCCACAAAGTAATTTACGTAATGCACGCTGTTGTCGTAATTGAATGTGCTAAACTTTCACGCGGCTGAAGCAATTCTTGAGTACACATTATTAAATGGTCCTATTATACATTTTAACAAAATGTAAAAAGAAGAACGTTGAGCACGTGTACCGCATTTGATGCAGAGAATGGTATTGCACCAATTCGCTGGAATGAAATTTTCGTTATAGCTATGATAAAAACATTTAATGGAATTTATCCACCTTCAGTGACCAATAGTTACTTAAGAAAAGGAAAAACCTTTATTCGTAAAGAAACTCATCGGAAATTGCAAAATATATCTGCGTTGAGTGCACGATCTTATGGCGAGCAATCTTACAGTGGCGCCCTAGTTTTTTATGAATTTTATTTATGAAACTAAATCAATTGCATGGAAGCCTTATAAGATTGCTGCAGACATCAAATTTTCGCTGTTAGATTTTCAAAGAAATGTTGCGCTAGGATTGGTGTAAACAGGGAAGAATATTTTGAAACTTCTTAAATTTTCTCCATGTGAATACACTGATTGTATTTGGAGGTGCACAACTAGATATTATAGCAGTCCTATATACAAAATTTCAACATTCTGAAGCTACTCGTTTATGTGTTATGCGAGATAAATACATACATATATACGTACTTACAGACGCCAAGAAAAAATCTCTTCTGAGTCCATTATAAATCAGTTTTATAATTCTTTTCGGGAAAAAGAGACCCATTACGTACAGATGTCTCACAAAAGCATCGTTAAATTGCATTCCATAGCAGTCAAAATGGATATTTTCGTTGAAATATGGTACCCAGAATGTTTCATAGTTACAATACTTCATTTATTTCGTACAAGGACGTAAAAATTGGCATATTGTTATTATCTTGAATATTTACTACTGTTACAACTTAATAATGACTTGCCATTTGTTTCACACTTGACTACTGTCTTTTGTCATAAACTGCTTTCTTTCGAAAAGTTTAATGAAAGCAAAGGAATTCCAGATGCGATGGAACTAAATGCCTCAGTACTATCTTATATATTTTGATAGAAATATTTCTCTAAGTAAATAAATACCGTGACCAGTTATGGGGAGTTGTTGGTCCCTAAACCCAATGAAATTGTTCCCGGTTCGATTGCCTCGAAGCCGGTAATTCCCAGTCATAAGAATTGCGGTTTCTTTTGCTTTCGTTGGTTACCCAAGTTCGGGTAATGAAATCGAGAGATTGGGATAGCGATAGTTATTGCCCAGATGCGTCTCAAGTAGTAAATATAATTGCATTTCCTGAACCGTTATATAAGGATTTCGTTTTTAACGTATATATATATATATATATATATATACATGTATAATCCAGTACTAATAATTAAATGAAAATAGCAGGTAACAGTCTAACAGGACGTACATATATTAAAATTCACACAAAAGTAATTGTATTAATTCAATCGAATTTAATACTTAATTAATTCTTTTAACCACTGTCAGGCATCTGACCCTTTTTAATATATAAATTTTAGATTATGAAATTTTTCTTCTTTTGCATGCTTTTCATTTTTCCCTTTATTTATAACCAATTTTGAGCAATAATTATCTTATTATATTTGTTATTTTAAAAGAAATTTCCTTCTAAAATAATTCATTTTAGTTTCCTCAAAAGGTTTGATTTTAAAATATATTTACTTTTTATTTCCAGTACTTAAATTTTAGTATTACAATTAAATTCTATTTTACAACGTGTTTTAGCAAATTTGTACATTTTTGGTTGGGAAATGATTTATTTATTTAACCTTTTTCTGGTTTCTAATTTCAAGAATTCTAATTTTACTGCTTAATTTAACGGCATTATTTGTTTTAGAGGCACATCGGAACAGATTAAGTCTTGATGATTAATTAAAACCAAAAAATACTTTATTAGCCCAAAGGGTGTTAGCCCAGAAAGGTTGTTAAACGCCAAAACGACTGTAAACGGCGTATTGCTGCCACCAAATGTTAGAGTTCTGCATTATTAAAGTAATTAAATAATCAAGAATCTGCATAAATATATCATGTTTCTCGCATTGTGATAAAACAAGGGTACTAAAGCCAGCAAATTTTGAATAACGTACGTTTCCACTTGAAAATGGGCATCTGGAAGCCCAAATTTGAAATTCGGAACTTGTTTTGTTATTCATTTCGTAGTTTGTAAATGTTTAACGAACTTTTGATTAACGAACTCAACGATTTAAAAGCGAGCAATGGCAACACTTTACGAAAAAAAAAACATTTTTGTCTCCAGCGAGCTAGATTGTGTATCGGAAATTCCAAAGATATGCTCATTTAAAAATTATTTTGCTATACTGCTGTTGAACTGAATTTTATGGTTTAAATGATATTTAATAAATAAAGGTAACACACAAAACGTTAAAAAAACGCCCCTTCGGGGGTAACGTAAAATCTGAAAGTTTTTAGTTTTTGTTTTTCCTTTATTTCATTCTTTTGCAGTAAAAGGTTTTAATGATGTTTAATTGATGATTTTTATTTTAAATTAATGTTATTTAGATTTGGCAGTTTCCTTTCCATTAATTTAAGAATTGATTAGTATTCAAACTTAATTCTGTAACGTGGTTCTGTTCAAACTTCTTCCGCTGCTTCTTGAAAATGACCAAAGAATTTTCACCAAATATTATTTTTGTTATGTTATTTTATTGCATTTTTGTTTCTAATTTTGATGCGTGCACTTCCTGTTAGACGTTTAAACCACTATATTAATTTTATTATTATTTCTTGATTATTTAATTAATTTCTCTGCATACAGCCTAATTTTTAATAATTTATAATATTAATTTGGAATTTCTAAACTTTTGCTTATATACTTGTTTCTTAACTTTTCTTTATATATATGTATATATATATATGTAAATAAAAATTAGAATTTAAGGGTAGTTCTTTAATTCTCCTTCTCTGTTCTAAAAATCGTAATAACTTCTGTGGATTGCGTCATTTCTAGATCGCTCCATCTTGCATGGCCTCGCAACGCTGGTGACGTAACTCAGAACTGAAACTTTTTCAACCTTTGTAAACCAAAACCTTTCTCTTAACAGACTGCCAGATTGGATAAATACGTAGTTAGCTTGCAGTTCTATTGCCACTTGTGCTCTGTTTCATTTTCACATTCTCGTGGTGCTAAGTACGCCGTCAATTAAAATGTGATACTCTATATGAAATTGTGGTGTGAGTAATGTGCTCATGTTCATGAGTAATGAAAAATACAGTTTCGATAGTTAGCTCGTGCCTGGTAATAAAGATTATGCTCAATTCGGCTACGTTTCTCTGTGCCTTTTTCGTGTGTCACCTTTCTAATATGGAGCACACTCTCCAAGTACTAACACGCACACACACACACATATATATATATATATATATATATATGTATGTATATCTGTTTTATGTTCATTTCTAAACTTTTGTTTATATATATATATGTTTTAATATATATATTATGTTTACTTCTAAACTTTTGTTTATATGTATGTATATATTTATATATATAGTATATGTATATGTTACATGTTTGTTTCTAAGTGCTAAGGTCTTATATCTATCAGGGAGTATATAGATAAATTCATATATACAAGCCAAAATAGACTTAAAATAAACAATAGTCCTTCAGGGACAAAGCCTCTTTGGACTAAAAATACAAAGTAAATATCACATGAGTACATTTATCTTTCCATTCCGAACATTTCGATAGAGTAACAAACAAAAAGAACAAAAATATATGAAGCAGGTATTATTGGCTACCAAACCGTACACACAGACAAGAATTATGCTTTTTAGTATAACCCAGGTGGCCTTTTTTTCGCAGGTTATTTAAATGCAGTGATTATTAAACATGTTAGCATTCATTTGTTCTTTTTTTAGAATTAAAATATTTAAGCAGAAAAAAAGTGGGATGAATCTAATTTAGTAGGCTTCAAAAAAAGGAGGTTTTGTAAAAAGCTTCCAAATTAATTCTCCTTCTTTAATAAATTGGAGATCAAAAATACAAACTCTATTGTAAAAATACAGACTCTATTGTAAATATATGTATTGTACAGAATAAAATACAGACTCTATTCTAAAAATACAAGGTTTGATAATGGCAAAATTTAAAATAGTAATGGAGTAACTATTAATTAAAATGAATCCTAAGCAGTTTAAAACAGTTTTCCTTTCTCTAAAAAATTATACTGCTAAAAATTGTCTACATTAAAAAAATTGAAATCTTGCAAATTTTACTATGAACCAAATTGGAAAGTTTTATGAAACTCATTTACAATTCTTTTCTGTATAAAAACCACGACTTGGCTAAGTTTCAGTTTGATAAAGAATATGTATTTAATTTTCAAATGAATTTTTAATATTTTAAACAGAAAATAAGCTTAAAGTATAATATAATAACAGTAATAATTTCTGATAATACATCATTCAAATAATTTTTGTCATGTTTAAAGGAAGTACCGAAAGTTGATAAAGAAGCATTAATTTTTATTGCCATACACATCTAAACGATGTTTGAGACAGACTAGAAATAAAAATTTCTTTGTGTAAAGCGCGTATTAAAATCGATGTCTGTGGATCTAAATTAAATTTGTCCAATTATTTTCTGACTTCAGTTAAATATCGCAAAATGTAGGAGATTATTTATGCAAATGAGATGGTATATTAACAAATATAAAACCAAATCTATCTGCAGTGAATCTGTTTGGAGCATGTTTGTGTCTTCACTTGGCTAACGTTCGTGCAGAGAAATAAGTCTTTTGCATACTTTAAAAAGATATATGATAACTTTTAGTTAAAACTTGGATAACACTTTAAAAAATTATACCTATATTGTTAGGTTTATGAATTTTTTTCATCATCTGTAAACGAGAAAGTAAATTTGTTTACAGTCCACATTCAAGCAAATTCCTTCTGATTGTCAAACATAGCTTCCACGTGGTACAGAATCCAGCAAAGTTTTAATCGCCGAATTACTTGAAAATATAATCCAACAAACTTTTGCTTTCGGAATTGTATCATGAATTTTATTGGATTTTAAAAAATCAAATCTAATGTCATTTTCGAAACAACTGCTTCTGTAATATGTTGGCAAACAAGCTGTCAATGAGGTAATGTACATGTAAACATCCCATTGTTTATTGAACACATTTTAGCATAAAACAAATATAGTATAGCAAATATAATATAAAACATAGCATAAAACGTATTCCAATGATAACTAATACTAAATATTTCCGCTAATAACTAACACTAACTATGTCAAAATATTAATTTCAAATATTTCATAGTGGTAAAATTTAAGACTGTTTGAAAAAGTATTAAATGTTGACAGCAAAAACATTTATTATTAGTGATGCAAAAACAATTTAATGATTTACATCCAAGAACTATTTGAAACCCATTATTTTAAATTTAAATCACTGATATAATATCAAATGAATATATGTTTTAGAAAGTAATTCAAAGATGTATTCAATGAATGCGTCATTTCAAATTGTAAGAAAAATTTTATAAAAAGTAACACTCATGTTTTGCATCAAAAATTATTCTAAAAATTGACTATATAATTTTATTATTATAAAACACTGGAAAAACTTATAACAAATTAATCATTTTATTCACAAGGTAGTACGCATTGCGCTGGGCTCTACTAGAAATACAAGACATTTTATTCACATTCAACGTTTTCACATCCCAATAGTTCAATAGTAATCTGTGCAAGCCGTTTCACATTTCGGAATACTAGATATAGTTCACTTCTACAACACAGGTAACAGAAAGAATTTTCAATCTGAGAGACCCTCGTAAAGTATCAATATCTGGATCGAAGTTGCAGCATATCGGAACCAATTTCTCAGAAATCCCATTCAGTCGGAAATGCATTGACAGGGTAAAATATTTATTTTTTGAATGACACATAGTTTCCTCTTCTTCGGTTAGATATGCACTAAGAATCAGGAAGAGGGTTGAGTGGACCACATTGCAAGAAATTGTATAGAATTTCACGACAGCTCACAGAGCAATTCATGAAGGTGCAAGATGCTTATTTACTCTCACGCTTTTCTCTTCTTGGCACCAGAACATAGAGAAAACATTTTAAAATTTCGCTGTTTTCAACATCTTTTATTAAATTTTTGTTTTTGCTATGCGACAAATTCTTGAAATCTGGGAAAAGTACTGAAAAAAAGGCAAAAATTTGCAAAGAATCCAATAGGTGTCAGTCCGAATTCTAAAAGTGTGATTTCATTAACTATCATTTGACAATAATAAATAATAATTATTGTCTCTTTCTCCATCCATCCTGCTTATATAGGTAAAGGAAGAAATGTATTCGATTCAAAAACTACAAGCTGTGTTTCCAGTGAATAAGCAGAAATCAGGGTTCCCCACAACAGGTTTATACTATTTTTAGAATGATATCTGCATGTGTGTGACGAGGTTTTCAGCCACAACAATTCTTAAACCTTCAAAAATGTTAACTCTTTGTATTTACGTTTTCTGCATTCATATAATGAATTGATTATTTAGGGTATGATTGGGCAACCGGAAATGGTACTTTACCTAATAACAGTTTTTAATGAACAACTATATTAAAATACAATTCAAAATTTTTGAATTTTAGTATTTAAGACACTATATAAATTTAGTATTTTAGACAATATAATATCAGTGGGAATAACATACTGTATTGTGGCAAATGGGATAAACCGAGAGTTTATTTTACTTGAATCTCTAAACAGATGTTCGTAAAGATATATATTATGAGATAAACCAAAAACTTATGAAACGAATTGTTTGAAATAGTAACATGATTGAGAACAACAAAATTCATTATAAGGTACTTCTCCCGCCTTCTTAGCATGCCTTCGTGGTGTAGTGGTCAGCACGCTCGGCGCGTATTCGAGAGGTCCGTGGTTCGAGTCCCGGTGCATTAAATTTATTTCTAGAATAACGTTAAATGCAACTAGAATAAACTAATTATGAAGTCGAACTCTCGTTGTAAAGTAATTAAATGTGCTAGTATCAATTCTCAATTTTTTATTAGTTCTACATTTATTTTGAATCACTTTTCTAGTAAAAGAATGCTGCTATCACGTGTTGTAGCTATTTATTATATAAAAAAAATATAGCATCAGGTGTTGTTGCTGTGTATTGCATAAAAAATATAGCAAATGTGTATACTGTAGGGAATATAAAAAACAAATGTATGACAGCAATTAACATTCTGTTTGAGAATTCTAAAGATATGCTGAATTTAAAGGTTTTGTGGTTTTGTTGTTAAATTTTACGTGGCCTAAATGCAAAGAAAGTGAAATTTTATCGGAAATTCTAAAGGTATGTTGTTTTTAAACATTTTGTTGATTTACGAAGGCATTGATTTGCAATCCCGCTCCCCCAGCCTGTATAATTGCTAGTGACCCTGACTGCTTTGCGATGGGCTTTGTTTCGAATCCCAGAGAAGGCAGGGATGTAAATGCCCGTCCCCTCAAAGAAGGAACGGTGGCCACCTACAATGAAATGACCACCACTTCCGACGCTTGTATTAGGCCCTTGCGAATTGGGCCTTTTCGATTTAGCATTGAACTTCTAGTGGCGCCAGTGGCCCAAAGTTAATTGAAAAAGCGCCCGGCCATTAAAAAATGATTTACGATTTCGAAATACTATATGATAAAAAGACCATTTCTTTATTCTTGGTGTTCCTGAAAATTTTCAAAATGCTTTTAAGCAATGTGTAGTTTTAAATGTTTTTTATCTTACTTTTATAGTAGAATGCTGTCAAAATCAGTTATCCCACAAAAGGAAATTTCAGATTTAGAATAAATGTGTTCACGTATTAGTAACACGCATGATTTTAAAAATTGCATTAAATCTCTGTCATACCATTTTTCTCAAAACTGATTTTTCTTTACGTAGTAAGGAAGTTTACAATTACTTATTATAATTAAAATGCATGTCTGAAATTAGTTAGAAATAAATTTTGATAAAGAAAATGGAATAAATGAGTAATTGATGAAGAATATTTCTTCCATGTTCATGAAAATTTAATCCATTTCATGTTGTTTTGTTATTTATTCCTTAAGTGAACACAGCTCAAATTTCACCGGATAATATTTCAAATTAGTATTAAAAGATGTTCTGCTGAATAATGTCTGTAATTTACTTACTTGAAAAGTATTAAATCCTTTTTCGTGAACAGAAGAAACATCAGGTAATTTTGAGAATTATTGCCTTAGAAAGAAAATAATTTCCTATATTTAGTGTGATATAGAACTCACTATTTTATTATTCAAATATCTTCCATTCTGCTCGATGACCTTATAAAATATATTCTCCCTTCTTCCATCATACCATCGTGGTGTAACGGTAGTACACTCGGCAAGTATTCGAGAGGTTCAGGTTCGAGTCTCGGAGAGAACATTACATACTTTTCACATTTCCTGGTTCAAAATAATCTAATGACTCTACAACCTTTTGCCACTTTCTGATTACATTATGGTTCCAGGCTCGAAGATCTTCTGGTTTTGTAAGCAAAAAAAATTAACCAATTGCGTCTGGAGGCCATCGTTTTTATTGAAATTTTTACTATTTAAGAAATATTGTAAACTTGGAATAAATGATAAACCAATAGTGCAAAGTCGAGGCATATGAGGGTTACGACATTGTTGGAGCTTTTAATTCTTAAGAGTTTGTGTTTATGTTTTAAGTTCAATACCAAATGATAAGTCAATATTTGGATCAACAATTCTCAATAACATGAATGTGTCAAGTTTGTGACAACATGATAAACACAATATATACTGTAAAACTGGTGTTCAAATCAATAGTAAATAATGGTATAGTTTTTTAGCTCCAACAGAATAATTAATGTTGCGTTGTGTCAAAATACAGTCTGGTCCAGTGTTCTAAATTAAAAGTGAAAACATTACAAGAAAAGTTAAAATTAAATATGGAATTTATTAAGATATTACTGAATAATTACAATTAGTTACATTGGTGGCGGTGTGGAGGAATTAATGAAATATTCATAACCTTCCAAACAGTGAAGTTAACATAGTAGATACATTGCAGACTCAGTCTATTGCAAGGTTACTTGTTACAGAATCATGGCAGTAGACGTCACAATAACGGTAGAGAGAGCCATTGCTTGCCTTCTATAAGGAGAGAAAAGAAAGTAATTAGTTAAGTAAAAGTTTAGACATTTGCGTCGCCCTCCATAGTAGCCTTCTCTCATCCATTTCTTCCGACATCGTTGGTTCTATGATAACGCTGACAGCTACTCTTCAGATAGTATTTTCTTTCGCGAGGTTTGCCACGTTCCTCACTCCCCGCTCCGTCTTCTCTCGTCTCTGCCTGCGTGTCTGCCTCGTGTCAGTCTGCTCTCGTCGCCAGCTCCCAAGCTTTTTACTCAATTCGCCAAGACTGCTCGAATGGCGATTTTAGATGGTAGGAAAACCGCCAACAGCCCGGCAACCCCAGGGGAAAAACACGCAGGAAGGTGAAGCCCAAGGTAGAATGAGCTCCAG
>KK116735.1:13464-211093 GCA_000611955.2 Stegodyphus mimosarum | reverse complement strand
CTTTCTAGTAACTCTAACTTTTCTTTACAGGGAAGCTATCTGACCGCAGTTGGGCTTTCGCGACAATATTGTTAGCAATTCATATCACGAAATCTTAATGGTTTTATAAGAATGAAACGTAACTGAAAATATCAGTTTTAAATCTGCAGCATTTCATTTTTGAAACAAAATGATATAAGTAGATAAAACGTAAATATTTTAAAGATATATTGTCATCTGAATAACATAAGAGAATGTTGTGAGATAAATAACTTAGAGGTCCATTGGATGGGAAATAAAGTATTATTTAAGATACTGCTGGAAAAGACATAAGAACATAAGAACATTGGTGCAATAAAACAACTGAAAATAATTACAGCTAAGCTTATTTGCAACATACTACTCAGTTCACTTTACTGTACTGTAACTAGACATTAAATCTCAAAACAAGACTAATTTCATCCTAAATTATACATGCTTAGCTCACCGAATCCACCAGTCACCATTGGTTAATTTCGCAGACTTGGAGGTGAGCCATACATGTTTTACATATAAATTTTAAGCAGGAATTAATACTATTATCATAAAAAAACTGAGTGTGCGACCGTAGCCACAGCAAAAACGAAACTAAAATTGTCAGTGGAGGATGACTGGCGGTTCCATTGTATAGAGTGGCGGCAGGTAGCTCATCTGACTCTGTATAATAATTGGTAAACATTTGCGAGGTTGCGTGATACTTACTGCATTATCGAACTTAAAACAAATTTATTACAATTACGAGAAGTGTTTTACAAATACATATAATTCATATATAGCATAAAACATTATTGTAGTGAATTACTGTCCTCTAGACGTGAGGGGTCTACTAACGAGGGTCTCTCTAGGCAAGAGCAAAAGATCTTACTACGTCTCTCTAGTCGAGAGTTCACGAACCTTCTAGGTCTCTCTAATCGAGAGTTCAGGAGCAGTCTAATATATTGTCCCTATGAAAAAAAATCTTCTGTGTGATTTTGTCACACCTCTTTAATTTTTCTCTTTTATTTTACATCCACTGATTCATTATATCTGAATCGATATCACAGAAAAAACAAAATCATTGATTCGTCAGCCCTCCTGAAATTGAGATGCTTTGACGACAGACATGGTGCAGAACGCTAAAATCTCTTGACACTAGTCATGAATTTATGTCTCTTGTACCGTTAACGGGAACGAATTATTGCATCTACGATGTCAGAACCATGTCGTGTGATATTGTAAAAGCTTCAAAGCAGTGATTTGCGAGAACCGCACACATAATGTTCTCACCTATGCGTGGTCCACCGCATCAGTTTTAAAATATGTCGTGTTTCGTTTTTGTATGAAAAATTATATAAATATGTAAAATGAAGCTAATAGAAAGATTTCGATATGTAAATCGATAAGAAATCGATATGTAGTTTTATTACCTAAATAAAATAGAAAAAAACTGTAAATTGTAGATCACTGCAAGTTTTCATCACAAATATTGGAATTTCTATGGATGAGAACTATAGTCTGCAGACGTATAGCTTTTTCAATCTAAATATTATATAAGCGTCCGATAAAAATTAACGACAACAAATAACTTTTAATGCACTTAATTGCAATCTGTTATTTATCACAAACGTATCTGATAGTTAAACATTCAGTTAATTACTCATTATAAACACTTACAATACATCAATATAGTCGCCTGTAATATCTGCTATCTCCTGCCAAGTTGCTGAAAGCCGCCGTAGACCTACTAAATTACTGATAGGCATTGTACACCTACTGTAAGTAACTGCCCACTTCGCAACGATTGGTAATGCCTTCGCAGCAACCAGCCTAAAGCAAAGACAGATTCTGTTGAATGAATGTCTAGCCCTGGTTCTTTAATCTTGTGGAGGAGGTAAGAATAGCACGGACATGGTAAGATTATTTCAAAATATTTGTAGAAAGTACAAAAAAATAATAATTGATAAATATAATTTAATTTCTAACCCCGATAAGCATTCTATTTTTATAACAAGGTTAAGGAAAAACAGTGTTCTCTAATAAACTTCCAGACTATCAAGAAAAGGAACTTTTTTTAAAAAAGATATTTATTTTATGAATGGAAAAGGAAAGAATCCGGACTGCAAATTCTTTAATATTAGTTCACCTAATGCATAAGAAAATGAGAAAATATACAGTTTACAGATTTTTAATTTTCGCGAAAAAACTTGAATACTTTAAAATATTTCTTAAAGTACTTTTTTTTCCTAAAAAATATTTTAGTGTTTGTTATGTATTCAGCTTTTGTAATTAAATACATCTACGAACTTATTTTAAGTTTCTTTCTTTATAATCGCATTTCTTTCACTAAGGGAATATATTAAAGAATTTTAATGCTAAAATAGAAGAATAAATTAGAAATATGAAAGCAATTTAATTACGAGTTAAAATATTCCCAGATTTTTTTTTCTTCGAAGTACGGGAAGCAAAGTGATTACCTTTGTTTAACAATTTGTTTCTTGAAATTGAATTCAAGTAGTATTTTGATTAATTTGAATTTATTAAAATACTAAAATATTCTATTAATAAAACAGAAGTTGTCATTAAAAAGAAACAACGATAGAATTTCGTTACCGAAGGAAAAGAAATAAAAAAGTTAATATCCGATTTCTATTGTATTCTTATTCTCCATAAGCGAAAAATATGTTTGAAAGAAACAATTTTTCGGAAAAGAATAGCTACGTAAAGCTTTATCATCATATATAAATTTTCTGTTTCTCATTTCTTTAAGATTAACCTGCGCTACAACTTCTAAAAAAGAAATGAACGAAATAAACTTCCATAAACCGCAGGAATGGTAATTAAAAAATAAAAAGAATAAGTTTCGTTATTAAAAAAATCGATATGTAATTTTGTGTAAAAGGTGTTTTGACACGTCGTTAGTCATACACTGTTATTTTTGCTCTAAGTCATTACTTTTACTTTGATAAAATTGCCGCACTTTCTGCTCATTTTCACCGCTTCCTCATAATATATTTATCAATTCTCGGACGAGCCATTTACGCGCTTAAAGGCGTAACAGATGGGAAAGTATAAATTCATGACATACTATTAAAAATTTTACCTGTGTTAATTGATCTTAAAATTTGCTACTCACTTTGAAACCAAGCTTCAGGAATAAGCAGATTTTATACATAAAGCTATTAAAATTTATCTCAGATTTCAAATTAGGTTTTGTCTAAAAAGATTCACTTTAAATAGAAAATTCAACTCTATTCACACTTTATAAAATGTGGGGTAGTTTATAAGCCATATTTAGAATACACAATGATCTTGAAAATTAGTACACGTGCACCTTGCACACACAAAGAAAAGTCTGACAGTTTTATATTTTCCATTCTACTGTGCCGATTGACTAAATTTAACTTGCGTTGTTGATGTCTGGAAAGCGTGTCTTATAATACGCGTTGTATTTAAGGGGAAGGAGACTTTAAAAATTAGTTTTTTAAGTTTTTGTGTTTTCAACAAGAAATTTTATACGTATACCTATTACAAGATCAGTTTCTAAAATGTATGTTAAAAATTTCAATTTAATTTAAATTGCAATATTTTAAAACGAATGATTAATTATTTTAATTAAAGATTTAAAATGCTCCTTGCGCTCTAATTTTAAATATTTTTTCCTAATTTTTCCTTTAAATTAGTTATACAGACTTTGCAAACGTTTCTATGTATCCGTTATTGAATATGATGGATAAAAAAAGTTTTAAAAAGGACTTTTGTGAATTTATATCCAGTTTTCGGAAAAATGTCACCTTTTGTTAAACATTATCACAAGACCTTAATAACCTCATATCCAAAAATGCATACACAGATCTATTGTAACATATAACAAGATAGTTTCTCTAAAATATCATTCATTTTTAACTAATCATATGACGCATGGAACATTTCAAACCATACGAATTGCGAAAAATGTTTTTTCAGAAAACCGTATTTAAAGTTTTTCTTCAAACTTACCTTTAATATATGGTCATGAGAAACAGCAAATTAACTTTAAATGTGCATTTGTTATGTATGTTTGTGTATTTGTTTGTTTGTGCATTTAAATGTGTTATAGCATTTCCGTATCATTTTAACTACTTTTAATCTCCTAATAATCAATATGACAAAAATAAACATATCGCAAATTTGATGTATTTCGAAGTTATAGGTAGAAACAATTTATGCATTATATCCAATGAAACTTTTAAAGTTTACCCGCACCATATGTTTTACCTATATTTGTTACATTTACATTATCTTTCAATGATTTACAATATTTTTTACTATTTCTGTTTTTTTCAAGTAGCTAAACTTGTCTTTTTGCTATGGTTCAATTGACTTTGATCACACTTTTCTGCAAGGAGTAGGGAAAACAAGTTTGTTTCCTCGTGTTCTACGCGTATAGCATGTACATAACCAAAGTTAAATTCATAGGTGTCAATACTGACATTTCTAGCCTTTTATTTAAAAAAACAACACTTCTTTTGGGCAAAGCTAAATTATAACATCAGTAAATAACTGTTGAAATACATTTTGTTTACATTTTCTCCAAAATTTAAAGGCCAACGTTTACGTTGTTTGTACATTTTAAATGCTTGTAACTTCTTTAAAAATTAGAATATGTGAACTCGATATTTTTGTATACTGTGTAGTTACGTATATGGAATATAAAGAGAGTAAAAAAACAAATTCAATATTTTCATTTATTTTTAGGTATTTTAAAATCCCCCGTCCCCTTAAATATGGTATTATTCTAACATAGGTATTTTGACACAAAATCTGACTTTTCCTGAAATGGCATGCGAATTTTTTTTCACATTTCAATTCTACGACTCAAATTATGCGCAAATAATAAATTTTGTAAAATCTGGTGAGAAACTTACCGAGAATTTGTAAAAAAATATATCAACCGATAATTAAATTGAAAGAATTCTGCTAGTAATAGGGTGTCACGTTCGTATGTGCATGGTGAAATATGTTTCTGAGAAAGCTGTAAAATATGACCCAAATTGAGAAGCAGAAGCAGACTCATGTGTATGACTACCCAAACGTTATCTTTTTAAAGTCAGTAAATAATTCAAAGACGCGACTGATGTATCACAATACTCATGCTAAAGATGAAAATAGTTCGCAAGTAATTGCCAAAAGGAGAAAGGCAATGATTACTTCGCAAAACACAAGGAAATTTGCTATAGGTATAAAAATTCCTTGTGTCACGACACATTATGACTAAAAGATTCATGAAAGAATCTCTACTAATAATACTATTGAACCTCACTATAACTAACTTCAAGGAACCAACGTTTAGATCTGCTGTAACCAGTGCTTAGCTATATCCGGTCCTAAGAGGAAAATCGATTCTCTCAAAAAAAAACTTGAAAAAAATTAAATTATGAACAGTAAGAAATTGAATAACATTGTCATAAGTGAAAAATTAGTACAATTTAAAAAATAATATTAAGAGTTAATTAAAGTTATTATTATTATTGTGCGTAGTTATTAAAGTTTTTCATCATTCTTTACTGGTTTCACTGTATGTTAATGATTTTCCACAATACATTACTTAGCAAAATATCACACGGTTTTAATTGATCCTCGAACTGCACATGCATATCTATGAACAATTGCCTTATTCTTCAAAATTTAAAAACTTTAAAAATGAATAAATAAACATATTGAGAAATTTACCTTTAAATTAATCTCTGAGTATAAAATACTTTAATTTTCTACTGGCGTGATGCAGATAACATCAAAATAGTACGAATATTTTTGGCCAAAAATTGAAAAGTTTTCATTACTTTCAATTCTACAGTTTATATGAAAAAAATGAAATGCATCGCAACCTTAGAATTCTTAGTGATAGGCTGTTCGCTTTCCGTGTGTTGCGTTCTCTCAACATTTTCATCAGTGTCAGAAAAAGAGTTGCATTCATCATTTTGATTCCTGTCACAATACCTTCATGAGTTAAGTCTTAGCGTGTAACAATATTATCATCACATGAGTAATAAACTCCATCACATATTTTGAAAAATTAAAATGCCATTTTTATCCAGCCACTTAGCGGTAGCCAAATCCTAATTTTTATCGTCTTGTTCAATATCATTCGATAAATCAGCACAACGAAACCAATTTCAGACAATTGATTCTGTAACAATTCACCGAAACTTTTCTATCACTAGCATTCCATCAAGGCGCGGAAAGCTAAAATAGACAAATCTGCCATATTTCTAGAAACTGCTTAAAACTTTCTTGTAATGAAACTTTAAATTCCTAATCTCGTCTCTATCCCAAAATATATAAAATATCAAAATTTTAATAGTATCATCAACATTGAGTAGTCCTGTGACTAGCAGCTCATTGAAGAGAGTTAGAGAAGCTACTGCATTTTTGGTTTAATGATCATGTACTTCACATGCTGTCCTAAGATATGCCAATTGTGTCCTCGATCTCCTCTTAGAATTAATCCTCGTTCTCCTAGAATTCACACTTGTTTCGAAACGTTTTACTTAGAACACAAACAAACATGGTAAAGATAAAACATAACTAACGTAAAGGTACTTTTCTTTATGGGTGGAATGACAATTATTCCTTCTGATGATTATTTAGACTGAAATATTGATTCCTCTTAAGAATTTATTTTTTCTTCTGCATCTGGAAGGTTAATTTCTTTGGTATAATTATGTGGGAAGAGTTAACTACAAAACAGTCTGCTTTTATTAAGCACGTTCATCATTAGAATGAATGAATAGAGCTGCTCCTTTAGGCCATACTCTTAATCAGTTAAGATTATTGAAAGAATGATTCTTTCCCAATATGTTGATCATTGTTTTTTCATAATTCTGCATCTCCAATAATAGGACAAATGATTATGTTTTCCATAATCATACTATAATAGTAATAATGATAATTATGGTATTAAATAATAATGTATGATAATTATGGTTTTTAAATTGGAATTTCTTTTGAAGGGCAGGAAATGGATAGAACATGAACTGCATTTCCTACATTATTTTGTTATGGTCTGCTTCTCCATCATTACGATTATTATATGTAATGGAGGAGAGTGAGTCTCTTGAACTTGTAATAAATGTAGTTGGCCGCCAATGGCATTGGTCGTATGAATATAGAAATTTGGATTTAAAGAATTTTGAATCTTATATAGTATCAAGAGAAAATGAACCAATAGAAGCAGATAATTCTGCAAGTATTCCTTATAACACTAATGTTCATAAAATTTTGTCAAGAATAGATGTATTTATTCATGAACATTTCCTTCTTCGGATGTAAATGCTGATGCCGTCCCTGGGCGATTTAATCACCTATCATTTTCACTTAATCGTACAAGGCGTTTTGGTCGGTCAGTGTTCTGAAGGTCTGTGGAGCAAATTCTCAAAAGTAAAATTAAATAGGAATAGTAAAGTTTTCGTTTAAACTTGCAGAAATTTTGTAAAAGTATGAAAAATATAAAATGTATTTCAATCGAAGATATCCATATAATTCTTTACATCCGATTTTCATACCTTTGGAAGTTCGCTAGCAATATAAAATTAAGTGCATAGGAAAATGGATGCTTCATTCGTTACATCCGAGGAATCATTATATACCAGATTCTTTATAGTGGGCTTCATCTGTATCAACAATTTGTCTCCAGTGTTTTAGATTGTGAAGCGCGTTTGTTAATGACACAAGTAGGGTTGTGAATGGTGCACCAAACGACTAGAAATAAATTCTCTTTACTGGATAGTTTCGCTGAAAGTTAATTCTAGAGGCACTACAAGTTGGAGGTTTACAAAATTAATGCAACCGTTTTGTAAGCATTATACAAATGCATCGATACAACATGAAGCACAACTCGTGGAGGAAGTAGTAAGAGTATGATCGCACCGACCCAAGCAGGCTTTCCAGTGAAATTGAGAGATCTGAAAGATACGGAGACGGGATTATTCAGCCTTATAAGCAGCATTTAGTGATTTAGTAGGTGATAGCTTCGTTCAAATGCAAAGTAATCATCTTTTGTGCTACCTTTTCAGATTGTAATAGCACCTCAAAAATGAATAGACTAACATTTTGCTGGACCTGGTTAAACTCTAGATGTAAATATAACTGACCATGCATGCGATGCCATAGAATGCCTATTTATACAAAATGCAATACCGTAATACCGTAATTTAACGAAAATACATTTATTGTTGTTTCCTATTATTTTTCATAAATGCTGAGTAATGAGCTTTAGATTAAATGTTGTGCTATATTACAGAAATAAATGGATTTAAAGTACTGTGCTATCAAATGAGATCAATGACATAAAGTGATTGTCATATTATTAACTAATATTACAAGCATTTTCTTTTCCTCACTTTTGTCATATAAAAAACGAAATAATAGGGCTTAGTTGGACTCTTATGAAAAATGAATATTATCAGTTCAATTCTTAGATTTCGTTTCAATCAGCACGCTAAATGTTAAAAATGGTAAGTATGTCTTCGTTATATTACGGTTACAGTGTTGATCATGATGTTCGTAACATCTCTAGTATATTTACAGAAACAAAACTTCCTAATCGTACACTATTAAAATAAACTAGCGCCAGATTTATTAATTGTATTGATTCCAGAAAAAGGCTTGGATAAAAGGCGAGGAAGTAAAAACAAATAAGTATTCAATTTGATTGTTTCAAAATTAAATGGCTAGAAAGGATTAATTGAAGGCACATTTAATGCACGCAAGGTATTTTTAGAATAAAGCTTGTTTTTAAAAGCAGGTTCCGAGCTCGAGCTCCATGGTTGTTCAACTATAAAAACAGTGTTTTAAGCTAAGAATTATCGATGAAGGAAGTCAATGTTTTGAAAGTCACGTTTCGACTCTTTCCTTTCTTGAGGAATAGTCGTTTTTGCCAGAATTCAAGGAATCAGTGAAAGAGAATTCACTGAATAAACTTCAGGTTTGTCCTAGACATCCGACTTTATTTTATATATTTCCTGTTCAGACACTTCATTAGATTCGAATTGAAAGAAAAAAATATTTTAGTTTCAGATAGATTGCCATTTCATTTTATATCATCTTGTAAACACCAAGTCTATTCAAATTGGGTTAGTATAATGTTGCGTGCGTACGGGTTCGAAATAGGTTCAATGCACACACGTCTGATGATATATTAATGAAATTTATTTTTATCAAATACAACACTTCAAAGTTCTGAAATTTTCCATACAAATACTGGTACAGGTGTACACAGTATCACAGAGTACAGTTAATAGTTGCAATTCAAACTACTAAGAACGTTAACACAATGCAAAATAAAGCGCGCCTAAACTGAAAGCTAAGCCGGAGATATCGTTATCAAACACGAAAATGTGTGTCTATTAGCTGTTTTGAATGTCAATTTTGTTTGTATTATATTAACCTGTGTTCACACGAAATTTTATTAAGATCTGTCCAGTAGTTCTGGAGATCGTAGATCAAATATGAAAATTCTCTTAATTTATTTCCCCAGTGTAATTTTCAATTATCGCCGAGATATTTCTAATACTTTTTGCTTCTCGAAATTGCTGGAAAGAAATATGAGGGTTGAATTACGGTTACAGCTAATATAGTGATCAATTACATTTATTCAGTTACTATACCTGCTATAGTAATACAGCGACCGAAACAAATGTAGCCAAATGATCCCCAAATTTGGAGACTTTGGGCAATTTCTCTCCAACTTTGGCGACAACATGTCGCCAAAATCGTTGTTACATTGGCGATATCTCACCAAATTACCGAGATACCCATTTATTGAATGTTAAACGGACTTGCCACTGTATTCTTACTTTTACGACGTAGCTTAAAACTTGTTTTGCGTTACATTACACAAAAAAATAAAACAATTTCAGATATAATTGCACTAAAAACATATATCTATATACAAAATTCATAGCAATAACATTATTTCTCTAGAATGATTTTGCTAATTTCTTGAAACTAATTAAGTATAAAAGAGTATTTTTTAAAAGTGAGAAGCAAAGCATTTTATTTAACATGCAAATAAAATGCGCTTTCTTTTACCTCTTTGGTATATTGTACGATATTGTTAATGTTATGTGCTAAATGTCGCGGCACCAAATGTTCTGTGGCGCAAATGTTAAATACTAACTGCTACAATAATTTGCCTACAATAATATCAAAACCATAATTCATTGCGTTGTGTTTATCTTTCCTCAAAACTAACCCGAACAACCCCTAAGACCAAGCAGGAGTACTGGTGTTAAGAACATTCACACAAGTCATCATAAGAAAAACTCTGAATGAAATATATATATATATAACCAAGGATATTTATTGCAGCATTAAAGGAAGACACTCAATCTTTCAACTTAAATTTCTAGATCTATGGTGTGTTCAGGTGACAACTATTTAAAATAATGCATTTAGAATTATAATATATATATTGTTAATTTCAAATATGCACCGAGATGAATTAATCAAAAATTTACACCGTAAAAATTAATATGAAATTTTCATATGCAGTTATCAAACTCTGCTGGCCAGCATAAAAATACACAGGAATTTAATGAATCACCGAGCATGGTGTCTTTACCAATATTGATAGAGATTACTTAGTTCAAGAAATTTCTTAATTTACTCAGGTAAAAATTACATACATAAATTTAGCAATCCCTTAGGCAGTTAGAAAATATTACATACTCATGTAGACCCGTTGGAGAAAAATGATTACATTTATTCCTACATTCAATTACTCAATTAAAGGTAAAGTAGAATTTAAATTTTTAATCGTTCCTTAATTTGCAAAAGTTAAAGTTAATTCTCAACCAAAAATAGTAACAACTTAAAGTAAAAAGGTAAAATTTAGATAAGTTAACAAATTTAATATCCTGTCTTAATTCATTATATATAAATTTTAATTACATTCCAAGTTAAAGTTAAAAGTCCTAAATAGATTAATAGTGCAGCAGTTGCTTAAATACACAGCCTGGATTTAAGATCCAGCAGAAAAACCTTTGACTAAAAGTTAAATAGAATTTAATTGGAAATTAAATACACATATAATTACTCCTTACATTAATAATTCATCACTGGAAAATTTACTTCAAATAATCAAATCTCTTAAAAAAAATTTTAAATTACCATATTACTTAGGAAACATGTTCACGGAATTTAAGTCGCAAGCTGTACTAAATTTCAGGTGAAATTAACAATCAAAAGGTTGAACTCACTTGAAGGGAAGAATTGAAAATTTAATTAAGCATTAACTCATCTTATAGATTTTTTTTTCCGGATGTCCCATTCATAACAGGTGTTGAACAAGGCTCTGCCGACGACCAGTCCTTCGCAGATGTTGAACGAGGGAGTCCGGCGAGAAATCTGGACACTTGGATCAGACACTATGAAGATGGTAAAGTGCATTCGTGCAGCAAAACAAGAGCTCCTAAGGGTTCCTCCCTTTTCCGTCTATTCTCATTCATGCGAGTTGATGGTAGTACTCGAGTTGATGGTAGTAATTCGATGAGGAAAAAAACAACATTCTCGACTCCAACACGGGGATGGTAAAGTGCGGAGGAGTAAACTTCAAGTGATTTTTTTTTTTTTATATGTTCATCTTTATCTTATTTCCCATCTCCGGCTCTTCCAGAGGAAGAAAAAAATAACGTGCTTCTAACGCTGCGAATCCAAGGCAAAAAGGGCTGAGCATGGCCTTGCATGACGATTTCAATCGTCCAGGCTCCAGAATTTTCGAAAATCACCAAATTTGGTGAATTAGTATGCAAATCTCGCCAAACACAAAACAGTGCTGCGAAAACTTAGTTTTTCCTTCTTCACACCAAAAAAAGTTCCACCCTCGCCACCCCCTTCGCCAACAAGGAGGGGTGAGGGAAAGAATGCGACAAACCTATCACGCCCCTACCACGCAACCGGACGCAGTACATGACCTTGACGAGAAAGTGCTCAAAACGGCGCTTATAGCAGAATAAATTTCTAGACACGAAATTCAACAATTTTAGCAATTAAATGGGCATAATTCTCCAACGGGGCGACGTACAGTCATGAAAGTAGGTTCATAAGAAGGGAAAATTTTTTCTCTTTAAGAGGTATAAATTTCAACCATGTGAATAAAAAGGAAGTATTTTTAAATTTCAAATATTACGTAGAAACAACCGATTTCCCATTGTCTCCTTCTCCCGAAGGCTAATACTGTCGAACGCGTAACGTAAGAATGAGAACTCTGTTTAACTCGCATAAGAATAATTGATTCAATAACATAAGCAATACAATTCGTGAAGAAAAATTTAGAATAAGCATAAATTAATGCATATAATTTACTCACTCAATAATTAATGAACAAATAACTGCAATTAACTACACATTAATCCATAATTCTAAACTAACCAAAAATCACTACATAACATTAATTGCATATTTGTTTGATATTTTGCATTTTGGATTTATTTTTAGAGCATTGTAGCTCTTTAATACGGTCATCTACCGTTCCAAACGGTTTTAGTTTATGACAGAATGTTGAATTACTATTATGTTTTTGAGTTAGGCATAATGTTGTAACTAAATCTGAAGTGATAATTTGTATATGCATATGTTTTGAGAAAGTTATAAAATTTGCTATATTTTAAAAACAACCAAATAGTGTTGAAACTCTTGGTAGACGTTAAAAGAATTATTGCTAAGTCTAAAATTACAACTGAAACTTTAAAAGAAAATAATAGGCTCTTTTACTGAAAACTAAGAAGAACAGAAGACACACCTGGTGCTTACAAATCAGCTATCACTTATGGTGATGTAAATTAAACTAGCAGTTAGTCAAATACAGAATGTTAGGTAAAAATTGAAATCTAAGATCACAGATGATAACTTGTGACAATATTTACAATTTACGACACGCACACCATAAATTGGTGACCCGGACGTGATTTGAACACGCAACCTTCTGATCTGACGTCAAATCTGATCAAGAGAGTGTATGGTGTGAGTGTTGTGGCTCGGTGTATATTCTTCAAAGACATGACTCCACTTGGCTAAAACACAACTTCATTAACACACCTGTTCATTAACATAACTATACGTTAACACAACTATATTAAAACCGAAACTTCTACACAAACATTCGAACATCCTTGCACTAGAGCTAAGGGCAATGAGGGAGAGAGTTCGCTGGTTGTGCTGGCATTTATTACGCAACAAACATGACATCGTCTGGCAGCGCGCGCAGTCGAACATAAGATTGCCACATGTAGTTAGATTAGTTTAACTGCTCACAGGATAAAGTAATGCACAGGAAGGCCCTGGTTTGTAGAAGCCGGTAAGACAAGCCTAAAGGCTAGAAGCACTCAACGCCACAGAATCAAATCGCTACCTAATCACGGAAACAACGTAGTCGCAAATAGGCGAAACACGTTCTAAAAACAACGCGAAACCTTCGTTTAAATAGCACTTCTTTCTCCCTTAATTTGAATAAACGTGCGCTATCTCGTTTACATCCTGTCATGAAAAGCATAGTTGAAAAGAGAGTGATAGGAAAATAGCTTTAACTCAAAATTAACTATTATTCAAAAATAAATAAATAAATCCATACAAAATTACTCTCCATCCGAAATTGTAATATGGTTCTTGTCTGCCCAAAACTCTTTTTCTGAAGAAATCCCAAATAATTCAAGTGTTTCGATATATATAAATTTATATTCTTTTCATCAATCCAAGCAAAATTATTCTCTTGACTCCCACTCAGAGAGTCTTACTTATGTGCAATAAACATACGATATAAAAATGGAAATCGTGCATGTTAAGTTTCATTTGATTGATCCTGCTTATTTAAAATATAAAATCAGACCAACAAAGTTCATCATGAGAGCTATCATCTTGAACAAATTATAAATAATATGCATTGTAGAGCCATTAGGATTTTTTTATGCTGAGAAACATGAAAAATATGCAATGTCATCGCCGGTACTCGAACCTCGGACCTCTCGAATACGCGCCGAGTGTGCTGGTCGTTACACCACGAAGATACCTAAGAAGGAGTGAGAAATACCTTATAACATGTATGGAAGGTACTAGTACAAACTTAAATTAATATCAATATAGCACTCACAGAGACAGATTATTAGTTAAAGAAACATAAAATAATCTGCATGGGATTTTTCAGATTGTAAGACGTTTTAAGAAGAAGCAATAGCATATTAAGAGTAAAACTACCTGCATTCGTTGTCATTAGCTTAAAAGCCCTTACCCCAAGCACAGTGAGAAACATTCGTCTCCTATCAATGTCTGCGAACAATTCAAGATTTCAGAGGCAGGCTTATGTGATGGAATGCTTCCTTCAGTACCTATCGGAAAACTCTACTTTAAGTGAAATATGATGCATGAAAGGAAGAATTCAGATCCGAAGGCATGAGAGCAGCGATCAGTTACATAAAGAATATTCGTGATTGATGAAGCTGTATAATAGCATGGGAACTCGGCTTTTTGGCTTTATTCGTGGTTTTCTGAAAATATGCCACGCGACTATTTCTTAAAATATCTCCAATGAAAGAAAAAGGTAGGTATTCAGGAAAAATTCTAAATTGCTTGTGCAGCAATCCGCATGATTAGGATTTGAAATCTGAAGTACATATTCCAACTATTAAACTAGTTTGAAACAAATTAAAGTTATACATATATTTATCAACTAATTGACTTAATTTTACGTTTTGTGTATTATCTTATGTATCTAAGCAGAATTATGTTGTACAATTTAATATCAATAACTACTTTTGTTTTGCCTTTAAGTAAAAAAAAATTCTTCACATTATTGAAACTATTAAATAATAATGTTTTTGACATAACAGCCTTTCTGATGATTTACATTTACTGCAACTTTTGAATATTTACTTAAACATTCTTTAAATATATGATTGCTATTTATCATGCTATGAATGTGCCGTTATATTATAAAATATATTTTATGTTATAATATATTGCATTATAATATAAAGTATATGGTTGTATTGATCAGGTTACGAATGTTATATGGAAGAAAGTTAAAAGAACATGCTTTTGAGTTTGCTGTAAGAAATAGTAGGCAGAGTTTTTGTTCTCTGATTTTCTAATACTAATACTGATTTTCTAATAATAATAATAATATTTACTAGTACTAATAATATTGACATCAAAATACAGCTGAGCTTATAGAGATATTAGGTTATTCTGAAGCAGGATACGTCAAAAATGAGCAGTTAACAAACTCAATGATTTCAAAGCAAGCAATGCCAACACTGTACGGAAAAAGTCAAAAGTAACATTAGAACAAATGCTTTCGAAATGTGCTTATGTGTGTAAATGAAAAAAGCCCATTTTCGAATAATATTGAACCTAAAAGCTTTCAGATTTTTTTTCTCATTTTTGTATTTTTAGCAAATAAATCTGGTCTTCCCCTTTGTTTTAGTAGTGCCCAATTAATACATCGTAGAGACATTAGGATTTATTTGGAAGCAAGAGAGATGAATAACAATGAGCAATGCCCTCGCCGGGATTCGAACCACGAACCTCTCGAATAAGCGCCGAGTGTGCTGACAACTACACCATTAAGGTATGCTAAAAAGGTGGGAGAAATACGTTTTATACTCCCCCTTTTAAAGGGGAACTAGGGATTAAGGGACCTATTCGCCAAATTCTGGTGGTGGAAAATCATCATCCACCACCTTTTTCAGTTGGGGCGTCACTGTAGAGACGTTAGGTTATTCTGAAGCAGGAGATGTGGAAAGTGAGCAATGTCTCGTTAAGACTCGAACCACGGACCTCTCGAACCTCTCGAGTGTGCTGACCACCACACCTCGAAGACATGCTAAGACGGGAGAAATACCTCATAAGTTTATAATTTCAAACCGAACCTAGAACCAAACAACGCATCCTCAGTAGTTAGTGAAAGCCAAATAATTACTGAAAATTTAACTTCAAAACTGAAAATGTTAGTAAATTGTTGGAATCTGATAACATCACCTGATCTCAAATAAAAAATCTTAACATGAAAACTTACTATATGCTACTTCGTTATTTATTATTATTCATAAAAGGTTTAAATTAATCGACAGTTCAATAACTAAAATTTTCAGAGAGTTTTTAAATTATGTTTTCATCAAAAATCACATCTTTAAACATGATTGTAAATAATTTATTGTTATTAGGCAGAATAGCTATTGAGAAATATAAACAGCTAATTCTGGATGACGGTCAATTTTGCATTCATGAAGCTGTACGATCAATATATATGTAGGTACGATGCAGTAAGAACGTCTATTATGGTAAGTACGTTCAAGAATATTTACATGTAGGGCTTTTAATTTACGAATAATATTTATCTTTTTATAAATGTTTGGGTGTACTTCTGTTATCAGTATCGGATTTAGAAATGTATGAATGTATGTAAGTATGAATGAATATGTTCCTGTATGCATATATATATATATATATGTATATACATACGTATGTGTGTATATGTTACCGGGAAACACCGAATTCTGGAGAATGTGCGACTTTCACCGGTGTATGTCAACATTCACATAGTCGCTTGGTGAATGTCCGAAATATTTTCCAAATACTCTTATTCTGACTTACACCGGTAAATGTCGACATTCACCATGTACTAATGGTGAATGTTCAACATATAATAATATTATATTTTCTTATCCGTAATTCAGTCGCAAAAAAACGCACTTGAGATTTAAAATAAGAGTTTAATAACATAAGAACTTAAAACACACAGTACATTCAAAATGAGAAAGGAAAATAATAGAAGTTAAAAACTTACTTAATTATACAGCACGTTCTAAATGAGAAAATAAAATAATAGTAATAAAAATCTTACTAAATTATGTGATTCAAATTTTATTTATTGCAACAACTTAAACTATTAAGACACTTTGAATTGCACAAGAGGACCTTGCTTTTTTACAACTGCATTTATGCGAAACAGCCAGTCGCCTCTTTGTCTACTCCTCTCTTTTCGATCTACACCAGAGCATATCTGTGATTGCCGACATACACCGGGTGAGGGTCCGAATGTACAAAAATGCAATGTTATATTCGATCTTTCACCGATGTATTTAGTGAATACACACACATATACGCACATACATACATCCGTACATACACACGTGCATACATACACAAATTTATGGATCTGGTCCCGATAACAGAAAGGTTCCATTTTTTGTTTGCCTTTCAAAAACATCATGCAGAAGAAGTTAACACATGGCAAGTGTAATTTCAAATTATCAAAGTAAAGCAAAGTTCTCTAAACGGATTAATTTTGAAGTATAATTAAATTTCTTTCTGACGGAAAAGACTAAAGGGCATGGTCATACACTTTAAGCTTTTTTACATTTTCTTGTGTCTCAAAAATATATGCATATTGATAAAAATTTAAATATTCAGAACAGATATGAAGCATTAGCTAATTACCTGGATAAACGTATACGCAACAAATTGTTCTTAGACTACGTCTAATATTATCGCAGTTACTTCAGGTAAAATAAACTGCAGACTGACATAAATTTCTAAATTGTAAGAAATAAGTTATCAGTGACTTATAAACCAAAATTAATTTTTCGACTTATATATTTATATAAATACCAAATTTAGTAAATCCAAACATAATAAAATTGGAATATGAAAGAAAAGAAAATTTGATTAAAATGTCAAAACATAACTATTAAATTCTGAAGTAAATTCCAAATACACGGAAAGAATAGGCAAATTAAGTTATCAGTTAAGGTTACTTTTTTCTTATATTATTTGCAAGATATCAATCGTATGTAGGTATGTAATTAGATGTCTTGCATTCCATAACTGAATAGGCTCAGGAGTTTAATTTAAAATACGGTATAGCGGTTTACAAACAACAAATAATCATTTGCTTGACATTTGGTCTATTCTTATAATCTGATAAAAATAATAATTATTGCGTTCATTTTGTTTTGAACTGCATTAACTAAGGTGATAGAAATGCGCTTTAATAAGAATATAATCAGTAAAATCACGAATATTTACATTTGAATTCACTGAAGTTTCAACAGGAAAACGATTAAACGATGCTATTAATGAATTCTTTAAATCTTTCATCATCAAATGGCTCAGAGATGAGGTATATTGATAATAAGCAATTTTATTCAATTTTAACTGCTATTTACTCTTCAAATTTCATTACTATAGTATCTTCTACAAATATTAGTTGACACAAATATGCTTTTTGTAATATAGTAAGGTTTAAACTTTGCTAAAAATGATGATTTAGCCTATCCAATTAATAAAGAGAACTAATGGGGTACTTTCTGAGGATTTGCGGAAATGAGAAAATATATCCAGCATAGTTGCCATCCTGGTATTTGACTTTCGAATAAGAGCACTGAACTTGCAGCGGTTAAAATTTATCCGGCGTGTATAGTTCTGAAAACGCCTGGGGCTTCTCATCCTAAGTAACTGAATTAGCGTCCTGGATGTCAAGTCAAATAGATTGAGCTATTTACATTCAGGAGCTCAGCTGCTCTCTGAAATTAGCTCCATTGAAAAATCACTGCGTGGTGCATGTTATGACATGCAATGCAAAGTTGGCGAAGTTGTGTTTGGGATGTTAAGCTTTATTTTTCAGACAAGGCTTGTTTGAACTCAGAAAGAGAAAGTGCACACTCATTATGTGAAACTTTTGGAAATATGAAGTTTTCACTCCAGTGATTTCTAAGTTTATATGATTGATTTAGTTCCTGTTCGGAAATAAGGTTGCATTGATAAGTGATTCATTTTTTAAAGATTTTCTCTTAATAAAAGTATTCATAATTTATTTAAGCTTCACTGCGTTAAGTTAAACTAAAATCTCAGGCGCATTTAAACTTCTCTTGATAATACATTTCAGAGAATATGTCTACAAAATTGATTTGCATGTCTTTTAAATAAATGTTTTGAAGTAATTAGTAGCTTCAAGCAAAACAAAGCACAAATTCCAAATCCAAAACCTTTGAAATTTCTTTAACACAAGCATTTTCACGAACGTTTGAAATTTGTTAAAATGTTTTGATTTTGATATTATAAATGAATTTTCTTTTATACATGCCATTCCTGTTATAGGCACAAAATTTTCATAATTCATAATTTTCTTAATCTAATAATCTTTTACTACTAGTTTTAAGGGATAACATTAGTGCTTTAATTCGCCATTGTTGCATGAAAGAGTAAAAGAATAAAAAAAGAATGAAAATTTATTTTTCTTTCCTGAAAGGAATTATGGAAGTTTCTGCGACATTATTGATAACGAAATTTTTGAACTCCAGCTTAAGTACCTTATTTCAATGAAAATTTAATTTATTTCCGAAATGTCTGTGGAATGGAGTGTTTACCTCAGGTTCTTTAAGCATAAGAACGATAAAAACTGTTATTCCAAAATGCCTAACTATTATTATAGAATGTAACTAAATTAAGTTTAGGACCCAGTTAACCGCACAATCTTGGACATACATTTACTTTTTATGCTTCTGCATGTCACTGATGCTATCAACATTGCAAGGTATAAATAAAATATCGATACTTTTAATTTCTCTTTTCTTTACGGTGAACATAGAAATCTGAAGACAGCTGTTGGTTTTCTCAAGAAGATATTCCTCCTTGTAGTAACATGTTAATATAAAAAAGAAATATTTTAATTTTATTTCTTAAAATATTACATAGAAAACTCAGTAATAATGGTAAGTTAATCTTTTAATACAAGCTGTAAAATTAATTTAGTTGCAATTAATTTATAATAAATAATTCATTAGTTAAATTAAATTTATCAAATTAATTTACACTCATAATGACATATAACAAATTATAAGACTTAAAGTACATATGCATATATAATAGCTAAAAATTAAGGACTATTTTAAACATTACCTATTAATACATAATATTAGATATTATCATTATCTAATAAGACATAATGTGTTTAAATGTTTAATGAATAGTTTTGAATAAATACTTAACAAAGCATTCTAAATTTCTGTAGAAAACTCATCAGAGAAAATAAAGACATTCTGAAGATTTAAAACGAATGTTTTAAGTAATAGTTAGCAGTAATTTTCATAATTTTAATGTACTAAAATGTGCTTTCGCTCGCTTAATTCAACAAATAAAGATTACCTTAGAAAAGGTTTGATATAAAATCAAAATTATTCTCTTCAATAGCAGACAAAGGAAAATATTCAGTGCAATAAATAGCAGAAGTAAGCATTTAGTTCTCTTGCAGAAGCCAAATATTTGATACTCCGTTCATTTATAGCAAAACAATGTTCTTAGTTCTAATATTTGCAATGAAAGTTGTAATAATATTCCCTGAATTTGGAGAACTTGGCAGAACCTTTGAGAACATATTTTGCACCTTATTCAGGGGTTACCAATGCTAAAAATAAATAGAGTAAGGTATATTAACATGTATGACTTCAAACACACTGAATATCAACACTACGCACATCGTGTTCAGGAAGGAGTCAGCAGTATGGCTGGCAATAAGGCTGAAGTAAAATGTAGTTCTTCATTGTAGAATGTAAAAAGAAATTGCATATTTAACTTGAAACTTCGTTTTTAATTTGAAAAAAAAGACTATTCGGTCAGATGTGATATTATTAGCCAGAATATATTATTAGCAATGAAACAAGAAACAATGATATTATTAGCAATGAATACTTAACAGCAAGCTGCAGTAGCAGCATGAATAGCCTGCATGAGAACTTGATTGTGAAACCATAAAATAGTAGACCCGTGGTTTTAACCGGTTTCTTGCCTTTGTAATTTTGTTGACACCGACTATGGCGAAGGGGACTAAACGTCCGTTATAACTGTAAAATCCACAAAAAAAATAACAAAAAAAAAAAAAAAAAAAAAAAAAAAACCCACTCTCTTAAAGGACTCTCAGTGATGCAGTGTTACCAGCAAATATGCTGGAATTGTTTGAAATAGAAAGAAGTTTAAGGCAATTAAGAGAGTTTACAGTCTTACTGGTACTTTTGCATCATTCTTCACTTTGAAGATTTGACTTTCCAACTGCACTATTTACTATTAGTCTCAATATACTCATGGCAAGATACGATCGAACATATACACCGTCTCTCAGAAACTTTCCGAGATAAATTTTCTTCCTGTCATGTAGGTAACATCATCACTGGAAATACAATGAATACCGCGACTGTAAATTCTCAATTTCATGGATCGGTTGTGTAGGAAGATTCATCAGGATTGTCCGGAACGATGGGAGGAGAGAGTTTTCTTGTTTCACGACAATCTGGAACTATGGTGCACATCCTAGGAAAAACATGCTGTTTCAGTTCTCAACTACATTTTCTATTCCCCTGATGTGGCACCGAGTGACTTTCTTTTACTATCGAATATCGAACGTTTCAAGAAAGGTCAACACAATGACCATCACCACTGTAAATTCCCAATTTCCAGGATCGGTTGTGTAGGAGGATTCAACGGGATTGTCCGGAATAATGGTAGAAGAGGGATTTTTCTTCTTGCACGAGAATGTGTCCGCTCATACGGCTGGAACTGATGCGGCACCTCTCTCATATGGCTGACCTAACTCATACGGCTGACTCCTAAAGCGGCGCCGAGTGACTTTCGTTTATTCTCCAATATCTAACTTTCAAGAAAGGTCAATACAATGCCCATCGCCACTGCAAATTCCCAATTTCATGGATCGGTTGTGTAGGAGGATTCAACGGGATTGTCCGGAACGATGGGAGGAGAGGGATTTTTCTTGCTGCACGACAATGTGTTTTCGAATATCTAACGTTTCAAGAAAGGCCAACACAATGACCATTGCCACTGTAAATTCCCAAATTCATGGATCCGTTGTGTAGGAGGATTCAACGGGATTGTCCGGAACGATGAGAGGAAAGGGATTTTTCTTGTTGCACGACAATGTATCTGCTCATACGGCTGGAAGTATGGTGCAGTTCCTGAGGAAAACACGTTGTATCAGTTCTCAACTACACTTTGTATTCCCCTGATGCGGCCCCGAGTGACTTTCTTTTATTCTCGAATATCTAACGTTTGAAGAAACGTCATCGCTACGACGATGTAACTGATATTCAAGTCACAGTGAAAAGCAGGTTGAATAACATCCCAAACAAGGACTTTCCTGATAGTTTCATGTAAACGCTCTGCGCGTCATAGTTAATTGAGGAAGACTATGTAGAGTACATGAAGAAATAAAACCCTTACTTACTAAGTTTTCTGTAGATTTCATTAATCCAGTCTTTGATCTCTTTGGACAAACTGTGTAGTCCAGTTATGATTCACCCCGTACGTAGGAAAATTATTGCAAAATTTACAAAGGATATTATGCTTAAGAATTTCTCATTTCATATCTCATGTGTATTTCAAGGTTACAAATCTCTGATTTCTTATTTTTTAATCCTCCGTTTAGCTCATTTGTACAAGTAGTAAATACCTTCGCATAAATCTTCCAATTCTGATACTAAATGTTCTGTTATTGCAATGGTAGAATTTATTTAGTCAAATGAAAATCTCTTAAAATAATTTGTATAAAATTTAAATGAGAAACTTGAAATTTAAGTACAGACAGTGCATGAAGTATGAATACAGTCATTTAATTTTAATAATGAAAACCCCTTTTAACGACGAACGAAGCAGAAAAAAAATAAAGTATTCTGCAGAAATAATAGAACGAACCTAAGTTTTACGACTTTTCTCTCTGATACTTTTACGGGAATATGCACTCAACGGTAATTTCATCTAATTAATAATATTTTCTTTTTTACCTATTTCACTGCTTGTCTGGACTTGCAAACTGTTGCAAAACGTTGAACGTAGTTAACTGTCAGAAATGTGTAGAGTCTCACAAAACAAGTGAGCAGAATATTATCCACTACTTAGAAAATTAGTTCCCCGAGGTAATTTATTTCAATTCAAGTATACACGTGTAACGTCAAATGTAACGTTTTAACGAAAACAACATTTCAACAACATTAAAGAGCTACCATGGAAGTCGACTTTTTGAAATAATTAATGCTGAAAATAAATGGAAAGGGCTGAGAAGTGGAAAATGAAACAAGCAGATGTAAATTAGAATTCATTTTTAAAGTAAGCAAAAATGTGTGTTACATAACTAGCTGTCTTGTAGTAAGCAAAACATTGGAATAAATAGCTGAGTTAGGTAATTAATATTTAAATAAGACAGTCAAAATAATTTTCACTTGTTTTATATAATAGTAACTAACACTCAATCAGAAAATTGCATTCACAAATTGCAATCTCGTAAAGGCTAAATTTGATCCATGACAAGAAATAAGACATTCTTATATAAAAGACAGAACTCCATCTTTGAGCTGCTGCAATTGGGTCTGTAGTTATTAACTCGAAAGAAATTGTCTTGTTACTTTTGAACTTTTCTGTCTCAAATTGTATAAAATCGAAGACTTCTTTTATTACCAGTCTGTGAATAAAAAGTTGCAGCAAATTTTCTTAGTAACAAGAAAGCCAAGTGAAGTGCTTGGTAAAACTCAAAATAATTTGATATTGTTTCAAATATCAAATTATTTTGAGTTTTATTTTGAGAGTCTCAAAATAATTTGATATTGTATTATTCACCTTTAGAGTAAATGGATTTCAATTATTTGAAAATTTACATCTTTTAAAGGATTATAAAAAAATTACATTTTTTATTCTGTACTTATTTAGAAAGTACTTGCAAAAGGACTTGATGATCAACGAAAATGTATATTTGTACTAAACTATTCGAAAGAATCTGTCTTACAATTATTTTTTTTTAATTTTACTTTTATTTTGTGGATGATTTAAAATATTAAAATACTAAAGCAAAGTTATAGTTTTAAATTTGCTTTAGTTAGTTAAATTGTAACCTTTAGTCTTATTTCATTAAATAAAACATCCTTTGAAATACTTGGCATGATATATATGCCACCGAAAAGAAAGTTACTCAAATAACTCAAGCTTTGCAACTGTATAACCTAAACTAAGCTGATGAGATTTCTCTGTTAATCTTGCTATTTCTCGTTTTCAACGTCGAAACGTAATCCGGGTATTTTTTCCATGTCAAAACTCCAGTAAGTTCTTTATCGCTTAGGATTACTTAAACTGATATCAAAATATCGAACTTGGAATTTCTAAGGAATTATTGCATTCCTTCTTACGTACTTTCGAACTGTAAGTGGTATCACATCCAGCTACCATTGAAAGATACGTGATCTGAAATTCACTTTCTTAATTTTGCTTGAAAAATACTGTTGCTTTTATAGTAGTGGCGGAAACAAAAATGTGGTGGATGATAATTCATCAACACTTGTATTTGGTCAGCTGTGTGGTTAGGGAAGAATATTAGAAATTATCGCATTCCTTCCGTGCGTATTTTCCAGGGGTAAGTGATAGGCCACTCAACTAACATTTGCGTCAGGCCATATAGAACATGAAACAGGGGATGCGTAACGGAAATAAGTGTTTATCTGCTATAATGCTTCACTACATAAGGCTTAATATACACCACATAACAACAATAAGCCTCTGACAGTTACCTGTTTGTAACCCCATAATATAATATGTGGTTTCGGTCTGAGACACGAAAGAACGCAAAACAGTGCCACCTAATCTCCCGGCAAAATGATGTGTTTCGCCCATTCACCTGTCAGATTCAGAAGTTTAACTCGAAGGTCTGATCATTCGTCTTACAGTCTTCCTCTGGCTTTCAGCGATTTTTCAACTTTTTTTAACACCTCAAATAATCCTCGTTCGGTCAGCATTTTGAAACTGATGAAACAGTGCAGACGATTAGTTTGATTTACGGTTGGACCTGGAAATGAAAGTAGATAAGAAGGAAATGAGTCCAGATCAAATAAGAACTATAGTTTTGGCAACAATTGAGCAGCGTTTTCCGGCTGAGAAATGGATACATGTATATACGGATGGCTCTTTGTCCGATAGTTTCCAGGGGGCTGTAGCTGTAGCAAGCTTTTCAGTTTCTGCATAACTGTAGGGGCTTACTCCACTCACTTTGATGGAGAACGGAAAGCCATTCATGTAGCTCTCTAACAATTACCATTGAGACAGAACACGTTCAGGAGGGCTGTTGTACTGTCGGATTCGAATTCAGCAATACAGACCATCTCCTCTTACCAAGAGTAAAAGAACATGTGCGTTCAACAGTGTCAGGAAGTCATAAAAGAACTTCTCCACAAGATATCTTTTCAATGTGTACCTTCACACTGCGGTATTTATGGGAATAATATGGCTGATATGCTTGCGAAAAAGGGGTCTACGGTTCTCCAAAAGCCGAAAACGAGTAAAAGCTTCCATTCTATTAAGCTCCTGCCATTGCTAACATACCAAAAGACTTTTTGAGATTTTGCCCCTCGGGCTTGTGAGGGCAAGCCTTGGAGTGTTCTCTCAACAAACCAAGCTTTGTTCTTGACAACCCGCGAACAGTTGTTTGCTGTAAGCTTCTTTTAGACTCCAGACGGGACACAACTGTCTACAGAATCATTTATTTCGCATTGGACTAGCTAATTCGCCGTTGTGTGTTTTATGTAATAGTGGGCGACCAATGCCGTCGGAACATTTGGACGAGTGTGAAGCAGTGAATAATTTTTTTTGTAGATTTCAGTACTATTGGCAAGCAAGGAGTTTAATGGCCTAACGGCCAATGTAACTGGCATTTGACACATAAAAATATTAAAAAATGAATAAGAAATGTCTGATTATTATTAAAGAGTTGAAATTAAATATTAGTAATGAATGAAATAAATAAGAATTAGTTACAAATTAATGATTAATCATGTATTTGCATTTATATGCTAATAAAATTAAATATTTTTGTTTATGATTACAAAATCTGATGTGGACACCACATGACTGCCTTGTACGGCCTGTTAAATTATACGGTTTTTTGCTGCACTTCATTCTAACTTATTTCCCCTAATTTCATTGGAAATGTATTTTCATGCAATTAATTCAGTCCTCACTTCGCGGCAAGGCAGAAATACATAAAAACTCAAAATATCTTCGTTAAAAACTGACAAATATAGAAAAACATAAACACCTAATACAGTTAAAGCAGTTAAAAAACAGTTTTTTTAATTAAATTTAGAGTTTCCGCACAAAACCAAGCATTTCGGCAAGAATGCAGACGTTTTGCGAGCAAAACTGAAAGTTTACGTTAGGTCCCACTTGGTAAATACACACTGAAAATGCTGAAATTGACTTACTTTACTATTCTACTAAGTTTCAAATGTAAAAGAAAGGCTGCACTGTTTGGTTTAGTTACACATAAACAACGTTTAAATTGTTGATAATTCTACAACTATTGCAATCAAATTAACTAAATGCATCAAAACCTTAACCGGAACATAAGAGCAACAAAATTCAGTAACTTTTAAAGCAAAAACCGTACAATTTACCAATATGTAAAAATGAAAACAAAATGAGTTCACCGAGCTGAGAGTAACAGACAGATATATATATATATATATGTGTGTGTGTGTGTGTGCGTGTGTGTGTGTGTGTGTGTGTGTGTGTGAGTGTGTGTGTGCAAACGAAGTAATAATTAGTATTAAATTGCCTAATTCTTGCTCTACTAGAAAACATATATATATATATATATATAAACTTTTGGTGCGGCCGATTGCACCTAAAATGGGAGATGCACAGATTCATGTTATAGTAGTCCAATATACAAAATTTCAATGTTCTGAGGCTACTTGTTTTTGAGTTATGCTAGATATATACATATATATGTACGTATAGAAGCCTTTAAAAATGTCTTCTGAACCCATTCTAAATCCATTTTTAGTCCGTTTGTTGAAAAAGAGACTTTTGTTCTCTCTGTGCATACAGCTGTCACGCGAAACATCGTTCAGATGAATTCGAGAGCGATGAAAATGGATATTTGCGTTGAAATATGATGTCCGAAATTTTTCCCGATTACAATACTTCATTTACTTCGTGCAACGAAATAAAAAGTAGTCAGAATTAATCGTCTATGTTGTTGAAAGCTTTTTTCTAACCAAGAAAATGTCAGATTTTATTAAACATTATTTCTTCAAAAACTCTAAGTCAAGGTTGAAAGAACAGAAAACGTTGAGGACAGTGAATATCATTAACTTGTAAGGGGAAAAAAACTGTCAATGATTAAAGAAAGCCTCATTTTCACTCAAACAGAATAAATAGTAGGAAAAAACTCCTCATAATTCGGAAAGACATTTCGATGGCACTTGAGCGAAATCTCTTCTAATGACGATGAATGTATACAAAAAATCACTTTCTTTAATTCAATAGCTTTGGTACAAAGGCATTAAAAATTTGTGTTCCATGTTACAAAGATGTCAGAATGTGCTAGTTTGCACGCATTCCTTCCATACTTATAAGTGCTTCATAGTTTTTCCTTTACATGTTTCTATCTTCATTCAAGTATCTGTATGGGCATTTTGTTTTCTTATTAAAATATTTAAGAAATCAAAGCAACCAATGAATCATTTCAAACCTTATTTTTTTTTCAAATAAATCGATGTACTCTTGTCACCAGCATTTTGCATTTAAAATTTTATTCCCTTTCGGTAGGTGAGGATAGTGAAAGGAAAACTACATTTGTGAATTCGAACATAAATCAATTAAATGACTTATTGATTAGTCAGTAAAATATTCTCGAGTATGGACTGTTTGAGGTAACAGATATCTTGATAGGGCATTACACATGGGGAAGAAACAAGAATCTTACGCAGCTCCACATGATTTCTGTCACCAGGAAAAAATAAAATAAATGAACAGTGTTTCATGATTTTATCCGATCAATGAATGATGAACTCATAATTTTCCTTAAATCAAACATATGAAAATATTTAAAACGTAATTTTTTATTAGTTACATGACAAATTTCCAATAGAAAAAAGTATAAACCTATTATATGTTTTAATTGGGATTCAGGAATTCAAAAGTTGTGTTTTGCTGTAATAACACGAGATATTTCTTGCCTTCTAAATGTAAAATTAAATGTTACGTGAAGCTATTTTTATTCCTGCTAATCACGGATTTCAATTAAAATGTCATGTAATGATGTAGAACTTCGCGAAATTTTTTGTATAATTTTGGCAGTAGAAAAATTGTAAGCGTGATTTCGGGCCAAAAATGTTGGGAACAGAAGACTTCTGTGTTTCCTTTTTTCTAACAAATGCGTCATGTTCCTTAACGCAAAATTTTAAGGCTCTCTTAGTTTGACCAATGTAAATTAAACCACACTGGCAAGGAATCCTGTAAATACCCCAGGAATTCATATCCGGAATTGGATCCTTGAATATGGAACTCGGAATTTTATTGATGGGAGAATAAACGATCCGAAAGTTAATTTTTTGTAAAATACGTGTATCTTTATAGCTAACTGATGGAAAGAGGAATGACAATAATAAAATGAAGCTAACTTTTGTTTAGTCGGATAACATGAAGTGTGGTGGAAGGCAAACCGATGAAGGTTTACGGTAAACCGTAGTACTGAAGTTGGATGTGTTACGTGTGACCAGAATGTCGAGACACTGAAGAGAATTCCATGTCTCAAGTTCAAAAGTGAACTGAATAGCAGGATCAGTGGAATTCATTGTTGAAAGAACTTGATTTAAATCATCTTTATTACCTTCCAACAGGGAAAACGTATCGTCTACGTAGCGGAAACATACCGGGAAGTTTAAATTTTCAAGCAATTTTGATTCATAATAATGCATGTAGATATCAGCCAAGATGGGACTGAGGGGCTTTCCCATGGCTAATCCCTCAGTTTGCTTGTAATATTTATTTTGGAAAACAAAATGCGTTTGTTTCAAAGAGAGTTGAGTGAGAGAAATTAGCTCATCAATTTCGATGCAAGAGAAACGAAATTCGCGAAATCTGGTTTCTATATATTTATTTCTTCATTTTATTCCTATGTTTCCGTGATCTTCAATGTTGCGCCACCAAACTATCCCTCGATGAAGAACTAAATTATTTAAAAGCAATACCTATTGACAGGGGATTTTCACCCAACATTATTAATCAAGCAGTTAAAATATTCTCACCTCAACACACCAAAAGGCAGACTTTTGTTTTAGGACATTATAAAAATTCTGTTGTCATTCCCTTCGTTCCATCAGTTAGTTATAAAGTTGCACTTATTTTACAGAAATTTAACTTTCGGGTCGTTTATTCTCCCATCAATAAAATTCCGAGTTCCATACTCAAGGACCCCATTCCGAATATGAATTCCTGGGGTATTTACAGGATCCCTTGCCAGTGTGGTTTAATTTACGTTGACCAAACCAAGAGAGTCTTAAAATTTCGCGGTAAGGAACATGAGGCATATGTTAGAAGAAAGGAAACACAGAAGTCTTCTGTTGCCCAACATTGTTGGTCCGAAAATCAGACTTTCAATTTTTCTGCTGCCAAAATTATTCAAAAAACATTTTCCATTGGTAAACTGGATTTTCTAGAGGCATTTCCCATTCAAAACAATCTTTCTGTTCCAGTTAACGACCCTAATTTCAATCCATCTTTGCCTTCAGCCTTTAAAGAAATTATGATTTAGTTCTGGTGTTATTAACAGATGGCGCCAGTAGCTTGTCCCCTGTCCAGGCTTTCTTATCTTATCTCATTTAATCATTATATCTTATCTCGTTCATTTGCGCTTTTACAGCTGAGGATGATGGTTCGGTAAACAATGGAAATTAGTCGTGTAAAAATTTGAAAATATAACGCTGAGTTTTGTTGTTTGACTTCTAAATTAGTATTTTTCTATCTGTAAACATAGTTTGGATTTTGATGGTTAAAGTTTAGCTTAAAATTTATTGAGCACTCATAAATGAAATCTAAAACATCTTTGGCTAAATGAAAAGCTTCATGCATTTCCTTTCCTTGAACATAAATTAACAAACCATAAGCAAAGCAATAACTTCACAACTGAAGAGATCAGCTAGTTTCTGTAAAAGATCATTCATAATAATAATCCAAAGTTTCGGACCGGAAACAGAGCCCAGTGGACATCCTCTCTGAGGTCGACGAATTGTTGAGGTTCCACCCAGAAAAAGCTCGACCGTCCTGTCTTTGAGTAAATCATAAACGACATTAAACACATTATGAGGTATTTTCTTTTTTTCAGTAAAGTAATAATAGCAGTCTACCATGTATTATCGAATTCTCCTTCAATATCAAGATAAATTAAAATAGTATGCAAACCTCTCGTCTTGCCCATCTGCACAATGTTGCTAATAAAGTGCCTCCTCAGTACACATTTGAGCAGTGAAACCATATTGATCGTCATTAAGAACATTTTCTCTGCGTAAATGGAAGTAATGCTTAATTAGTTAGTGATTAAGTTTTGAAAACATTGGCCTAAAGAAGCCAGATACACCTAAGATTATTCACATGTGGAATACTGACAGTTTGTTTCTTGAGTATCACAATAACAAAGGCATCCTTCCAAGTTTGCGGAAAAGCACCAAGACACAAACATATATTAAATAATCTATGAAAAACTGCTTGAAAAGACGATGAAAGTATCTTGCAGTTTCATTAAGAATAGAATCCGGCTAAGGAGCATTGCCAAGCTTTAAATTACCAATTACATTATCAAACTTGGCCTGAGAAAAAGGAGGATCAATCTGATACGTGTATTCACTCCGAGCAGACGAGCGCCACTGAGTATGAAAGTCATTATCAAACTTCATACAATCAGGAGGAAATGTTTTATCAAGAATAGTGTCGATAGTTTCCTTCAAGGAAGACGCGAAGTTACCGATTGAAATCTGAAGGCCCGAGATGTCAATCTTCCTCATAAAAGTTTCTTTAATACCGTAAGTATAAATTTTTCTCCACACATTCTTATTATTAATGTCCGAAAGAAACTTCTTCCTAGACATTAATTTGGCGTCAAGACGCATTTTATTGGTTTTTTTTCCTTAAATCAAGGTATTTCCGTTTGTACAAATCCCGTATATCATTGCTAGAATTTTTCTGGAACCTCCGTGTAGCAACATTAACTCTCTTTCTCTTGTGTGCGTAGAAATACATCTACTTCACGAAGATGCAAAAACTTTTATAGATTATAATTAAAAGTTTTTTTTTAATTTATTAAAATTATTTAAAAATAAAAATTTTAAAAATAAATCATAAAAAATGGGTGAATTTTATTTGCAATGAACCTAAATTTCGAAATGGGAAAGGGCAAATCTAATACGTTTAGTAAAAAAAGAGAGATTAGTAAATATATACCAAACTCAATTAATATTGAGGAGCTAAAGGTTTGAGAGCTAATTTTTTAAAGCAACTCGTGCGACATTTACAAAACTTGGCAGTTTGGAGTAATTTGAGTTGTATTAATTTGAGTCGAGAAACATTAGTACGTAATTTCAGAAAAAGTCCAATTTTGTGCTAAACTACCTATATTAGAACATTGCTATATATAAATCTAATACATATCCTAAATCGAGCTTTCGAGAATGAAAAAAGCAAGTTGAATTTTGTCAATCGTCCCAGTAGAACGCGAGATATAGAACTTTTCCATTTTTTTTGCGCAGTGTAGATATTATATTAAAAATTGGTGCATGCGTGCATGGTTAGTCAAAGGTTTGTGCATATATATGTAAATTATGTATAACATTTTATACATAATTTACATATATATGCACGTGTACATATAAAAATACAGGTAAAATACTCTGGCATTATGAAAACTGATTTCTACCCACAGTTAAGTGCAGTGACTTAACGTAATTTAAGATAAACAAGGGCGTTGCGATTTCGTGAAACTAATTGAAATTAAATTAGCTTATGGGAGTAGCAACACAGCGTTGTGTATTAAAATATCACGCAATATTGCAAATGCTTTTATACAATGAATTAACCTAATGTAATGATTTCATCGGAATCAATAATTAGAAGATGGCAGATTTGATGCTCGACGTCTTACACAGGTGCAAATGTTTGTTCAAAAACGGTTAAATCCCATGTAACGAACTTTTTTTATTAGATGTGTATGCTTCGTTTATGTAATTCCGTTAAACAAAATTTATTTCATAACGTAAATTTCTTAAGAGGATTATAAAGCTTAGAAGTTTATAAAGCACTATTTGGAGGATAAGGATGTCGAACCCTTCATAAAATTCTATACGATATATTTTCAAATGTTTTAATACGTCGTTACAAGATAAAAGTAAGAAAGAGTTAGAATCTTATCACTACTTTCGTTATTAAAAATCTCCATTGCTGCATTTTTCGTAGTAAAATATATATGATATATGATAAACAGCGAAGTCCATTCGGATTAAAAGGGGAAAGCTACTCAATTGTTTCTAAGTAAAATCTTTCTCTCATGTTATTTATTTAAATGGTGTACAACTAATCTCTCTCTAAACTTCTTTATTACAGAATCAAAACCCATTTCATCGCAAGGGCGCAAACACAGAAATGCGTCTTCTCCGAACCGAAAGCATAGGATTTCCTAACACCTGAGAGAATTAAGTGAATATAGTATATTTATTCTGCATTATCGTTTCGGCATTTAGCGAAATATAAGAATAAGCTGTTATATACTGCGATTTCTATTTTGAATTTTCACAGCTCTTGGTATCCATGTGCAATAATTTTGACAGAAAACTGAAACTGTTGCGTTGATGGAGTGATGGAATTGTGAACAAATGCGCCGAGTTCATCACATAATTTACTCCTGGATAATCTTAATAATTATTTTCAATCAAATCTTTAATTTCTTGGGACATATCCCTGATTGATGTGACAATGGGTGTGCTACAAGCGCTCCATAATTTCTATAAGCATATGTCACATTTAAAATAGCAGAAAAGTGGAGATAAGCGAGAGTGGCTTTCCTACGCATAAAGAAGCAGCACATCATAATACATAGCTGGTTACAGTCGTGTTTATAGCTTGGAAAGTCTTTGTTTGAATTTCAAATCATGATTGGGCAAGAGCTTTTGCACTGAGGTTTACTGCGGTAAAAAAATGGCATCAGTGACACCTTTGAAAAGGGTTACATTTAAATTAAAATTAGAAATTAAAAGGGCTATTAAGTTGGTTATTTTTTTCCAATTAAGTTAAGTTCCAATTAAGTTGCTGATTTTCCTTCATATGTATGATCTTGCATAAAAGAATTCAAAATATGCTTTCATCAAATTCACTCAGGCATTTGAGTGATTCGAGTATTTTATTAGAAGTAATTGAGAAATCTTTATTCAAATGCAAAGTTTTGCATATTCAGTTTTTATAATTTATGCAAAAAAGCATAATATAATTGTTTTAGCCTTTTGTATTTCATGCCTGTTACTTTTTAAGAAAACTGTTTTTAAAATATTGTTTCTTCAATTTTTTTATTTCAAGTATTTTCATATTTTATTGTTTGTGAGTATGTAGCGCACAGAAAATATCTGAGATCTGTATGCATGTGAGCCAAGTTTCAATTAATCTTCTCAGATTATGTATTTATTACATGTGATTTGAAATATTTATTCTTTTTATTATTTATATTTGAAACAGTTTATGAATGTTTCCTTTCTTTTGTTATGTAATTAATTGATTCATTTAAACCATCAAACGTTAAACCACGTATTTCAATCCATTTTAATTTAAACTAGTAATACAAATTAAATATATTTCTGTTCTACACGCCATATAGAAATAATGCACATGCAAGGCTGATGAAGGCAAGTTAATCTATGTAATTCTCATACGCCACGGAAAGTAAATGTGAAGCTTATCTTGACATACAAATCGATACTTAATATCAAAAATCTTCGAATCTTTCGAAATGTTTAAATTAAACATTTACATTGAAATATTCAAATATTTGATAGAAGCAAATAGCATTGCTGACTACCTTTTTGAAGTAAAAATTTCATAAACTTGTCTCATCTTTCGATATGTGCTATAAGGCCTTTCCCAAACAAATAGTAATATAAATAGTAATAGCGTTTCTTTCGTGAATATTCTTTCGCAACTATTGCCTAAAGGTTCTTTTCTTTTGATATAATCATGAAAGCAATTGAGAAAAGTAAATATCTATTGATATTAATAAATGCAAAATGTTTCACAAAAGTAGAGCATTCACATTTGAAAAGACTTTTGAGGTTCCTTCTTTCAACCGGAAGAAACATTTATCATAAATAATACAGAATAGACTACAGAAAACTAAACAATGATCTCTATTATACATACGTTTGAATTTTAGCTTGCGTTTGAAAATTTCTAAAGAACTGGCTCTGTGTTAAGTTTCAAATGTAACTCCACGAAACTTTTAAGACTAAATTAAATTTGAATATAGTTTAATTTCACCAAATACAAAGAAAGCATGGGTACAATATGATTTATTCAACACATAAAAGTTTTTCCTTTTTTTAAGGTATCTCAGCCTTCTTTAACTTTAGAAATACATACCTACATTGGCGAAATAAATTAAGAGAATTTCATATTTTATCGAATTGCATGAAAAGAACTGAACTGAAGGAAAAACCACTGCTTCTAGATAAAAATGCAAGTCTTGTACGGCATTAGTCTGGTACGGTACACGTGTACGTAAGCGTACACATGCGTGTAGGTGGAACCAGCACAAAAACGGACTATAAGCGCTTAGTGGGTAAGGCGAATTGCGTTCGCTAGCACACCTCGGCGAATGTCTTGATGTTATCTTGCAGCAATCGGTTAAATGCGCATCCGAACAGTAAAAATGAGCAATCACCAACGTTTGGATGATGGAATGAGGTGACGAATTGTGGGGAGGCTAGAGGCAGTTCAATCGTAAGTTCAGATATGCAGAGATTTTAATTTGAATCCCAGGGTCGTCTTTAACCTATTGAAACAGTTCAGGATACTGGATACATTGAGAGAAAGCCCGGGCAAGATCGTCCAAGAGCCATGGCGGCCAGAGACAATCGTTATTTGTCCATTTTAGCAAGTCGTAACAGAGGGGCTACATCTTCTCAGCTCTTTCGGGACGTGTATACAGCCACAGGAACCCGTGTAACAAGGGTGACTGTTTCCAAAAGACTGAATGAGAGAGGGTTGTTTGCCAGAAGACCGCCTGTTTGCGTCCCGCTCACGTCTACGGACAGGAGAGTCCCATTAGCATGGTGCAGGCAGCAAAGTGATTGGAGTATGGAGCAATGGGCGACCGTTCTGTTCACCGACGAATCCCGTTTTAGCCTAAACACCGATTCTCGCCCTACTTTCATAGGGAGAGAGCCAGGGACTCGCTACCTATCCTCCAATGTTTGCGAAATCAACAATTATGGCGGTGGCGGTTGAATGGTCTGGGCAGGCATCATGTTGGATAGCCGCAAGTCCATCTCCACGTCTTTGACAGAGGCCCTGTGACTGGTGTGAGGTATAGGGATGAGGTCTTGGAGCCTTTAGTTTGCCTTTTTCGGGGTGCAGTGGACCCCGAGTTCATCTTAGAAGATGGTAATGTGAGGCCACATAGAGCTCTTCTGATCGACGAATTTCTCGAGAGTGAGGATATTCGCCGGATGGATTGGCTAGCCAGGTCTCCAGACCTCTAACCTATAGAGCATGTCTGGGACGCTGTGAGAAGGGCAACTCGCAACCCCCTCCGAGAACCATCCAGGAACTGAAAACAGCGTTTCTGAATGAATGAAACCATTTGCCACAGACAATGATAAACTGCCTTATTTCCAGCATGACATCACGGTGCGAGGCTTGTATGACTGTAAGAGGGGACCATACCTCCAAAAAGCCCATTTGTTTTGTGTCTTCTGCAACCGTTATTTCAGACCTTCAGACTGCTATGAGTGTTTGTCTATTATAGCTGTTGAATGTTTATTTTGTTTGTATTATATCAGCCTATGTTCACACCAGATTTTATTAAAATTTGTCTAGTAGTTCTGGAGATCGCAGATCAAATATGAAAATTATCTTAATTTATTTCATCAGTGTATTTTTTCAATCAAAATTGATTTAATGCAAATAAAAAATTGGTTTATACTTAAAAAATAATAAATAAATTGGTTTATTGGTTAAATTGGCTATAAAATTGGTTTATTGTTATACACCATTTGCTTAATCATGGCTATACTATATTCAAATACGCTAATTTTCATTTCGGAAATTAAGTTCAAACTGTGTCCAAAAGTTTTGGGAGTTCTATTATACCCATCAAGTAATAAATTTTAATATGTGCTCTTACTATTAAAAATTACTAATGATGATTTCCAACCTCCATATTATGAATACTAAAAAAGCATAACTTTAATATTGTCCAACCAGCTTTTTGGAGAGCTAATTCTTCGGCTGTGTGTATGACAAAACTCAAAATCTGGTGATGAAGCTTTCAGTTTTTTTAAGCTTAGTAATGACACTTGAATAGAACAGTTTCCTCTGTCTGTATCGAAAAAAGTGTATTAAATCTTAAAAACATGATAAAAGAAACTAAAAATATATATTAACACATCTAAAATTTGATTTAAAATATTGAAAACAAAATACACTCTTTGACTTGGATCCAGTCTCATAGTAAATATATTTAAATGTATTGTTGCGAATTTTGTATGCATGTAAAACTTTTAGTGAAATTATACGTAAGTTGTAGTGTGTCTTGTATAATATAATTCTTAAGCCTCAGAATGGCAAGCATCGCCATGAAATGGGACTACAGGTAAAGTCCATTTAACTCAGAGTTAAATGGTAATCTCGATAAACGGCGAGTTAGCGAAAAGCTGGCAGTGGTTTTGGGGGCAATATTTTATCACCAAATTTGAAGAGAATCTCCCGAAAGGGTCAAGTTTGGCGACCATTTGGGGATATTTTGTTTCGATCCCTGTGTAACTGTTACTGTTCCGGTCTCTGTGTAACTATAACTGTACCCGGCCCTATGTAACTGTAACTCTGCATGCCTTCGAACAATTTCGAGAGATAGGAAGTTCTGGAAATTTCTCGGCGAACGGTGAAAACTACACTCATGTCCATAAATTAAGTATAATTCGGAGTCACGCGGAAATCGAACTCTAAAATAAATATATCACCTGTGAAATCACTACACACATCTTCAAGAATCATATGCAAATTTCAGGAAGTAACCAGATGACACCGATGGTACGTCACAATGACGAGAGTGTAAGAGAGTGATATATAAGGAATGCAGGCAAAGAAGTAAAATTGTTCTCAGGCGCTTTATAAGCATTTCAGTGCAATAACCGAATAGTTATGACACAAAGGACGCATTTGGATGATTTTTTACGTGGTAGAATTATGGGCCGTCTGGAATGTGGGCGTACCCAACTGGAAGTAACAGACGAACTTGGAATTGCCCAGAGTGTCATCTCCAGGTTTTGGCAACGATTCGAAGATGATGGTAATGTGAGTAGACGTTACAGCACAGGTCGCCCCAGAGTTACAACGCCGAATGAGGACCGGTATTTGGCAGTTACTGCCAAAAGAAACAGGCGGAGCACAGCCTCAGACCTGTCTCGTCAGCTTTCTTGAACCACTGGTACGACAATTTCAAGGCACGCATTGGGGACACCGCAACAGTGGGCTTGTGTGATTCTCGCCGGATTTTCATATGGAGAGCTCCAGGTACCCGTTACCACCAAGAAAACATCATTGAACGACACCGTTACGGTGGTGCAGGAGTGCTCGTTTGGGGTGGAATTATTCTGGGTTCAGGAACTGACCTGCATGTTCAAATTGGAACCGTTACAAGCCAAATCTATCGGGATGTCATTCTGGAACAAAATGTACGTTTGTTTCGTTTCGCCATGGGCGCACAGTTTGTGTTTATGGATGACACCGCCCGTCTTCACCGTGCAAACATCGTAAGGGAATGCCTTCAGTCGGAGGATATCACCTCTATGGACTGGCCAGCATTCTCACCGGACTTGAATCCAGTAAAGCACGTGTGGGACATGCTTGGCCGACGAGTTGCAGCCCGTCAACCTCCTCCTACATGTCTACCGGAACTTCGGAGAGCATTGCTTTTTGATTGGTGTAATATCCCCCAAGATCAGATCGATAATTTTATACTCAGCATGCTTAGGCGGTGTACGGACTGTATTGCATCGTCTGGGAGACACACAATGTATTAATAATCATACCAACCATGTAATATTGGGTTTTTGTAAATAAGTTTTTTTTGTAATTTGCTCGAGGGAGAAAAAAATCGCTACTTTTTTTATTAATATCAAACATAAAGCATCGTTTTTTGCTCTTTACCTTTTGTTTAATAAATAAACTTTACAAATAAGTCAAATTCGTTTTGCTTCTAACTCTTCCTTTGCCTGCTTTTGCATTATCCTCAATTTATGGACATGAGTGTATATAAGACCGGAGACAGCATTGTTTTTCAGCTGAGTTCAGATCATTACGTGAGCATCTCTTCTAGATGCGCTTTGCATTACCTAGTGATCTGAAGTGGTAACTACGAACTATGCTGTGTCATACTGAGAAGAGCAGTACGAGTACTTTTGTGAAAAAGTTTTAGAAAAGTAAAGTTTTTTTTATCATAAATGAATTTCATCAAGGTATCATCAATTCTATCTATTATTCACAAATATAGATAAGGTTTATATAAGAATGTCGACAATTAGAAAATAATGTTAAAAGCATTCATTACTTTATGTTCTGAAAATGATTGTACAGAAAATAATACTACAAGTAAGCTTACCATAATACTTTTTTTCAAATGACATTTTTTTGCTCAGATCGTAAAAATTTTGAGAAAAACTCAAAACAGAAAATTAAACTTACTAGGCTCACTACCTGTGGCTGAAAAGGCCGAATAACGAATTTGTTAATAAAACAAAATAATGAATTAAATGTTTACTTACTCAATTGAGCATGCCATTCTATTAAGACGTTATTATCGCATTCATGTTCTTTAAAAATGATTTTTTATTCCAAATGACATCAAAACAGTCGCTGCATTTTAGTGTACTGTTAATGTTGCAGGGCATTAAAGCGTAGAGTATTCATACAGCCGTATACTGTTAACGTTGCAGGTCATTAAAACATAGGGTATTGATACAGCCATTCTACCACATTCTTCAGATATTATGGTATTCATTATTGAGAATACTCTTTCAATTTTTGAACAAGCCTGAATAATGAAATGCGTTTTTTTAGAAATGACTGAAAAGTTGTATTCATTTTTCTTTTCCAAATTTTATTTTTTTCATATTTAACTATTGGCTGAACAAAATGCTTTTGCAATCTTTACTTCATCAAAAAGATACGTTACGATAATCAGCATCATTAATCATTATACCCGCTGGTTTAGGTATATATTCCTCGAAACCTGAAGCCACTTGGCTTATCTTCTCATTTATGCATCTCGTCCAAAAGTTTCTTGCGAAATAAACGGCATTCATTTAAGGAATCACAATATACTTATAGTAACTGTAAAAGTAACTCAGATGCAAAACCTAAATAACAACTGAACGAAATCATCATCATCATGTATTAAAACAGACAATTTTTATAGAATGTAAATTTTAAGCATTATATTTTCTTCAGTTATTTTGACAAATAAATATTAAGCATTGTAAATCATTATGTCGGGGTCGTATTGGATGGGGTCATAAAAGTGTTCTTTATAGTGTAACAATAATTTATTAACAGGTTTCAGTTACGCTCGGACATCACATATAATTTTAAGAATATTACAGAACAAGCGTTTGATACAGCCTAACAGATTCATCACTTAGACCAGTAAAGGCCTTTACTGGCCTTTACTGGTCTTTCTCTGGTTACTCACTAGAGGCCTCATTGCTACAGGGAGTTCACCATTCTTTATATTAACAACATGTTTTATATTAAAGGATTGGTAACAATAAATATTTTCAGAAAACCCTACTAAATTTTCTGCATACGTGAATTCAGACTGTATTATACCTATAGATCTAATAAACAACATATTACTTACTAGCTACAAAATTAATGAATGTTGATAAGATAAAAACTGTAGGGAGTTCATAGATGTCTCCATTTATCTATATATTATTTCTTATTAGATTTCAATAAGTAGGACGAATATATTACAATACCTGACGTGCAAGATATCTTTGAAGATACGGGAATCTAAAATGTTAAGTTTTACCTATGTTTCTATACATCGAAAACACGTTTCAAATATTACTTAATATTAAGCTTTCGAATATTACTTAATATTAAGCTTAAATCCAAAACACAAGTTGGAATAAATCTTTAAACGCACTTTATGTAACAGGAACTTAATTTTCCTCTTAATATCAGGGATTTTTTATTTTTTGTTTTATTTTTTTAAATTTCTCTTATGAATATTTTAAACATACTTTCCACTTCTTTGATATTTATATTTATTTTGCTTCGCTTTTCCGTATATGCATCTGTTACGTTACCAACTAAAACAGGGCATTCCAGAAAACTAACGAAAAGCAAATTTTCTTCTCGCATCAGAGGTTGCATATGTCCCTGAAGAATTCTTCTCGATAAATTTGATACAGCATTTCTACAAATACTTAATTATTCACTAATTAATTTTTATGGGCTTATTTATGCAAATCCGAAAGATCAAAAACACTAATTATACCCATTCTGGGAATTCTGAGGAGGGAGTATTTATTGCCCTTCGTGTCCAATTAAGTTCTTGTAGCAAACTTCATTAGATATTAATAAATTAGAGCTCATGTAGCTAAGTTTGAAAATCTATTAATGATCATTACGTTGTTACTCTGGCTGAAATTTCATTTATTCAAGCAGAAAAGGGAGAAAAATGTAAATCGCGTAAAAAACAATCCCAGTTGTTTTAATTAAACAATTAATAATTTATTAAATTCCTTTTAATTGGATTTTCTAGAAAAACATTCCATTTTTACACGTTCTTAGGTATTATGTTCATCGTTTTTTGTTTACCGTTGTTGTTTTATCCTATCGAATGTTTTCCTGATTTACATGATAAAGCGCTATTTAGCAAAAGTTGGACAAGGTTTAAGTCTGTACTCTTATAATTAACAATAAAGTGCTAATCACTATTGAAACAGACCAGAATAATTAATATTAGGTTTCCTTGTATTTTATCTGTGAGAATAAGTTCGTGAATCTAATATTTGTTTTGTTATTATTTGATCACAGTTTTTTAATTATCTCGAATAAACGCGTTTAAAGTTTTGGTAAAATTTACGAAGCATTGAGACGCAGGTCATCGTATGCTTTAAAATGGTGCTTATAATCAATTTTGGCAAAAAGAATTATTGATTTGCAGTTCCGTGAACCATAAAAATCACTTATGTAATGTAATATTTTTCAACGCAAAATAAGCAATATTTTCTCTAAGAATTACAAAAATTGTCAAATAATGTTTTTGCATCAAAAGTACAAAAGGAACAAACGGATTATTCGAAATATATCCATGCTTCTATTTATAATATAAGATTTGGGTTCTCATGAAAATTCAGGAACTTAAGACATAATGCCGCGCTTTTAAATGCACATATGTCAGCAGTGAACATAGAATTAAATCTCAAAAGAGCAAATAGCCGTAAAATATATCGGCATTTGCCTAGGCGTGTGCAGAACACGTTGCAGATTTCCTTATCGCTGGGTTATTTCTAATCTTCAGCCATTTGACAGGAGCTGCATGACAGTTATATGTTTCTGTTGATGGGAAACAGATTTATCCGAATGACTGTAAAAAAGAGGACAGAGTTACAATCTGAAAATCTAAAAAATGGCTGCAAATCTGCTTCCCAGAATTTAATAAGGTTGCCTTAAGTTGCATGAAGGGTGGCGAGTGTCTAATGCACCCGGAACCTTTACACAGCTTCACACTAGTTTCAACTGCCAAAGTTACTGGAAGACAGTCAAAAGACTTCTCGTCTCATCTGATTTCTAACAACACAGTTCACAAACTCAAACTAAGGGATGAAAGTAAAAATTATTTATTGAACTTTCAATATAACAAAACGCAAAACTTTGCAATTGACGAGAAATTTAAGACAAAAGTTGAAGTAAAACTGAATGAAACAATAGCAATTTAGAATTTTTAAGGCTGGTATACAGCCAAACAACATAAGCACATAATTAAAAGTAATTCGCTTTTAATTCTTTATTATTCGCTTTTATTCATTAGATGTCTTACATTATTATAATATATGCCAATCGCTGATACGATGTACGATGATTAGAATAATAATTAAGTCCGAAATATGGCATGAAAAAGAAAACTGAATTCACAACTTAAATTTGATATAGACGTAGAAAACGAATTTCGATCTAATTAGAATTCAGCGGAGGTTCGTCTTCAAAAGCTACAATATCATTTGTATGTGGTAAGAGGAAGTGAGGAGTACTTATATGGGCTGAAGTTGAGAAACTGTGCGCTGAGTTACATCTTTCTTCTCCTTGATTTTAAGTTCGAAGTTTCTTCCGAGAAATAGCCTTGAATAGTTCCGCATACGGATACATCACACTAGGTAGCGGTTTTCCTAATCGAAGCATGAATCCGCAGCACCTGAAGGCACGAAAGACTTTCAAGTAATAATCTCTGAATTAGATACCGTAGAATCGAACTGTGCAAACTATCTTCACTCATTTTGTCGCAAATAACGACAGGAATGGAAACTCCAGCTGAAATCCGCGAATCGGAATCAGAGGAGAAACACAAAACAGGTTCGAAGTAAAAAGACGTAGACAGAAACTTCACGCAGGTTATTGCTCATCTCATCGCAATAGCAAACAGATTATTCGAAAATAAAAGCTACGAAGACACCCAGGAAAGATTCTTCGTCTAAATATCCATAAACCAGAACATCCAGCATCATCTGGAAATGTGCCCTAACAAATCAGTATCTTCTTGAATATCAGTATCAAAAACGAAATATCGCATTTCAGGCCATACATTTCCTCTCGCAAATTAAACTCAGCTGATATCAGCATTACTCATAGTTCTATTCTCCGCACACCATTTTTTTTTACCTTTCTCCTTTTATGGTTACTTTATCGCGCGAAAACTCAACCAGGACTTCAGTCCAACATTCGTCAACGTTCTTTTCTCTATTTGGTTTCTTCACTACAAAACGTTTTCCTAATTATTGATTAAAAGTGACTTCTGTCACAACCTGGTATCACATGGTGCTATATTGGTCAACGGGTATATCATACCAGTTTTTTTAAACCACTTATTAGTCTGCGGCAATTACAAACATGTATCACCCTTCCCTTCTTTGCCGCGAGGAAAGAAATATCAATATATGTTTTTAACTTTCCTCCTCACAACATGAAACAGTCTGTCTGCATTGTATTTCTCTGCCTAAAACCTATTCAAACAAAGAAATGACGACGCCGTGCGCTTAAAAATAAGCTTTATTCAATGCTACCTCATTATCTAGAAACACGCAACGATATTGTTTATATATATGGGTTTGGGACTTACTATTCTTGATGTCTGTGAATTTATATTAGAGATGGCTGGCTAAAGGTTTCCAATAAAATAGACCAATTTTCAAATAACTTGAATATTTAATGTGAACAGCAACAATTACTGCACGTTATAAAATGGTTACATTCGTCGATAGAAACAAATGACATTATTTACAGATGTATATAAATACGTTTGCATTTTAGAACGTCGTATCTTGAAAGTATCATTCATCTCACTCGCATCATCGTCTGAATAGCAGAATCTTCAGTCTTCTGTTGCCAGATAAATAAGAGTTCTTTCACACAGCTTGCAGTGCCATCTGATTGTTGTGGGCGATGCCATTCCATAGCTGCTCGTCCATCGTGATGGTATGTGTCATCGCATTCTGGAAATAAGACCATAAACTTACGGGAATCTGAAAAATAAAATTAAAAAGAAGAATGTTAGTTTTCATGGACAAAAACGTCGTCTTAAATATTTATTCTCAGCATTCTCTCTCACCATCTTAACATCTTCAGAAATAACGACTTTATCTCTTCTTCAATACTCTTTCATTCTAGTTCATCCTTAACAGTCTATTTAAATATGTATATTTCATAAACACGTCTTCTTTTAATATTGTCTATTGATAAATGCATATTCTTAAATATCGCCCAGAGACATCTTCTAAATGCCTCTTACATATTTTCAAGATTCGACATCCGAATGCGTTTTCTTAAAATCGATTTCTTTAAGCCGTCCTCCTTAAGACATTTGATTCTTAGACACCATCTTAAGATGATCAAGATTAAGATCTTAAGATCTTAAGATCACCATCTTAAGACCAAAGATGGGAACCATTTTAAGAAGCATCTTTAATGCTTCTTAAAATGGTTCCCATCTTTAAAACAATAGTAATTTAGTCAAATCCGGACAACTTTGTAAAGTTGGTAAAAAGTCTAAATCAGGAATCATCAAGATCGGCGTTGCATTATCAAAGTCTTTCGGTTTCTTCCTGGATCTTCTGAATCTGCTTTTCCACTTCCTCTTTCTCATCTCCTTTAGTTTCTTTTTTTCCGTCTTTGCTTTCCATATCAGCATCTTTGTCATTAGGTTTTCGAACCGACTTCTGCTTTTCAACCTTCTCCTCTTTCTTCGGTGATCTCTTAGTTTCTTCGTTTCTAGTGGTTTCTTTTGCTTGTCTGTTGCAAGGCATGTTACGGAAATGTTTCTAGCGGAATTAGCATTTAATTCATAAACTGTGAGTTGAGACTCTTCTTTGAGAAAATGCTTCTTTTCATAACCTCCTTCTGCAGTGGTGTTTCTGCTTGACGGCTTCGAATCAAAGTGTTTTGTGTCTTCTTGAGCTTCCTCTGCACAAATTCATGGTTCATAGCGTCATTTTCATTCTCTCCATTTTATTCCATTCATTTTCAGTTTCCACTCTCTAAACCATTTCATTTTGTAAGCAATAATCTCCCTATGGCCTAGACATCAAGGCTTCCTTTTTTAACTTACATATTTTCATCAGTTTTTCGAGCTTGAATTATCTTAAAAGTTATCCATCTTGAATTACCATACAAACAGAGTTTCTACTTAAAGTATCAACATGTTGCATACGGGAACCAGCTCTGTGTTAGATTTTTGCAATCTTAATTTTAAAACATTAATGCCCATCTACATATTTTAGTACGAATGTCTTTCTTGTTCATATTTGTTTGAACGCGTTGCAATCTGTTATCAAATATCCTTATAGGCTTAATTTTTCCATTGCCAAATCCCAGTAACGTGTGATTTTCAGGCTTACGTTAGGAGAGCCTATCGTTTTATGGATATCTTCTCGAATTAATGGTGCTTGACTACCAGTATCTATTAAAACATCGTTTTGCAAAATGTCTAACTTAACAGTTTTGCGCATTTCGACACTTTAAACATTCCACAGCTTTGTATTTAAATAAATTAATTGCATTTAAAGCACTTAAATCCGTTACTATTCTTGTTACATGAGTTCGATTTATGACCTACACTCCCACAATTATACGAGTAACAGCTTGGTTCTTTACTCATACTTAAGTAGAGCGCGTGCTTTATTTTGCACATTAGTACTTGAATAACCCTTAGGCTTTTTGTCTGGAACGCGAATTTACTCACATATTTTAATTTCTCTTTAAATTCAGAAATAGTTTCACGCTGATACAAAAACATTTTGTTGCTACTTGAATCTGGTCTATGCTATTTAACTCCGAAACAGTGTCTAAAATGCCTTGAAAATATAATGAAATATTACTAGGCGTCAAAATTATTCTACTAAATTATTTATCGGAGGTGACTGTGAATGAACAAAATTAACATCATCAGATCATGAACACTTTCGTTTTCGGATAACTCATCATCGTCATCACTTTCGGATACTAAAAGATCAATATCACAAAGACTTTACAATATTAAACCACAGTTTTTATCAGCATTTGACTCATAATTACAATGTAAGAAGTTACAAACAAAAATAAAATCGTTTGTTATGAAAGTCTGAAATAATTTTTGTTCCGTTTATGCAACATTAATATCCAAAGGAAAACCACAAAAGTTATGCAATCTCGTTGTATTTTTCCTATTCCCAAAAGTTTCAAATATAATTTGATGTAAAAAATTAATAGACTTTGTAGAACGAGTTCTTAAAGAATTAGATAGTCTAGGAATACAACTTAAAGGAGTCATCTTGGTTAACAATATAGTAGTGCACAATTCTTAGAAGTAATAATATCGGAATAATCGAAGCAAACTTATTCGTTATCTCGTTGTAATTTTCGTCGTGATTCTTCCTAGGCTCACCGCGGCTTGAGCGCCCATAATCTAAGGGATCGGTACTTATTCTTGTCACGTGTGAATTTACATCAGAGATGGCTGTCTAAGGGCTTTCAATAAACTAGTCCGATTTATAAATAACTTGAATATTTAATAACAACAACAATTACTACACACAATAAAATGATTATATTCGTAGATGGAAAGAGATGAGATTATTTACAGTTGTATATAAGTTTTCAATTAAAACGTTGTGTCGTGGAAGTGTCCTTCCTCTACGTTTCAAGCTATCTTTACAATCCTGCACAAGGCTTTGTTTTCTTTTGAACCATGACTTTTCTTTAACACCAAGACACGACTTGTCTGAAATCATTTGGCTAATTTTTGACCCCTGTTACAACAAAATTATTCGTTTTACCTTTCGTCAAATCCAAAGAAACAGTTAAAATTATTTAACATTTCTTGATGCCATACTACTGCAAAATAACACATATATAGCAAATTGGAATGGAAGAATATTTTTCAGTTTTGTGCATTGTTTCATGTCGTTCCAATTTGTGATTTACAATTTGACACAAGTAATATTAAAATATTTTTCTCAGTACCTTAGTAAGTTTCAAATCTGAATTTTAAGATAATCATTAGATTAATTTTGCTTTAGTTTATATTAATGGTTATTTATTAGTTACTTATGTATGTTTACATAAAACCAACTGTTGCTCCAGATTTACATTTGCTACAAAAAACGCAGTATTTTACAAATCTAAATCTGGTACGTTTCCTCAATTTGGTTTGCAAAATATTTTGATAAGGGGTGAATAATTGTTTTCTTTTAATTTTATGCGAATCGAGGTTTGATTTAATATTAGTGATGTCCCGCACAGGATTATTTTCAGTACTGGGGAAAACAATGTATGTAGCATTACGAAAGATTCTTTAGCAACCGCTTACGTTTGATGCAAATAATTTTATAAAAAGTATCTTCAAAAGAGAGGGAAGGCAGAACTTAAAACCAGACTTTAGAAAATAAAAATAAAGTTCGATAGGAGTAATGTACAAAATTCTACTTACTTAGGACTTCTGAAAGATAAAAATGTGAAAGAAGATAAAGTAATAGAAGAAATGGCGAAATGCGGTGAGAACGAAATTACGATTTCTTAAGATTAAAGAAGCAATTTTTGCAGAAAAAGAAAGCTCAGATATTGAAGAGTAATCTCAAACTCGGTTTAAATCTCATATAAATTTACGTAAAACAGACTTCACAAAATTTGATGATGATTTAAAGAACTGCTTTAGTTTCTGGGGCCAGGTTCCTAAAACATGTAAGGATAACACTTTATCCACTGAAGATAAATCTAAATATTTAAGGATTATTATTATTTGCAAATACATTAAATCAGGGCTTCCCGCTATCAAGAAAAAATATGAGTGAGAGAATTTCAAAAGTTATATGTAGGAAGGAACGATTTTAAATCGAGTTCTATGCTCCTGAATTGTTATCTCTAGTTCTATTGAAAGGACTGAAAGGGAAACATATTCTAAATTTCTGCAGTTTTATGAGCCACTAAAATAATTGCCTACTCCAGAGTCATTAGGCGTAACTAATGCAATTTATTCAGTGTGATGTTCCTGTTGATTGCATCAAACATTTTTTTAATCTGGGAGCGGCATAGGATAACTAAATGGACTTCGACTGAAAATTCTGTTGATTGTAAATATGAGTTTATGTAATTTTTAAAAATAGAAGTAGAAGCTAAGAAATATTTCTTTTAAAGCCATCTAACATAAATTAAATTGGTGGATTTAGTGTAAAAATAAGTATTGAAAATTTTGTTCATTGTAAATTTGAGTTATTCTAATTTTTTTAAAAGTAGAAGCAGAAGCACAGGAGTGAGAAAAACTAAGAAATATTGCTTTTAAAGCCATCGAACATAAGTGAAATTGGTAAATTTGCTAACTGTGAAAAATTGATTGTAAAAATAAGTTATCAAATACTAGGTGGTTATAAAAATTTTCTCCCCACATGTTAACACCTAGCGGCCTATTTGCTCAACTAATCCGAATGAAACTTCAGTCATTGACAATTGAAAACATACGCTCAGAATTGTGATGATTTAAAGCCATAGAGTTCTACCAATTATGTTTCAGTGGAATAATTTCTTAATTTTCAAAATGACAACTCCCATTTTTTTCCTGCGAAAACTGATCACTGTATTGAAAATGTTATCAATGGTATTGGAACGATAACTATATGACGAAAAGTATCCGTGTAAAGCGTTTTCAAATAAGTCCATTATTAAGGAGCAATGACAACACAAAAGAGGAGAAGTAAAGAACTTTTTTACTAAAGTTGCAAATTTTCATCCTTCTCACAATCACAGATGAAAACGAATTGCATGCGGGAGATTGTTGATAACAATGAGGAACGTAACATTGCTGTAGGCATCTTTAAAACTTCAGGTTATATGGAATTTTTCAGTTCCGATAAACCTCGTGGATTTGATGTGTACACGTTAAATTTCAAATACACCCAGAAAAAAAATCCATCGCAGTGAAATCGGTTGATAGAGGTGACCACGAAATTGCAAAATTACGGGAGATGACTCTATCTCGAAACGTTGTGCGCGTTGCAAACTTGTAATTCTAATCAAAGTTCTTCTTTTGCATTTCGTGTGTTGTCGTGGTCCTTTACAATAATCTTCTTTGCAAACGTTTTCTTACGGCAATTTTCGTCATACGTGTATTGCCACATTTGTTTAGAAATAACTCAGCTCCCATGAACGTCCTCTGGCGGAAAAAGACAAAACGTAGTTAGTTGAATGTGTGACGCGTCTAAGTTGAATCGATAGACCGTCTCCGTATATATTTGAAACATAATGCTTGTAATGATTGTAACCTGTAAATATTATGTAAATATCTTTCACATGCTAATTAAAATTTCTGAAATAATCCATAGTAGTGTTCCGCAGTGATTAGAATTTCAGTCTTTCGGTTTCTTCCTGGATCTTCTGAATCTGCTTTTGCACTTCCTTTTTCTCATCTTCTTTAGTTTCTTTTGTTCCGTCTTTGTTTTCCATATCAGCATCTTTGTCATTAGGTTTTCTAACTGACTTCTGATTTTCAACCTTCTCCTCTTCTTCAGTGATCTCTTAGTTTCTTCCTTTCTAGTGGTTTCTTTTGCTTGTCTGTTGCAAGGCATGTTACTGAAATGTTTCTAGCGGAATTAGCATTTAATTCATAAACTGTGAGTTGAGACTCTTCTTTTCGAAAATGCTTCTTTTCATAACCTCCTTCTGCAGTGGTGTTTCTGCTTGACGGCTTCGAATCAAAGTGCTTTGTGTCTTCTTGAGCTTCCTCTGCACAAATTCATGGTTCATAGCGTCATTTTCATTCTCTCCATTTCATTCTATTCATTTTCAGTCTCCACTCTCTAAACCACTTCATTTTGTAAGCAATAATCTCCCTATGACCTAGACATCAAGGCTTCTTTTGTTAACTTACATACTTTCATTAGTTTCTCGAGCACGAATTATCTTAAAAGTTATACCATCTTGATTTACCATACAAACAGAGTTTCTACTCAAAGCATCAATCTGTTGCATACAGGAACCAGCTCTGTGTTAGATTTTTTAATCGTAATTTTAAAACATTAATGCCCATCTACATATTTTAGTACAAATGTCTTTCTTGCTCATATTTGATTGAACGTGTTACAATCTGTTATCAAATATTGTTATAGGCTTAATTTTTCCATTGCCAAATCCCAGTAACGTGTGATTTTCAGGCTTACCACCAGGTTCTGATAAACCTCGTGGATTTGATGTGTACACGTTAAATTTCAAATAAACCCAGAAAGAAAATCCATCGCAGTGAAGTCGGTTAATAGAGGTGACCACGAAATGGCAAAATTATGGGAGATGACTCTATCTTGAAACGTTGTGCGCGTTGCAAACTTGTAATTCTAATCAAAGTTTAACTTTTGCATTTCGTGTGTTGTCATGGTCCTTTACAATCTTCTTTGCAAACGTTTTTATACGGCAATTTTCGTCATACGTGTATTGCCACATTTGTTTAGATCTTTCTGATCAAAAGATTGCGCAGGAACGTACATTCTCGATGGTACAGCCAAAGATCGCATTGGCGACGCCACAAAACCATAACAAACTGAGTGAAACTAGACATATTGCGAAACACACAGCTGCGGAATTAACGAATACAAGTTTGCGGGGGCGAAAAACTCCATGTATATTGCGACTCTTCTGATCACGAGTCTATAATGTGTAAACAAGCATCTTTATGGTCTACTGAGAAAAAAAAGAGAAATGCAAAACGAAAGGAATATGTTATCGCTGTTTACATCCAGGACACCTTTAGTCTTAATTGTATTTCTAGAGTAAGATGCGAATTATGTAAACAACGACATGCCACTATAATGTGTTTTAAAAAAGAAAACGGGAAATTAAGGAAGAACAAATTGAAAAATAACGCTTTAACGAATAATTCGTCTTATGAAAATGTAATCTTGCAAACTTTAATTGTCAATGTTTACGGAGATGGTGAAAGCAATTTTATTAGAATAATTCTAGATACTGGAAGTAGCAAATCATACATCAGTGCATTTCTTGCGGAGAAGTTGAAACTAAAATCTTTAGGTCAGGAAAGTGTGACACATGGGCTTTTTGGAGGTATAGAAAAAAGGGAAAATCATAAGAAATATATAATTAAGTTACGTAATCCAGAAACGGGATTTACATGTAAAATGGAAGTTATGAGTCAAAAAACCATATGTTCACATATTCCAAAATTGGAGGATAGGGACTGCATAAAGAAGCTGAAGGGTAACCAAATTTTTCCCAGTGATGTAACTATTAGTGAGAATTCTTGCTTATTTGAAAAAAGCCTAATGAAATACACATGCTTATAGGAGCAGATAATGCCGGAAAACGTTTTACAGGGGAAATAAAACACATAACGGAAAGTTTAGTAGCAATGAATACCCACCTTGGCTGGACAATATTAGAGAGAAGGAGAGTCAAAGGAAAATATTTTAATGAAATTCTTTTATCCCTACACATTAGTTAAAGTAAAATTTGTGACTTGTGGTCTCTTGATTCCGGAATAACTTGGAATAACTTAACTAACACTTTCCCAAACAAAACAAGAAATTGAAAAAGCTACAGAAAATTATTTTATCCGTACTTTAGAAAGAGATTACACGGGAAGGTATGAGGTGTCACTTCAATGGCTTCAATTTCATCCTGAGTTGCCAGATAATAGAATCCTTGCAGAAAAGCATCTGAAGTCTTGCGTGAGAAGCCTTCAGACCAAGAATTCCTTAGAAGCGTATGAAACTGTTTTAAAGGATTGGGTAGAAGAGGAAATTATTGAACCTGTCGATATTTTGGAAGCGGAAAGGTTCAAGGGGCATTATATGCCTCATAGAGCAGTGTTTCAGGAAAATTCGAATACCAAAATTCCACCAGTATTCGACGCATCTGGAAAGGAGAAAAATTGGGTATCCCTAAATAACTGCCTTGAAAAAGATCCTAATTATATTGAATTAATACCAAAAATGTTGACAAAATTTCGAGAGGGAAAGTATGGGGTAATTTCTGATATAAAAAGAGCCTTTTTGCGAATAGGTGTGAACCCAGAAGATAGAGATTTTCTCCGGTTCCTATGGTGGGAGAAAGGACACTTTGAAAAACTGACTATATATCGACACCGAAGGGTTGCATTCGGCGTAAATGCCAGCCCCTTTTTACTTTCTGTGACCATTAATTACCATTTGGAAAATGTACCAGAACAACACCAGGAAATAGCTTCAAAGCTAAAGAACGCCATGTATGTGGATAACTGTGTAGCGAGCGTAGAATAAATTAAAGAATTGAACTCATTTATCGAGGGATCTAGAGAAATAATGGCTACTGCGAAAATTGACCTAAGAGGTTGGAAAGATAATAGACTTAAAAATTAAACTTCAATTTTAAACTTTTGTGATGAAGATTATAAAGAAGTTGTATCAGTATTGTGACTGAAATGGGACCTGTTTGAGGATACTTTGTATTGTCACATAAAAGACGAAGAAAATCCTGTATTGAGCAAAAGATCTGTTCTTTCCGAATTGAGTAAAATCTTTGACCCAATTGGGTTTACTAGTCCAGTTACTCTCATGCCTAAACTGATTCTGCAGGAGTACTGGAAACAGAAAATTAACAACTGGGACACGAATCTGCCGAATGATCTAGCAAAGAAAATTTTTACATGGTTATCTCAGTTAAAATATTTGAAAGACATCAAAATTCCTAGACTACTTCCTAAAATAGACGAAAGTACGACTATGCATGTATTTTCGGACCTGCATACGCGACCTGCATTTTTCTTAGACACAGCGGTGAGAGTAGAGTCACTTGTCAATTGATACAATCAAGAGCTAGAGTTGCTTCCCTAAAGCCACTCACCATACCTAGACTAGAGATAATTGCTTGCACTATTGGAGCCAGATTTTCTCATACAATAAGAGAAGATCTGAAACTTAAAGACATTCCAGTATTCTACTGGACGGATTATACAAATGCCCTCTTTTGGATAAAACAGAAAGAAAATTGATCCACTTTTGTAGCAAATCGCGTGAATGAGATTCGAAATTTGAGTAATCTAGATCAATGGCATCACATTCCTGAAAAGTTCAACCATGCCGATTTGCCATCTCGCTGTTGTTCTGCAAAGGAGTTGAGAAAATCCGAATGGTGGAAAGGACCAGATTGGATCTATCGACCTCTAGAAGAGTGGCCAGATGGAGAACATCCTGACTTAGGCATAGTAAATGGAGAGAGAAAACGAACTATGGTTTCATTGAGCAATAACACGAATACAGATAAAATTAATCTTTTTGATAAAATTTCAGGTTTTGAAAAGATTGTAAAGGTCGTGTCTTGGATCTTTAGGTTCATTAAAAATGTAACTGCACAATCATCTGAAAGAATTCATGGTAGAATCTCAGTCGAAGAAATAAAAGGAGCTGAAACAATGATTTTTCGGCTGATCCAACAAGAATCTTTTGAAGGATTGAAAGACAAGATAATACGTGCGTTACAACCTATCATGGACTCCAATGGCCTTATAAAAGTGAAGACACGTATCTTTCAAAGAGATGATGTTGCTGACTTTGGTTACCCAATTTTATTTCCCTCAGATCATCCGCTATTACTAAAACTGATTAAATCTGAACATGAAAAGCTAAGTCACGCTGGAGTACAATTCGTTATGTGCACTTTACGTGAAAAATATTGGATTATAAAAAGTAGGAAGACGGTACGCAAAGTTGTCCAAAAATGTGTGCGATGTCGAAGGTTCGAGTCTGATTCATGTAAGACTCCTCGAGCGCCACTACCTGAAGACAGAATAAGAGATGCCTTAATATTTGAGATTATTGGTGTTGAACTGACGGGTCCATTGATTTTAAAAGGAGGTCAGAAAACGTGGATTGTCATTTTCACTTGCGCGATATATAGAGCAATTCACTTAGAGCGGGTCTCATCTCTGTCAACCGAAAGTTTCCTGCAAGCCTTCAGGCGGTTTATCGCTCGAAGGGGTAGACCTGTCACTGTATACTCCGATAACGGAACCAATTTTGTTGGAATAAATAATTTGTTTAAGACCATAGATTGGAACTCTATATTAGAAAATGCAACAGTTAAGAAAATTGAATGGAAATTTATTCCTCTTTCCTCGCCATCGTGGGGAGGGTGGTGGGAAAGATTAACTGAATGACAGTCATTTGTGACTGCGAAAGCATTATGAACAACCGTCGTCTCACTTATTTGTCAGAACACGTAAACGATTTGAGAGCTCTCACCCCAGCAGTGTTTCTAACAGAAATTCCAGAGACTGGAGTTCCTGAGTTAGATCATTTGCATTCCAAATCCATCAATAAGAGATATCTTTACAGAGCTAGATTGAGAAACAACTTACGAAAAAGATTTCGTGCAGAATATTTAGGACATCTAAAACAAAGCTCAAAATTCATCAGCGAACCATCGTCTGTGAAATTTGGTGATCTTATCATCGTGTCCAACAATGAAAAAAGGATAAACTGGCCCTTCGCTAGAATCCTGGAAATTTTTCCATCTCACGACGGACACATTAGACTAGTGAAACTGAAAACCGCACAAGGGGAGTTTATAAGACCCACTAAGAACCTCATACCTCTTGAACTCAACTTTACACCTGAGTCGGACATTAAAGTGAGGTACAGAACTCGACAAAAGACTTGAACTCTAGGTCAGTTGAGGTCCATCCTCTGTTGATACTGGACCTCAAGGTGGGAGTGTCACATTTGTTTACAAATAACTCAGCTCCCATGAACGCCCTCTGGAGGAAAAAGACAAAACGTAGTAAGTTGAACGTGTGACGCGTCTAATATAAGTTGAATCGATAGACCGTCTCCGTATATATTTGAAACGTAATACTTGTAATGATTGTAACCTCTAAATATTATGTAAATATCTTTCACATGCTAATTAAAAGTTCAGAAAAAAATCATAGTAGTGTTCCGCGGTGATTAGAATTTCAGCTTAGACTAACGGAAATAGAAAGAAAGACAAGAAGTTCCAAGGCAGCCCTTTCTTTAGAAGGTAAGTGATTTTCCACTTATCTATTTATTGATCTAAAATTTTAATACCGAAAAGTTGATAAAATTTTAACATGTATCTTTCCAATGCCATTTACGTTTTTTCAATGCGATGATCAAATTTCGCAGGCAAAACGTGGGTGTTACCATACGAAATATTATCACCGTCACCGTAATCATGAGATTTCTATTATTTCAAATGATCAGAGTTTCGAGCTCATACTTTCAAATAACATTATGTCATATTTCATTTCGATTTATGGAGTGGATAGGCCGAAGGAAAACGTTTTCATGATCACCCTGTATTTCATATTGTGTTCCTAAGCTCTTACTGATAAGATTGGACAATAATTATCTAATTATCTTTGCAAACTAAATGTACTTGATAAAGATCGTATTTGTAGTTATATCCCTAAGATTATTGTAGCTATTTGTGCATGTCTGAAGGCAACAGAAATCTCTTAAACCGGTTTTTCACGTATAATGGATGCTTGCTGATTTTCAGGCTTTATTATGAGTTGATGTATGGTTTCAAATTATTACAGCTGGTTTTGAAAAAACTGTTGACACAAACTGTAAGTTATTTTAGTTTGTGAGATTAATCCTCGATGGCTATCTGCCTAAGGGGATGAAAGCCTTCGTGTAGAACTTTCGAGGGAAACTCTCTCGTATACACGTTGCAGATGGAAAAAACAACGAAACGCTCATACAGCTAGCCCTTTTGCTGAATTCGAACCTCGGATCGAGCTACCAGTGTTCAGCGACTTTTTCGTTCTGCCGCTGGTTGGCCTCAACAGCCTGTTACACACCGAAAACTAAATTAACTTGATGAACAAGCAGACTATGATTTAGTCCAACAAGAACTGGCGTGAAATAATTGAAGCAGTTAGAGAGTGAAAGCAAACTTTAGAAGCATTTTGTTAGCGTTATCAAGCTATGCTAAAAAATAACGCGTCTCCTGAAAGACTAATATTTGAAGCTTCTACCTCTCAGAAATGGACATTCTTGAAGTTGTTTCATAGAAAATAGTCTTAATTTAATTTCCGGAATAACGTACATCCTGTTTTATTTCATGCAATATCGCTTTAGGCTATCAGATGACAATGAGGAAATCTTTTACTGACAGAAATTCATAAAGCTAATCATGATGTATTAAGAGTCGTGTCTTAACAAACGATTAAATAGCTACTTTTTGCCAATGTAAGTTTATTTTGGGGTATTTTCTAGCCGTTGTTTATTGGTTGTTTGCATACACAATTTACTGATTAATGCTCTTGATCATCTTTCAAATATATCTTAAAGAATATTTGGGTTCTTTTATGCAGATAATTGTTCAGCAGTTCTGCAAGGTGTTAACCAAAGGCTAACATTTATCTCTGAGGTACCAGAGCTGATGTCTTCAAATAGATTTATTCTTAGAGAAGGGGTTAACTCGTCACATGAAAAATATAAAAAAATGTTTTAGGACTTAGATGGTATTGTTCAACAGATGAACTATGATGTAATATACCTGTATTAGAACAGCTTAGTGCGTTTCTTGAAGAAATGATTCTTTTATTATGATTCCAATGAGTTTGGATTCTATTGGTTTTACTTCTCCTGTCACCTTATTTCCTACAGTATTACTTCAAAAAATATGGTCTCTAAAATAAGATAGTGAAGAATTTTTACCAACTGATATATACAGGGAGATTCAGACTATATGAGCTAGCTCAACTGGGTAGGATAATATAAGATTCTTTGTCATGTAGTAAGTATTGACAATTCTAGCACATTGCATGTGTTTTGTAATGCTAATAAAGTTGCATTTTCTTGTTTATATCCCTAAAAGCAGAATTTAAAGCAAACATTTATATTAGACTTCTTAAGAAAAATGTAGAATTACTCTATAAAATATATTAACAATTCTATGACTTAAACACGCGCCAGTTCTAATTGGAGCTTCTCCATATTCTTTCATAAGGAATGAGCTGAAAATAAGGCTATAAAATTTTATTTCTGGATAGACTCAAGTGTGACCTTAGCCTGGATAAAAAAATCAAGGTTCATTGTCAAATCTTATCAGATCATGGAGCTGATCTGAAAACAGCATGAGAAAAATTTAAAAACTCACATTACACCGATGCTATCATACACTTATTTATAGGATGATTGTATTTTGTTCCATAGCCTGGTCTTTTAAAATTTTTTTCTGGGACTAAAAGATGTGGAACAGGAAAACTAAGCTTTGTACGTAAAACGGCGAAAGAGAATTTCCAACGATTTATTTGGCTAACAGAATTTTGCATAATGATGAAATTCTAAAAATAATTCATGGGTGCACTGTTTAAAACGGAAACGTCCAGATGCTCCAAGAACTCTATCTGTTACTGCAGAGGAATTACTAGAGCCGAGACAATAATTTTCTGATCTATTCCATGTGAATTGTTTTGGAGATGGTAGAAAGACTAATTTGAAGACTCTTTAAGATAGTTTGAGACTTTGCAATTTGCGCTTTGCACCACTGAAAGGGCTTCCGACCTAAGTTGATACCTAACGGAAAACTTCCACCCAGTAGAAATTATTTATTAAGGAGATCCTTTTTACAATGAATATTTTTATATAATTGTGATGTTTTTACATGATAGTGAAAGTTATTCAAAGTGTTCTTTGCATTTACGTGTTACATTGAGTTAAATTTTGATATACATTTCAATTTGATTATAACAAATTTCAATAGTTCAGGATTCAGTGAAACTTCTATAGTTGAATACAGTTCAATAGATCAAAAGTTCTTGAGATGTAAATTTCTGAGGTTTTTCAAGTAAGTAGCAATAATAGTTCTTCTAATCAAAGATTTCATCGTAAACTTCGATATTTCGTATAATCATAATTTCAGAGGGTCTTGATTAATTGATATAAAACACATCATATCTAGTTTTATTTATGGCTTTGTCCGAATAGTATAGCCTTTTTATAAATGATTGTGAAATTTAGTTAATGTTGATATATATTAAATAAAAAATAAAAAGTATATAATGGATTAATCCAAAAAGAAATTTGTGGATGAAAATAACTGTTGAAATTATTTCTTATAATTGATACAGTAGTCTATTGTTTTTGAAAGTTTATTATATAAACCAGCCTATTTTAACAAGTGTTGGTTCCCTACTTTTCAATATCGATTTGAAGGTTTATTTAAGTGACACTCTTTTGTATATTCACATTAAAAACATAATGGTCCGGACTTCCTATTTAAACACAATTACAAATGTAAATGTAATCTTTGAGTAATGATTTAAATAATTTAAATAATGAGATTTAAATAATGTTAGAAATGGACCATGTCCAGTTAAAAATGTTGTAATCGTAAAGAAAGATGATAACAATTTAATTGAAACATTTGATATACATTTTGAAGGTCTTTCTCTTGTTTTAATATTAGTCCATATTGACTGTCATTGCAATATTAGATTTTTGAATGTGATATATTAAGACGTGATATAAGATGTGATTTTGGAAAGGGTATTGTAAATTCTTGTAGATTTAATTCTATTGCTGCTTGATTAGCAAGAGAATCTGCCAGTTCTTTACCTGTATACCAGTATGGAATGAAACCCAATTTAGCATTGGTCTCTGTAATATTGACATATTCATTAAAATTTTTTGAAGTTCGTAGGCTATACGATTTCTGCAATAAATACCACTTATAGCTTCAAGGCTGGATAAAGAATCTGTATAGATATTAACCTGGTTATTAAATCGAGTCGATACGTTTACTGCTTTCTATTGCCATAGTCTGAGACTAACGAAACACAAAAACAGACTACTTATGGCCTAATATAATTAACGGCGCGTAAACGTCATCTAGCAAGATGCTGTAACTTTGCCAGAAATGAAGATTGTACGTAATTGCAAGGTAACACTTCTAGAAGATCTAAAACATTCCAACCCTTGGCCTCAAGTACAAAACAACTGTATTTTTTTTGACGAGAGCTACGTAGAGAAGAATTTGAACTAAAAGTTCAACTTATAATAACTTGTTAATCAGCAAGCCCTAAAACGGTTCATAGCTAAAATGAAGTAGTTCGTTTACGTTTTCGGGTAATGGTTCTATCAACACTGGAGTACGTTTAGCGGAGATTAGGCTGGAATGAGACTCAAGAGGAATATAGTTTACAAAATATTTAGTGGAATATCATACCTCTAACAGCTACCCCGTGTGCAGGATTGAAACGCTGGGTAAGAATATTAAAGGATCTTTTTGAGAAAAATCTGAGCATCATTAAGTTTTCAAAAACTAAACACGGTGCTATATGAATGGGGACGTGTTCTGAAATACCGTCCACAGAATTATTCGTCTGAGGAAGGTGATAAACTAAATGTATTGCAACAATCAATCACCGAAACATTACATGACATTAGAGGCAGAGCACTTCCCTGGATCTCGAACTTTTTGAATCACCGCAACTTCTGGGTTAAACTACAAGAGAGCCTTTCGGGCCTTTTCAAAATGCATCAGGGAATGCACCGAGGCTCTGTACTGAGCCCCATTCTTTTTTCTTTGTTTATTTAAGGGATAGGAAAAGGCATCTCTCCTTGTAAAGTCGCTCTTTTTGCTTATGATGTTGTAATGTGTAGCAGTGGTTCTGACATAAATAAACTGGAACTTCAGGTGAATAAAAGTCTGGTAGCAGTTCAAAAGTTTACAGACATCCACAAACTTAATTTTATTGCTTCCAAGTCCTCCAGCAACCTCTTCACTACAAACAGACATCTTTATAATTACTCTCCTGACATTTCTCTGAATGGATTGTAATAAACATCCTTCCACTCTCGGATTCACTTTATATCCCGAAGTGAACTGCAGTAAGCCTATCGAGAAACTGGCCGATAAAGCAAGAAAAAAACATCTGGTCATGAAGTATATCTCGGGTAGAAACTGGGTAGAGACTGACGCCTCACCTTTAGAATAACCTACATCACCATAGGCCGCTCTGTCCTTGAGCATGATTATCAAATCTATCAATTGGCTTCAACTACGAACTTGAGGAAATTGGAGAGAGTACAGCTCAGTGCGGCGACAATCATCACTGGACTTAATAATAGTTGCCTAAACAACTTTGTTCGCTATGAGGCGGACATCCAGCCTTTGGGAATGCACTTAAAGGTGAATTCCTACAAGTATTTTAACAAGCTTAAGAGTTTGGTCCTTATAATCGGACCTCAGCCTTTATTTTAATTGGACAGACAATGAACGCCTAAAGCGAGACAGCCCACTTAGTTATGTGTGGAATTCGGATTTTATCAATTTCAATGTTGAAACATCTATTCCGTTTTGCGGTTGTACTCCAGATACTTCTTTTAATCATGTTAATATCCGTGAGAAACTGTCGACTAATATTGTCAAGGACAACCATCACCCGAAACTCCTCAGGCAAATGGCTCTTGAAATCATTAACGATATTCCAGCCCAGGCCCTTGTGATATATACAGATGGAAGTAGATCAGATAAGGGTAGAGCAGGTAATGCGATTTATTGTAACACCCCTGAAGGAGATATCAGATGCAGCATCAGAAACTCTGATCATTTCTCAGTCTTTAGATCGGAACTTATCGCCATCAGCAAAGCACTTGATTATGCTCTCTGTTCAAGTAGTACCATTATATGGATTCTGACAGACAGCAGAAGCTCTGTTCAGTACCTTAAAAACTGGCTTAAGATCATGAATAAGACCGGTCAGGATACTGTATCTAATATTTTCGAGCTTAGACAGCGTAAATCAATATATCTCCAGTGAATACTGTCCCATTGTAGGGGCATATGGTAGCGAAACAGCTAACGATCTGACAAGAAAAGATTGTGATTTCCCTTCCCTACACCCACTTCCAATGATTTATACCCCACTGAAATTCATTCCTACTACAAACATAAAACTAACATGGCATGGAAAATTTCTCCTGCTCACTAATATTTCTCTGAACAACCAGGCTTGGCACTTCTGAGTAAAAGACCTAGACCTATCCAAACGGCCATGGCCAGATTCAGAAGTGGGCATCTTCTGTGTATGAAATTCAGAGAGGGAGAAAAGACCTTCCCCTCGTGTGCCTGTTCCCCCTGCCTCTTCCGCTCACCTACTGGATAGTATAGGCGTCTCCCTGAGACAGCTGTCGTCTGAGCAGGACGAAGTCAGCGATTTACTTGTGCGGCACGGTCTCTTGGACTTAATGTAGGCTTTTCTGCTCCAAGGGGATTTGAAACAACAACAACAGCAGCACAATCATTACCCTTACAAAGTTTGGAGAGCACTGGAGTTGCGGATCTAGATCACACTGAATAAGTTACTTTAGCTGAATGAATAAATTATCTTCAGACTAAAGGAGAGAAACTCAGAATGCAGTTTAAACGGATATAAATTGAATTCCTTAAATAACCTACAACCATGGATACCACAGTTATAATAGGAGATATTTATATGATTGGTAATAAAAGGAAAAGACAATTAGATCGGCCAATAGCAAAAGTTGTTGAAGTATTACCTTATATATATATATATATATATATATATATCAATTAAGACCCACACAGATATTTTATACACTAGAAATTAATTGCATACCCGAAGGATATATCGAAGACAGAGAACCTATAATCCAGCAGTCTCAATATTTTGAAAGAAGGAATTTTTAAACATGTTAAAGCTTTTTGGGTTAGAAATGCTATTTTGAACCTTTACTTTATAAGGTATTTCTCCCGCCTTCTTAGCTGACCTTCGTGGTGTAGTGGTCAACACGGTCAGAGCGTACTTAAGAGGTCCGAGGTTCGAATCCCGATGAAGGCATTGCTCATTTTTCATGCCTCCTGCTTCAAAATGTCCTAATGTCTCTAAAGTGGCACCCGAACAAACAGGTGGATGAGGATTCTGCACCACCAGGATTTAGCGATTGGTCCCCTAATCCCCACTCGTCCTTTAAGAGGGGACGTATATAAAGTATTTCTCCCGCCTTCCTAGCATGCCTTCGAGATGTAGTGGTCAGCACGCTCAGCGCGTATTAGATTATAGAGGTCCGTGGTTCGAGTCACAGCGACGGCATCGCTCTGTTTTCATCTATCCTGCTTTCAAAAAATACCTAATAAATCTACAACTTTTAAAAATGTAAGAATCTGGTATTAGAAAATGTAACATCTAAACTGTAATGCTTTTTTATCATTTTCTTACACTACTGCATTTTCAGCCGCTATTTAATGACCAATTCTAGGACATGTATTTTTTCCAATAAAACTATTTATTAGTTTTATTTAATGTTAAATTTTATTTCACACGATTCGAAGTTTGATTGAAGATTATCTGTATTATAGTTTTATCCCATATTTGCAGTGGTGTAATTAGGGCTTTCAGCGCCCAGGAGAAACTGAAGAATTCTCGTTGCCTCCTGTTTGCAAAACTGTGTAAAGTATTTATGTTAAATAACCGGTTGTTTATGTTACGAATCTTTGATGTTACGCCTTCCTTTTGGTTTTCTTTACAAAATGGAAATTTTAGCTGTGTATTTAAGCGTTTTTTTGAGATTGTTTTAGTCAGAACGTATTCCGGTTGCTGAAGGCCATATTATTGGTTCATTTCTTCGTTAGAATTCCTGTCTACGGATTTGCTTTAGTCTTGCAGATTGTCGTGTCACACTGGTGTGATTAGAGACAACTTGAACTTTTAAATATTACTGTGTAACTTTCGGCTAACTAAGATTTAGTTTTAATTCCAAATTCTACTTTCAGTTCATGCCAAAAATGCTGGCTGGTTTTCAAGCATCGGGAGTGCCTTCTCTTCAACTTATTTGAGTGCTTAATAAAAAGGGTCTTTTACACCCTTAATACAGTTCCTGTTACTTACCTAGAAATAGAGACAAGTCGCTTTGGTCTACTTACAAGTCTTGACTTATTTTGTGTTATGAAACAATTGGGACTTTGCAACTGCAATGGGTAAAGGAAAAAAAAATTTATGAATGCTACGCCCACGGACAAATGTCCCATTTGCCCACCCTACTTACGACACTAAATATTTATTATATATGAAGCATATCGCTCCACAAGGAGATAATTTTCAGGAATTTTGGGAGCATTCTTCAGAACGTACAAAATTTGTTAAGTCTTATTAAGTAAGTCTGCTTTGATTAAAATAATATATATATTTAATTAATTAATATAAATTAATAAAAAATTTCAGAATTTCACATACAGTGAGTGAAAACAATATGTTACTGAACAAAATGAATTAATCATATATAAATTAAGGAAACTCAAACAAGAACAAATGCACGCAAATTAAGGTTATATTTGTTTATTATTTTACATTTTCCCCAGATAATCAATCAAATGTAGAATTTTGAAAAATGAACAAGGACAGTATTGAAGTCATCAGATTTTGCTATAATTTTCAAAATTTTTCTTGCTTATATTTAAGGGAAAAATTTTATCGCTGTGTATTTTAGATGACTTGTTCACGGATCTTTTCAGAGTAACTGAGATGTTCTGATTGGTAAATCGTTACTTTTAAGAATTTAGATTATATCTAGAAGCTGCGATTCTGTAAAAATATTTTGTACATTTTTCTAAAGGCAGAAAAATTAACGTAAAATTTATTATGGGCAAATAAATGTAGCAGTTTAGCTTTGCCAATTTTTATGAATTTTATCCAAACAAGAATATGCAATTGTTTGAAATGAATCTTATTTTAAGTTATTATCCAAACCTTTTGAAATCCTTTTGAAATCTTATTTTAAGTTATTATCCAAAAAATATGATTTCGTCTGATGGAATTTTTATTCTTCGTATTATAATAGTTTAAAATTAGAAATATGTGTTTTAAGAAACCGAAACTAATTAACAAATAAGTTTGCAAAATTTATTATGCATTCTTTTTCGTGATAAATAACGCAGAAAAATTGTTATAAAATGGATTATAAATGTGTTAAAAATTGTTATAAATTAAACATATCTTCATAGTTTCTCAGCCAAATCAATAATAAACTAGTGATCATTAGTTAAACTAGTGATCATTAATTTTCATGCATTGAGTGTTCGATAACATCTGGATTAGAAATTTAAGGTCTCCGAGAATTACCTGCATTTTAACATTTTTAAATTATATATTCATAGCACGTAAACTAACACTAAAGTCCAAGAAAGTACTCATAATTTCAAACAATTGCAGAACTCCTAATTAAAATCTAATGAAATTGTTTGGAAAATAGGTACTATAATCGTATCCATTTATCACTATGAAATTGGCAACCAAGTTTAAAGCATAAAAATTATTTCTACAGCTAGCGTTAATTCTTTAATTTTGCAGCTGTACCAACGATTTACACGAAGATTTCATTAAGTTGAATCCAAATATCACAGAAGTCTGCCAGGGAAGACAGAATGTTACAAATTAGTGAGAAACAGAGGAATTAATGAACTCGTTTGTAGATATTGCTGAATTCATAAATCTGTCAGAAAGCACAGTTTCTAGGCTCTGGAGAGATTTTAAGAATGCACGAGAATTTTCTAGAAGAAACATGAGTCTCTCCAGCACAGCAATAACTGTAGACAGCCATTCTGTATTCCTATTCCTAATCCTAATTGCAACGCCGGAGTAGAATTCTTGTCAATGTGCCAACTTCCTTCCAGAGTCATTGTTCTCTGCAGCTGCATGAAACAGAACTGGATAAAAGCAATTCAGTTTCTATGCATAAAGCATTTTGCTCAAAGTGAAGTGGAATGTAAAGCAAACCTATAATATTGGAATTTAACATCATCAGAAAGTCTACGCGTTTTTGATAATGTATGATCTTTCGATGCGAAACAAAACATTCTTTTGAAACTTGAATTTCACAAATAATTTAAGGAACTGTAATTATGTTCTTCACAAAAATTATTCCTGCATATATTAATAGCTGTACGATTTATACATTTGTCAATGATTACAGTGAAATACAAATTCGAATTTGAAAATATTTATGAAAATTAATGTATGTATATTATCTATAGTCCCCAATAGCAACAAATTTTTAAAATCACAAGAGTAAGAGTGTTGCATAATTTTTTTTTAATTATGAAAATATTTAGAATGTTTCCAGTCTTGAAAAAATTTTGAATAGGGAATAAAGTAGAAGCGAATAAAAATATTGTACATGCTACATATGCAATATAACATGTTTTTAAAATTTCTTAGTATAAATATTGATTTGCAGAAATGGAATTTTGGAACCTTAAATACAGACACGTCACATTCCTAGGAAAAGAAAGTTGCAGATGTATTTAATATATAATATAACAAATACAATAACATGACCTCATTTATATAAAGCTATTTTAAACTTTAAATTTCGAAAATCTAATTGTAAACAAATAAAATGAAAGATTAATTATTGTTGCGAACTAATTTGCAATATTGTTAAAATTCACAAAGCATACGTAAACCAAGTGCAAGCATCTAAACACATGAAAAAAATAGTTAATAATCCAAAAATTAATCCTAAAAACTTCAAAGAATTTTTAAAAGACTAAATTTATTTGCATAATGTGAATAACTGTTGAGCAGTCAGGAGACAGATCTTTTCCTGAGGAAGTTAATCCCAAACCCAACTCTTCAGTTACTCAATTCGTGTTTCGTCAACCATATAGGCATGGGAAAAAACAAACAAAGCAAAACAAATAATTTAAACAAAACCAAAATAAAATCAAAATTATATTGCTTAAATGAGAAATTTAACTGTAAAAGAAATTCGAGAAATTTAATAAGTAAATGCATCAAGGAAATAAATTATTAATTAAAAGTACATGCTAATGCAATTAAAAGCATAAATCCAAAGTAGTTTAGAAACCTTAACCTATAAAGGTACTTCCCCGACACGAATTATGCTTGCAAACCAAAATAAAGTAAATATACTAAAAATACGATCTAAACATCATAAAAATTAATATAAAATAAACAAATGCAATTCATAAAATTAATACTAAAAAGGAAAATAAATAGTAAGTTTCAATTTAACTTACCCTCTAACTACATATTTTTATACGCGGGAAATTTGCTTAGCAGTTGCTAAATAATGGGAAGTTGAGTAGTTTGTTGCTGCTTACTGTGTAAATAGAGGGTGCTGATACTATGTAAAGTTCAGTAGTGTTAAGCTCTACCTTTGTTATCGTAAAATTATAGCTACAAACTAATCTAAAATGTATGTTTTGTATGAATATAATATATATGATATAAATAATAAAACAAATTTCGAATTTGGGCTTCCAGATTTTCATATTCGAGTGGAGGACTACGTTATAAAAATTTGATGCCTCTAGGTAATGTTGTTTTTTCACAGAGTGAGAGAAACATACATATATTCATGCAGATTCTTCATTATTTAATTTCTTTAAATATAATGCACAGCTCTAATATTTGGTGGCAACAATTATAAAAGTGAAACACCGTTAATAGTGAACCAAGGCAAAATACCAAAACGAAATGAACAGCCCTTCCGGTCAAATTGTCCCTGTGGGCTAAGAATTAACAAAAGATTTGAGGTGCATAGTCCCTTTTGTTTATTGAAGTTAACTAATCAAAATCTATTCTAAAATATATGTTCTTAATGCTTTATATTATATGCCTAGTTACAGAGTAATAATTTGAGATTCGCCTAACAAGTTTTCATTAACGTAGGCGTCATGAAGAATTGTATTCTTTCTTTCTTAGAATTTCATATGAAAATAAACTTCCAATAACTCTTAGATTTAGGCGCATGTAGCATTGTAAGCTTACTATCTTAAAAAATTATATATATATACACAGATATATATATATATACATACATACACAGATAATAAAACTCACCTATATCTGTACACTTTTATATCAGTTAAAAGTAGCTCTTACAAATCATAATACCATAATTCTTAGCATATTAATTATATATATTGCCACTCCGAAAAATGAGCGAGAAAATTAGCGTTTTTAGAGTTTTTAATGATTATATCTTTAATTTCAGCTATTTTTTTTAAAGGTGGACGTCGACCTTTTCCAGGAACTAGAAAAGAATGGTAGAAAGTTCAATGAGGATAGCTATAGTAATGACTGAGTTAATCGCGAACAAACACACGAACAAACATTCTTCTTTGTATATAGAGATATTGATTCAGAAAAATGGCTCCTATAATGATCAAGTATTGAAATGAAGCACATTAAAAGATTCCTTTTTGATAAATAGCATTCAAAGCTGAAATAGTATAAAATGTAATGTAAATTAGTACTGCACTAATTTTTGTACATATTTCATATTTTTTTAAAGAAGTAAAATTATTATACTTCAAATTTTCTGTAAACTTCTTTCTCAACTGACAAAGCTAAAATTACATTTAACTCTGCTTTCATATTTTGATGAGGCTGAACAAAACTATATTTGTGAATTATTTTTAAGGACTAGATTTCTTAAGGATCTTCATTATACATATATTTTTAAGATTTTTAAAATTTAGCTTGCATTAGTAACCATAATTATTGAAAGTAGCCCTGTTTTAACATTATATATTTTCGATGAAATTTTTACAGCATTTAATGCATTCAAAAATATTTTCTCTCTTTTGTTGTAAAGAAGGATATAATTCCTCATTTGAGGATAGGCGTACTATAAATACAATTATAGTTTTTGACTGCAAGGTTTTATTTACTTTTTCTGCTATTTGCAGTCTGAAGTTCCGCTCCGATAATACACCAAAAATTTAATTTTTTTTTTCAAAATGCTATTATTTTCACTTCAATGTAGTGTTTTATCATTTGATGTCATATATTTTAATAACTGATATTCTTCGGTTATTTATAGACTCAGTACTTTAACAAAGTTTGCCCATCTCGCATCAATGTAACATTTTAATAATGTATTTTAATGTACATTTACATAATGCACATGTACATATTTAAAGTATAACAATATTTAAATGTGCAATAATATTTAAATGCACATGTACATATTAAAGTACATATAATGACCTTGTAAGCTACCAGAAAAGGATACTTTTTGCAGTTCTTAAAAATATTTACATATTTGGATTTGAGTTGTTTGTACTTTTGCAGTAAATTTAAGCTCTGAGTCGAACACGGAATGTATTTAATATGACCATTTTTTGCTAAATCATGGCTTCCACACTTTTGTACAGCCCAAATTTATTTGTCCCATTATCATATTATTTATCTCAAACCTGATTGACAACGTCACCGTATTTTAATTTGCACATCATCTCGCTTTCGCTCTATTATTTGTATAAAATCGATAACACTTCCTTTAATTGTTATGGATTTATATTTTACTTACAGATATATAATAATTTGACACAAGGATTGAATCAGAGCAATTTGTTCATGATGTGAAATGTGTGGTGTACAATCAAAATCGAATCTCTTTCTAAGAAACAAAATTCAGACCGAACATGGCTACCTCATATCTACTACGGTAAAAATTTTCTAAATCTAAGATATATATATTTCAGTTTAATTATCTCAAAAAACGAAGATCGACATAAAATGATGATTTTGGAAAGAACGATTAACTGAGAGTACTCATATGGAAAAGGGAAGAAAGTAAGAAATAAAAATAAAACATTTAATTTATCAATGGCTAATAATGGCTCTTCTGGCTGTAATCAATGGCTGTTGTAAGAAGTAAAAATAAAACATTTAATTTATCAATGGCTAATAATTTTAACATCTTTCTTCATTCAAACATTCACACAGTGGTTTAACGGTTAAACCGTAATTAAGCATAACATCGTTGCTACCTAGCTAGACTTCGTTACTCCAAGGAAACTGATACAAGAATTTTTCTTAAATGCATTAACTTTTCAACTTTTCAACTTTATGTCCGGATGCCATGTGAATTGACCAATCAGAGTAAGCAAGCTAAAGACCAGTAGAAGAAAATTGTTTAGCATGTGTATGTCTATACTATACCTACACTATACTATAAAACACGTTATACGTTACTATGAGCTATAATTTGGTTAGAAGATGTTTGCAATAATTTGCTGAACAATTAATTTTTTAAGGCTTCAAAATCCGTAACAGTTCTTAATTAACACAAATAATCCTATTTTGATTGTAGCACGGATGCAACCTAAATTTTATTTGCTTATTCAAACCGTTTTTCTTTAAATTATCCAAAAATTACTGTTTTGAATTCTCTTTGTAGAGACATTAGGTTATTTTGAAGCAGGATACATGAAAAATGAGCACTGCCCTTTCCGGGACGCGTAATGGCAAACCGCACATTCAGTTGATCAATGTTAACGAATTTCGCCTACTGCGCATGCTCAATAGTGTACCGTTGGCGTGGGAGAAAATACTGGCGAATAAAAATAAACAAGCCTGTTCGTCATGTAGGCCTTAGCGACTCTTTACGATTGCAATACAATGGACACTTTTTTTTTTGGTGCTTATTGCACTTGCTTCTGTTTCGTTTCATTTTGGTTTATTTTGTTTATAAACATTACATTTAATAACAGTTATTTGTCAAATTTCTTTGACTTTAATTCAGTAATTTAAACTAGATATATTCCTTAAGTTGTTAAAGTATTTATGAATGGAACGCATGCTAAATAATCGAACGCTTTTATTCCTCAGAAGTACAATCAATAAACAGCATCATGTAATGTTTTCTGTTATGTAATCCTTCTGAAACGAAAATTTGGGGAGTTTACAATTGATATTTACTCTCTATATAATGAAGCAACTTACAACTTAACGAGTTAAAAAAAACCTAAACTATTTACGACAACAGATAACAGAATATCAACCATACACTGAATTTATCTTCTTTTAAAATTGCGCCAAAGTCGTAATTGCGACAAATTCTCTTCCGCGCATGCGTAGTGTGCGTAATTCGTTTAACATTGTTCAACTGAATGTGCGGTCTGCCATTACGCTTCCGGGACCTCTCCAATACGCACCTAGGGTGCTGACCACAACACCACGAAGGCATGCTAATAAGGCTGGAGAAATACCTTATATCTCAAGTGCAGTGAATTTTACAGCTTCATCCTTTTCCCTTTTTTTCACCCTCGATAGATATCAACAAATAATCTCTTTCAATATGATGAAGTAAAACTTGCACTTTTCATTTTAAGAGGTCTTCCTGACTCAGAAAATTTCCTTAGTAACTGCTAAATGCTAATACTGGTTGTTTGTTATGCTCATGGCAAATGTGTGAAAATGCGTATACGTTTCGGACAATTTACGCGTAATCTGAATACGAAACTGTCCTTTCGGAATATATTTCCCGAAAGCATCTCTCCTAAAGTTGGTAACTTCAGACAGTTTATTATAATTGATTAATTGATGATCCCAGTTTTAACACTGTACACCGTTTATCAATCAAATGAATTTTTATTGCAAGAAAGGTTTAGTTGAGCTTGAGAATAAATTTAATGCTTGCTAACTCTAATTTAAATATGGCCAAAAGATCTACTGCAAGATAACAATTTTATACGCCATTGTTCTCCTCATATCCGGGGTACATAAGATTTTGATGATATTTTATGCTTTGTATTTACTTTTACCCCATCTCATCAGTCAGCTTAGAGGGCTTCAGTGTGTTAAACTTCACGAATATGATTTATATTAGTGACTCATTTTTATTGGCAGACATAACATAGTTTGTCCCATAAGGTGTAATTGCTTTTAATATTTTAATTAATTTTTTAATTAACAGCTTTATGGCTTTCTGTTGTGTCTCTTTCTTTACGTTTCAAGCATTTCAAAGCTGAATTTCTTTAAATTTTTTTAGCAAAAATTGTGTCTATTATGTGTTTTATATCGGTTACTTTAGAGTCAGCGCAGCTAAAGTGCTCTTTGTAAAACATGTACTTTTACGTCAGTATCAGTTATGTTAAAATTATTCATAACAATTCTGTTAAAAAATCAGCGTTTTTACTTTTTTAAGTTAGGGAATTTATTTTAGTTAGTTTAATTAGTTTAGGCAATTTATTTTATTGTTTCATTAAGATAAATAGTAGGAATATCTAAAAAAAAAGGTTATGACTTCTGCTTATATTATAACTTTTGCAAAGAATGAGGCGTATTAGCAAGCCGTTTCCTTAATTACATCCGCTAATTTGTGTAATTAAACTGTACATGAAACCAATGTACACGTACAAAATAAGTAACACAATGAAATAACACCTCAAACTGCGCATGACGTTCACTGGGAAATTTTACACAATAAAATAACGCGAAGCACTGATAATGCGGGGTAATTTTTAATTTCAGCATCATTGTTTAGATTTCTGATGCTGTTCTAATGGGCCTTTGGGAATTAGGTCTGCTGCAGGACGTTGTTAGCAGTTGCATCATAGCCCGTTTTTAGATAATGGATTTCCAAAACTTGTTATAGCGAAGTAAAAGCAATAAAAGCCATACTTCATATTCAGAAAAGATGATAAAAGGTTATTAATCTCGCAGCATGGTGCTTTCTAGGCAAGTTTAGTCTATGCAGCTCGATACGTTAGTGTAAACAGGCGTAACTTAGTTTTATGCGCTAGTTCTAATAATAAATATCAATGCCAGTAAGCAGTGTATATAATGCTGAGAAAGCTTAGCACTTTAGAGAATATGTTAATTTGATTGACTGTTCTCCGAATTCATCTGGATTGTTTATAAACAATTTCTTTTGATATTTCTTAATCTGTTCCATAGTTGAGAGTTAATAATTGTAATTTCTTTGTTAAAATAAATTTCGAAATTTCGCAGCTGATTTGGCTCTCCTTCTAGTTTCGTATCTGCAGTAAATCCGCACATGGCTCACCCCTTGTTCTGCTTCTGTTTGAAGGTTTTAAATTTCTTTAAAAGTAACTGAATTGACGGACATCAAATACTTTCTAAAGTTCTAGTTAATGTATATGCCCTTGGCTACTAGAACTTTAAGGGAAGTGTTTAGCGGCTATTCCCTGTTCATCTTAGAATTATAAAATATAAATCCAAAGAAAGGTTAAAATATCCTTTTAATCACTCAAAAAAACACTCACAGATGGCCCCTTCTCGGGCTTACAAGAAAGCATTCCCTTGAGCTTCAATTTAAGACAGAGAATAAGAAACTAAACTAATTACAACTAGCTAAACTTTAGCCGAAGCTGTACTATAAGATAACTAATCGAGTTGTCCCGTAATTAAACCTACGTACGTAATAAAATAGGCTTAAAGTAACAAAGTGGCCGGATGTCAGACCACGCTCTACTGAGAACTTCTGAGCTCTTCTACATGAGTGACCGAAGTTCACATTAAATACTGGTTCTACTTCATTTACATAAAAACACGATACTGAAATCTCATTCTGGCTGAGAGCTGCAGGTGGAAAAAGGTAAATTAAAGGAAAGGTTTTCAAAATTAAAAAAATAACTATTAGATAATTAAAATTACCTCTACAACTTTATGAATACAAAAAATCATACATTTATCAATTAGTAATAAATCATAGCATTTCAAGTTATCTTTTCAACAAATGCATCATATTTCACAAGTAAAAGAAGCCCGACATGAAACTCTTCCTCCCATAAAATATTAAAAATCAGTCGAATTCTTGCTTGCTTTGCTGGAAATGTTTTACCTGCAAACAAAGAAAAATATACAAATAGTTGTTTTATATTTATTTATGCAAATATCATTATCTATTTCAGTCAAAAATCGGTTTTTACATTTTCATAATACTCTAAAGCACGTTTCCTAAGATCGCTATCTTTTGCATTAAAATAAAATATCAATGCACAGCATTCATAGTTGGGGCATCATAAATCAGCAATTCTTGTTTTCACAGTCCTATAGTGTCGTAAATTCAAATAAAACGATCTGTATCTTTGATGCAAAAAATGCATATTAATGAAATGAGTTAATTTCTTTAAACCATACTTACTTAAGTAAATACTTATGCGCAATGCAGAACACAGATAAACTTTTCCCTCGTTAAACATCGAAGTATCTTCTTCCATTTGTGGACTTTCCGCATAATATCTTGTTTCATTCCATTTTTCCGGAGCAAAAGGAGGAAACTGATTATGGGCTTAATGACAGTAATTCCAGTCAGAGACATTTTTCTTCGTGTAAGGAATGGTATTCAACATTTATTTTCCTTTACGAGATTCATTTTTCCTAGCACTTTTTCCTTCCACTAGATGGCAACGATGTATTTTCTTTGAACTATAATATAGATTGTTCTGTCAAACCAACAGAGTCATTCATTTATAAAAATCTAAGTATTGCTTTTCAGGTTTTGATCTTATTGCAACTCAGTAAGGAATTAATTTTTTACAAATGACAATTTTTGTCAGCTGCAAGAGTTATGTAATTCATGGCTTAAGGTGTTCAAAATAACTGATCCCATTTAAGAAGGCTTTATTTCTCAAAACTTACCAAAGTATACATAATGATTAGCAAGGAGGGATTAATGAATATTATTCAAAATAACAGTAAAATTATACTTGCAAGTATTCAGTTTTATTTCTTTAAATAACTTAAATAACCTAAAATTGTTATCAGTCTGATGTCGTATTTTCTTTAATACATTTCTGGTTAATTTCTTCAATGTAGTGACAATGATGTTCGAGATCATGTAGACAAGCAAATGTGGCAAGAAATGTGGATTTTCAACTAAAATGTAATTCTCGCTGGGGGAAATTTCAAAGTTTCAGGTGGGATGTGATCAGCCTCTAGAGTTATTATATTTATCAACACAGGAAAGGTGAAAAATGTGCAGTGTCCTTCCCGGGATTCGAACTATGGACCTTCCGAACACGCGTCGATTGGGCTTTCAGTTGCATCACGAAAGCAGGCGGAAAGCATCAATATTTTCTATAAATTTTATTGCTTTATTTATGAAACGGGATAAAAAAATCGAAATCTAAATAAATTCATGTACATATTTGAGTTTTGGAAAAGAGAGGGGAGTGATCTTTTAGCACTGTTGAAATGGGTGCATTAATTAAAACAGGTTAAGAACCACTAATGTAACATTTTAAATAAACACATTTGTTTTCAAAACAAAATATTACATGGGAGAATAACTTTAAGCTTAAAAGCTTTTAAGAACCTATGCATGGAATTCAAAATCATAGAATCATATGAGACGCACACTATTTTCAAAGAAGACTTTTTTAAGAAAGTAAGATTCTGCACAAATATTTTGACTATAATCTGAAGCTTGGTAATTTTCGCTTCTATATAAAGCACGCTAAATTAATATAGTGATACAAAGTAAAATAACAAATAAAAAACGAATGCGTTTAAAATCCATCCCAAGTTCAATTGGGGATAAATCATATGCAAAAACCAAAAATCAAAGGCACAGTGGTAAGCCTCAAGAAATAGGGGAAATGCCATAACCAAACATGAAAAATGATATTTACATATTTCGCTGAATCGTGATCAGAGGAGGCAGTGAAAAGAAAGAAGCAAATAAATAAAATAACCTTTTTCTAAACTGACAAAGATACAAACTAAAATTTAAAATAAACAATAACAGTGGAAAAAACATCAAAGTAATCTGTTTCATTATCAGTTCAGCCCTTACAGGCTGAAGATAGAAAACTTTAAAAGAACTGAGTACACCGAGTCCAGAATAAAAATTTGCAGATCCAACACTTGAAAAAATATATGCAAATTTTTTTAACTCAAAATTGGAAAAGCAAAACTAAATGCAAATTTTGAAAATATGTATCCTGGGCTAAAATGCAAAAACAAGCAAAAAATGCTTAAAACTCTAAAGAAATGTTTTTAATTTTAGTGCACTGAATCCAAAAAATGTGAAAACAGGAAGTAATGTAAAGTAAGCAAAAACAAAGGAAAAATAAATTTGATCTAAATAACATAAAATACAGTCCGAAATAGACAGTGAAAAAATTGCAGCATCAAAAAAAGGGGGGGAAAAATTCTTATCGATTCCGAAAAAATAGACAAATTAAAAAGAAAGCAAAAAACCTGAGTAGATGGAGTCCAAAATTAGTTCCCTATTAATGCTATGTTAATAGGGAACTAAAGAACATACATCTGAGAAATTTAAATGTGCATACTACAATAGGTATTAATTTAATCACATGAGATATCCAAAAATCTGTAAATATTTATCGGTAGAAGTAATTTGAAGTAGGATGAAAACAGAAAACCTACAGAGGCATTTCCGTTTGAAGAGGCCTTTATTGTAATGCTATGCAGAAAACATCTAGTACTTTTAAAATTTTCTTCGCAGTTCAATAGATGAAAAAGCCTCTTTTCCACAGTGTCATCAATCTTACCTTGTGCGTAACAGCAATTTTCTTAGAAGACATTTTTTTTTCAAGATTCTTAGAAATTTAAGGAAGTCTTTCCCGCGTCCTTTAAAATGGATTTCAAAAGAGTAGTTTAATTTTCTTTTTGATTTCCCAAAATTTAAATACCTCTGACAACTTTATTCAGCACTTCTAAGAAGAGCTCTGTCCATACAACTTAACCGACGCGGAGGAACCGACTGTTAACTTAACCGACTGTCCATACCTTAGGAATTAGAGCTGACAAAATTGCAGCTTCGAGTCCTTTTGAGATCAAAAAAGAGCTAGCAATTTTGTAACCTTACATAAAATAACCTTGAATATAAAGTATTTTTCAACTTTACTCTTTATATTAGTGCATAAAGAGAGATTTTGTGTAATATTATAAAATGCCAGATAGTTCTGTTAAACGATTTAAGTTAGCTAAAATCTCTCTAAAGAATCTTTGCACAAAACTGAAAGAAAACATTAATAAAATCCTGTAAATTATAATTTAGACAAATAGCTAAACAATAACATTGGAAATACAATATGTTTTTACATTAAAAGAACATCAGTATTTCTCTGTAACATTTCATTTAATTTCTTCCCTACTTCCTGTTAAGTAATGATTAAATAGTTTAAGAATACTTTAGATTGAAATGTTGATTTCAGGCACGAGCGACTTAGCGGTAAGATTTCTGAACATAGGTATCTCCGACGTGAATTTGATTACAGACGAACTGGCTACTTGCATGGGCGTTTTCGTGTTTTTAACCACGTGTAATGTGTTTTATGTTATGTTTGTGGTTTTTGCTTGTAGTTTTGTGTTATATGTGCTTGTTTATTTTTATTTTATTTTATGTTTTATTTATTTACTGTTCGGATGTCACTGGATGTGTCGATGGCTGCCCTCGCTTGTGAAAAGACGAGGCTCCTTCTTTTGACCCATAGAAACACTCGTGTCCAGTTGAGCTGAAGGGAGCTGCCAATTCTTAGAATTCTTGCATCTAACATATATACGAGCCATTTTTCTTTAGAAAGTGCTCCACGAATGCATCCCTCCCCTTTGATTTCCCATAATCAAACAATCAAACAAAAAAATCAACATAATCCAAATATATATAGTATTTGGGTGAGAGGCGAATTTCATTAAGTAGTCTTTTCTTCAAAATATTTTGAAATAAAATTAAAGCAGTGATTTGATTATTTTCTAATTAACACCGTGTTTAACCTTAAATTATCCGATTTATTTAAACTTATCCGAAAAGAAGCGGTACATAATGAGAATCAAAACCAGTTATTCATAGTTATGCTTAATAATAGCAAGGGCTCGTCTAGAGACTCGAAACGCACAAAATGAGTTGATTCTATTGTGAGTGAAATATGAGTTTTAAAAAATAGATTACGTTAGATTTTTTGAAATATTCGAAGCACAAATTTTCCACATATATCAGACACATATATTTTTAACTTACAGTTTGTAAAGCTTGTTAATAACTCGAAAATTTTAAGAAGGCATGCATATCCGCTGAAAATGGGCATGCTTTGCATAAAGCCCAAGTTATCTAAATTTAGATAGATTATTTTTTTAAATGTTGGATTATTACAAAAATATGCAGGTAAAAGCTATTTGCTAAATATACATATTTGGTTAAAATAATTCTAATTTAACCGAGAAAAACTCATTATTTGAGATAAAACGTTAAGTATTTGCTTCACTTACTGGGAAATTAATTGTTGTTTTCTGTTCATGAATGCCATCGAAGAATGATTGACAGAGACTCAAGGAAGTTGGACTTCTACATCAACCGCAGGTTTGAGAAAGAGCCAACCGGATGGGGGGGACCGAGGGCCTCCTCACCCCTCTGCCCTTCATCCGAACCACACGGAGCACTTTCTGCTCGCCATATATTTAGAGCGCCCCCATGCTGCAAAGACGCTATACATTTGCAAATATCCATGTCTTCTCTGGGATTCTAACCTGGACCCAATGGTACCGCTGTAGATTACCCTAACTACTATACCGACTGGGAGGCTTGCGATTTAATATTGACATACATTAGATCACTGAAATCCCCTAGAGTATTTGGTGATGTAAAAATGTAATATTTAAAGATTAATTAATATTTGATAATAAAGTATTTACAGAGCTCAAACAAAAAAGTATTTTGAAACATTTGTTTTTGCTATTTCTTTCAATAACGTAAAATAGAAATTTGGGGATTATACATCTTGATATGTAGTAGCTGCTGTATTCTGTCATTGATCCATGCAAGACGTTGTGCTGGTCTTTTTAGTCCAAAGGGATTTAGTCCCGAAGGACTATTACTTTCGTTTTCCGATTTTGCGTCGGAAACACAAAAACGGCGTATCACTTTTCAAATTGTTGCCACTAAATGTTATCGCTCTGCATTAAATTTTAAAAAATGAAAAATCTGCATAAATGTATGCATGTTTCTCACATTGTGATAAAACCTAGAGCCATCGAATTTTGAATGACGTAATCCTACTGCGAATATGGGCATCTGGAAGCCCTAATTTTGAATTTGAAATTTGCTTTATTATCGATTTTATGTTTTGTAACATTTCAACGAATTTCTGATTAACAAACTAAATGATTTCAAAGCGATCAATGGCAACACTGTACGGAAAAAAAACATTTTTATCTCCAGCGCACGAGACTTACGGAAATTCTAAAGATATGTTCATTTTAAAATGATTTTGCGATATTGATTTTGAACTGAATTTTATGGTTTGAGTACGCAGTACATGATATAACATGTAGTACATGTTAATAAAAAAAGGTAGTACACGAAACGTTAAAAAAACGCGCCTTTGGACGTAATTTAAAATCTGAAATCTTTCCGATTTTTTTTTTGCTTTTTTTTTTTTTTAATTTATTTATTTTCGTGTCTGCAATTTCAAACAGACAAAGCAGAGAACAACTTTTCGCACCTTTCTTGTCTGTGACCTTATTCAGTCTAGTTTCAACGAATACATATCGAAGATAATCTCGAGCAAAAATTTACAATTATATTACAGAATTTTCTGGAATTACTTCTACACCGAAATTATTAACTTTTAGAAGTAAAAAATTATAAAAGGTAACTAAAAAATTTGATAAAACATATGCTAAATGTTAATTTAATCGCATTTGGAAGTTAAATCATAATGCTTATTAAATGTTGCTCTATATAAAACAAATCCTGTTTTTAAGATATATTCCAGATAATAAATATGTAAAAATGAGAAATATTAAGAAATGGGAGATAAAATTTTCAAAAGTTAAAACGGTTACATATTTAAGCTTTATTATATAAAATATATAGAGTCGCTGCTCTAAAATTAATATCTTAAAGGCATTTTTTTTTAATATCTGTTATCGAATAAGCCAAGTAAATAATCCAAGGAATGTGTTTTAGAATCACACCTTATATACCTTATGATACCCTATATAATGATGGAATTAAAATCACAGTTGTATTTAACATTTTTAGCTTTGCTAATTGTTTTTCTGGTATCCAGGTGTACTTCTTTTACACGAAATCTAGTTATGAATTATCTGTATACAAGTGAGGAATTCTAAAAATTTAAAAATTTGAATAATTTTACAATTGAAACAGCAATGGCAAATAGAAAATTCAACATAATAGTAAAATTGCTATCTTCATGTTACTAACGCTGTAGCCAATTCCGAAATGCATTCGTTTTTCTTAACAATATACAAAAGCTGTTGAAAACATTGCATCAACCCAAGTTATCCATGTTAATGCAGAATTCTTAGTTTAGCAGAGGGGATCTTTGTTTTCAATTAATAAATTTCTTGCTTTATTTATTTCTTATTTCAATCATCCAACCTTTTTAAATTAATGTTTGACGAAGCATATAATGTACTGATTTCAAAATGTCACCATCACAACTGATCTTTTGAAAATTAATAGATTATTTCTGCTTTGGGATACAATGTCCTATTGTGCCCACTTGTTTCGTTCTTAACATTAGTGCCTTTCCCATAGGCTTTGATAGCATTGATGGATTAATCAAGAACTCGGTTAATATAATGAGAACTACCTTTGTTTCCATGCTGAATAGAAGCTGTGATCTGTATGTATTAACTCTATGTCAGTTATTTAACATAAATTAAAATAGCAGGTATTCGTATATAGAAGTGAATTTCACTTTAAAAACACGATACGTAGTTGCTCAAGAAAAGTAGCAAATTTGTTTAAGCACTAACAAGACAAATGTTCTAAGTTAAGAACATCTTTCTATGATTGGGTGTCAAGATTTGTAGCATTCGGCTTACTTTACAAATAGTGACATTATTTTGTGAGCCTTTTCTGAATTCTCTAGTTTCCTATCTGTTCCTCTCCATCATGTAAATTAGATACTGTAAGAAGAAGTATGTAAACGTTTGAAGCGAAAAGGTTAGACAGAGCGTGATTTCGCCATTGTGAGAGCACGTTTGTTAGCTTCTGCCAGCTGTTAATCTTAATAGCGGTTGTGCATTCTTGCTAACGGTTTAGTATTCAGCCGGTATAGGTTTTCTGGGCCTTAGTTTAAACTGAGTTGTTCATACTCGCACTACTCTTACCTTTAAATTTGGTATTACATTATCTTTTAAGTTCTCACGCAAGTGGACGGTGTTTTACTTGTAAGCAGGTAAATCCGTGTCATCTGTCAAATCGTTTGAATTAAATAAAAAAGGTTTTTTACACCCTTTTCCTGGTTGTGTTCATCTTCGCGCCTGTACGAGAATTCGCAAGGTACAACACTTAAGTAGATCTAGTTACATTTTATGATGGCCAAGAAACATTAAACCCTGCAGAATTAGGTGCCAGTCGTACAATCAGCAAACGGACCTTCCAATGATCAATTTATGGGCTTTGGGCGCCGTATACCTATGTGTGTACCATTGCTCAATTCAGGCCATCGGGCTGCACGTATCGCCTGGGCAAATGAACACAGAGAATGCTCTACAGAGGATCGGAAACGAGTAGCATGAAGCGATGAGTCTGGATTACGACTACGTAGCGCCGACGGAAGGCTGAGAATATGCATCATTTTCTTGAAGCCATAGATCCCGCATGTCAGGTTGGAACTGTAAAGGTCATAGCAGCTCAGTCATTGACTAAGGTGTTTTCTTTTGGCAGTGTTTGGGAACTTTGGTCTTGTACCAACATCCTGAAAGCGATTCTGTACGGAGAGTTCCTGGGACATCAACTCTATCCATTTATGTTTTGTTTTCATTCATAAGGTAACGGAGTGTTCCAGCAAGATAACTGTATTTTTCACAGGTCCTGGTTGCCTAGTATCTGGTTAAATCAGCAATTCCTCTGACTTCTCTGTCATGAATTGGCCACCTAGAAGACCTGACTTAAATCGCATTGAGCACCTTTGAGATGTTTTGATTGTAGGTCTGAAAGCTCATCACACAACATTAATGACTCTTACTGAATTATGGATAGCACTAGCCGATGTCTGGAAAGCCATTCCCGTGGAAGCGTTCCACAAACGGGTCGAATCTTGACCTGTGGCAGCCGTTATAAAGGCCACAGGAAGCCCACTTCGTTATTGACTTGCCATTTGCCCTCTTAACGTAGTAGCACTTCAGCGTATACTTAACTTAATTTGCATAATTACAGCATTATTAAAGTAGATGATGTATTTTTCAATTTTCCTAATCTTCACTTCTTCTGTTTAATATGATCCCGCTTCTTGATTGGAGACTATGTTTTTACAGATTTGAATAGTAAAGAAGGGAATGACAGTACCTTCTGATCAATTTCTCAAACTAGGGTTGCCTTTTGTTACATCGCCATCAAGATAAGTAAATTTCTGTCACGTATTGTAACATATTCATGTCATTGGATTCAAAACATATCATATAGCTCAGCTCAGGTTTTGCGATGTCTACAACTTTACGTCGCATTTAATCGTAATAGGTGTCATCTTACGCAGTCTGTATTTTTGTATCTGCACATTCTTTGTTATTCACACTTTTCTATGACTTGACGAGCAATTTTGCAAGTCATTTCAAAGAATGAATCTTACGTCCGGTGTCCTTCTATTGCTTAATCAAGTGACAGACAGTTTGACAGCGATCGCTACTACTTCATTATGATGAAAGAGAGTGCAACCCGATCTGCTTTTGGAGAGACTAGACTTCCAATGCTCTCACGGTAAATATTTTAGAGATGGCTTGCTGATGCATTTTTAGTACGTATGCAAACAATACGTACATTATTCTGATGAATAACGATGGATATTGTATTATTTAGCGGCACAATAGAAGTTAAAAAGGAACAAATGTCTTACCTTTCTATATATTTTCAAATTTAATTAGCATTTTCTGTGGTTCTTTAGCAAGTGTATTAGTAATTAGTAAGTTAGCCAAATTTAGAACAAAAGTTGAATTTTTTTGTAACATTCCGTGAATCCTCAATGTTATGGTCTCTATTACATTTATGACGCAATCGTTCACCGCGTTATCAAAACAAAGTCCAGCACCGTAAGCATAAGTTATTTTGACATCAAAAGCAACCATAACTTACTCCCTCACATTTTCGAATAATTTTATGGTATATAATGTTTCATTGGACATTTATTACCGAAATGGATAAACTGGTCATATACGGCGGCATATTTATAAAACTTAATTGTACAGTGAACCCTCAACGAATGATATCATTTCAGATAATGTATCAATGCACCCACAATTATTTGAAATTCTTCGGTTCAGAAACATTTAGTGTGATATACGTGAGTTTGTGCACCGTTAGAAATGTGGGTTAGTTAAACTATTTTATGTAAATTCCTACTTCACTTTCTATGGCTAGCCAAAAGATGGTAAAATTCAGAAAATGATGTAAAGCAAATATATATATATACGTATATACATAATTTTTGAAGCGCAGAGAAGAAGGGTGAAGAAGACACTAGAATTCTTAATAGCTTTCGATGTCCGTCATGGCTAATGGTTAAGGCATATCGATGAAGATAACAAAAACTGGATCTTTTATGTCTGCCCAAGCTTTATTTTCTCACATAATAAAATCATTTCTTTGTAGATAGGATATTTCTAGATCATAAGCAATTATAATATTTTTATATGCACGTTATATCATCTTAGAATAAGAAGAAAGGAGGGCAAAACAAAAATGTTGGCAAAGCGGAATTTAGGGAAAGGAATGCAAGAGAATAGTAACGTAATTAATCCCCAATGGTATGTATACCAAGTTTGAGGTACAAGTACAGCTAATCTATGACTGGCTAATTTAGTTTTAGTTGCCCTTTTCAAGTGGCGTTACGTAACGATAGGAAGATCTCGAATTTGGGAGAACAGATTTTGTTATATCTTACATATTTATTTAATATATATATGTAGAGTTATAGGATAGAAAGCACGAGATAAGTATAAAGTTAATTTATTATAAAATCACTTATATATTTGAAAGCTGATAAAAGATGGGATGATAAATTGACATAACTAAAGGTAACGATAACCCCACGACTAAGAATAGTCCATGAAATGTTCACGTAATAATCATCAGTTCACAGTTTGGCGTATATCGTCGAATCTCGAGAACAAGATCAGGATTCACTGGTGGGTACTATAACACCACTTAGACATCATCCATCCTCAAACTTCCTGGAAGGCAAGTCAACGTCAGCATCGTCAGCTTACAGTGAACAAACACGTTCGCTCTCGTCCAAGTCTGGAACTCGTCTGAGCTGTTTTACGCTGCGCTGGGCTGGAGGCAGATGACGTCACCTAGCTGGCGGTTCTGATTACCCACAGTATTTATTTAATATATATATATATAAAGAAAAATAATAAGAGGCTGCTAAAAATTAAAAGCAAATTTTTATACCCGTCCTGGGTGCTGGATTGAAGTAAAATAGACTGGAATAAACATTTAATTTTGATTTGTTTTAGGTTATTGGGTTTAACCTCTTATACCCGCTTGTAATGATTAATATTATTGAGGGATTGCCTTGCTTCTGTGAATTTACTCTTAACTTTAGATGCTTTAAGTCTATGTTATATGTATGTAAGTATTACATGAACTATTTATACCTAAGCCAGACATTATTCAAAATGTTACAGAAATGGATGAGTTTGATCAGTTCAGTATAATAAAGCTGATTCATAGAAACAGAGGTAAAAATGAATTTCAGTATTGGCCATCACAGTCACATTTTTCAGGTCTTCAGTCTAGTACAATTTTTTTCCTACTTATTATTTTAGTTAAGATAATGATTTGGGTCTCAGTAGTGTAAATCTTTTGCGATCGTAGCGACTATGTCATTAATTTTGCTTTGAAGTACGGCAAAATTGAGTTCCTCGAAGTTAACTTTCTGTGAAAATACAGATAGGTATTAAGAAAGATGTGTAAGTTAAAGAAGCCTAAATGTTGCTGTAATTGAAAGAAAAAAGGAAAAAAAAAATATTGAATTATATTATTGAAAAGTTTTTTATTACTGCTAATAAATATAGGATGGAATTATTTTTTAAAAGCTGGTGATTTTTGCTTTGAGTATTGACTGAATCAATTCTTTAAAAATTTCGCTGTTGGTACAGTCTTTGAATGCAAAAGTGTACAAAGTCTGATAAAATTTCCCTGTCTTTCTTCGTTTGAGTCGATGTCAAATCAGTTAGTTCTTGAACCTATTTTACAATTCGTTTCATTTTTTGGAAGGTGAAAAAGCTTCTGCTTCTTCCCTATCGCTGCTTTCACTTTCGTCTGGTGATACAAAATTATAATATCATCTAATTCTTTGTTTTTCATTTCTCATTTAATTCTTTAATATTTCTTTATTCTATACCTTCATACAACTTTTGCTTTTTATATGAGTTCTTTCACTTCCCTTTTTCTGATCGATGAAAGTCGTTTAAAGTAGTTCACTTCCTTCGAGAACTGATGCCAGAAAGCATTTAGTGTGGATGAATGAACGCTTGAGAATGAAATCCTAGCTTTGGACAAATCAAATTAAAAAAATTAAGAAAACTCATACGGGAAATTTTGTTTTCTGAAATCCCTCTCGACAAGGTTTTACTTCATAACATGTTATGTGTAAAAGAAATAAATTTCATGAACTATCTACTGAAACTATAGAGTCAAATTACTTTCATGGGTTTTCGTCGAAATTAAGACGTTTTGCAGAAACTACTATAACGGAACTAAGAGCTAGAAAATACACTCTTAGACAAAAAAAGCGAAGCACCAAGAAGGAATTATCCGAATGGGACGAAAATTGCTAGAAGTGATGTACATGCATAGAAAAACAACTGATTACAGTTTGAGAAAAATTTGCGATTTATTGAACTGGTAGAGCTTCACAAAGTCAAAAAGTCAGTAATGCGTTTGCCCACCTCTGGCCCTTATGCAAGCAGTTATTCAGCTGGGCATCGATTTATAGAGTTTGCGGATGTCCTCCTGATCGATATCGTGCCAAATTCTGTCCAACGGGCGCGTTAGATCGTCAACATCCCGAGCTGGTTGGAGGGCCCTGACCATAATGCTCCAAACGTGCTCAATAGTAGAGAAATGCGGCGAACTTGCTGGCCAAGGTAATGTTCGGCAAGCACTAAGGTAAGCAGCAGTGTGGGGGCGGGCATTATCTTGCTGAAATATAAGCCCAGTGTGGCATGACATGATGGGCAACACAACGAGCCTTAGAACTTAGTAGACGTACCGCTGTGCTGTAAGGTTGCAACGGATGACAATCAAAGGGGTCCTATTATGAAATGAAATGGCACCCGAGACCATCACTTCTGGTTGTGGGCCTGTCTGCCGGAGATCAGACAGGTTGGTATCTCACCGCTGCGCGGGGCGTCTCCAGACTCGCCTTCGCTGGTCATCGGAGCTCAGTTCAAAGCGGGACTCATCACTCAAGACTATTCTACTCCAGTCAGTGACATTCCAGTGCGAATGAACCCGACACCCCTGCAAACGGGCTTGACGTTGTACAGAGGTCAGTGGTAGTCGGCGCAAGGGGCGATTTGACCTCATCCACCTTTCTGTGAGCCGTCTATGAATGGTTCTTGCGGTCAATGAAGCACTAGTTGCACGTACAGTCGATGATAATGAAGCGTCTGGGGCTGTGAGTGCCGCTCTAATTGCTCGGTCTTCACGTTCTGTCGTTTGTCTGGGCCTACCTCTTCTTTCTTGACGCTGTGTGCGGCGATGGTTCACCCATTCCTGCCAACATCGTAGTGGCATCGATCCTGCTCAAATGTCGAGCTATTCGCCGATAAGACCAACCTGCTTCTTTGAGCCCAACTACACGACCTCTCTCAAATTCTGACATCTGCGCATATCGTTCGCGAACCTGTATGCGAGGTATAGTTTCTGTTTGCCAGAGTATACGGAATGAAATTCGTGAAGAATTTATGACCCGGAATCGTAATTTCTCCTCTTAAATGTCCTGCCAGTTGCGCAGATCAGATGCGCTGTTGCGACAACCGTTCATTCATTGGCAGCCAAAATGTAAAATTTTGAATTTTCCATCGAAACCTGTATGCATATCAATTTGTGTCCAATTTGCTTTATGTTTTCTCGGTGCTTCGTTTTTTTTGTCTAAAAATGTATAATTAAACTACTACCTTGAAAATTTTAAATGAAAATTATTTGATGTGCAGTGCATTGTTTCTTTAAAAGATATTCACTAAAATCTTATTTTGGAGTATAACATGAAAACTTTAGAAAATCAAACATTTATAGCATTCAGTATATGAGTTTCTGAGTTTCATTACATTCTGATTGAATTGGATTAACATTTATTAGAAAACATTGATATGACTTTTATTTTGCACTTTTGTTAAGCTATTTGTTTATGTATTAAATTTTTGTTCTTATTACATATAAATCCTCTTCGCTTAAAATGTCGCAGTAACGAATAAAACTTGTTGGCAAATTTTGCTTTTGTTCGTTAGAAAATATAGTCATAATGAAGTAATATAAATAATGTTTATAATTATTACCAATTAGCTAATAATTTTAAATTAATTGGTTGTTATATGTAATAAAAATTGTACTTCTGAAATTTTTGCTGCACTCTATAAATGTATACGTATGCACATATATGCGCAATTAGTAATAAAGAGAGAGAGTGAAAATAATTTTTAATGTATCTGAATAGAATTTTGAATCATAAAATCTCTCCAAAGTGAGAGGTAAATAGCAGCAGTATAGAATAATAAAAGTTTTTCAAAGCATCTTTGTATCTATGTTAAGCTGAATGTTTTATTTTAATTTTCAATATTGAGATATATAACTGTTTTATTTTCAATATTCGGATATAGAAGCTGAAATTTTTATTTCTATTTTCAGTATTAAAAGTTTTATTCTTATGCAGATGTATAAACTGCATTTTAACCCAAAGGGACACTTTGCCCAGGAGGGCTTTTAATTTTGTTTTCGCATTTTGTGTTGGTTCGCAATAAACGACGTTTCTCTTTTAAAATTTTTGACACAAAATATTAGAGCCCTGCATTATATTTAAAGAATTTAAATTATGAAGAATCTGCGTGAACGTATGTATGTTTCTCTTACTATGAAAAAACTACAGAACTTAAAGACATTGAATTTTGAATAACGTAGTCCTCCACTCGAATACGGGCATCTGGAAGACCAAATTTGGAGTTTCGAATTTGTTTTATTATCTATTCCATATTTGCAAAAAAATCTTTAACGAATTTTTTATTAGCAAAGTCAGCAATTTAAAAGCAATGGCAACACTCTGCGGGGGGGGAATATATTTTTATCTGCAGCTCGCGAGACTGTGTATCGGAAATTCTAAAGATATGCTCATTTTAAAATTATTTTGCGATATTGCCGTTGAACTGAATTTTATGGTTTAAGTGCGAAGAACGTGATATTTAATAAATAAAGGAAACACATAAAACGTTAAAAATACGCCCCTTTGCGCGTAATAAAAATCTGAAAGCTTTCAGATGCTTTTTTATTTTTCATTTTTTATTTTCAGTATTCACCTGAAACCATTAGGAACATATTATTATGAGAAACCAAAAATGATCGCTTTAGCTTTTATCGCACAGCTTGCCTGACTAAATTTTATTGAATTAAAAGAACTCTTATTTATTCTACAGATTTTACCTTAAGATTAATTGCTTCCTTGTTTTTTAGATTTGAATGTATCACACGTATTTTTAAAACAGATGTGCATTTTATTTTTTTATTCACCTAAGCACTTCCATATTACGCATGGCAGTGCTGTTACTACTTAGAAAAATCACATTATTCCAGCGTTATCTTAGCTTCGTAATAATCTTCTTTAAAGATATATTATAGTTCCCTATAAAATGTCTTTAAAATTATATTCTTAATTCAGTGACCTTATATGGCTTGCTTCAAGAAGTTAACACAGCCACAATACACTAATTAAGTTCACATTAACGTGTCCAAAAATTCACTGCTAAAGCTCTTCATGGATTAGTCATTAATCCATCATTAACCTCCACTCAGACTCGATCCTTTCGTCTCAGTGGAACCATGCATCTTCATTAGATTCGAAATCCCTTGGAACAAATGTGTCGCCTTCAATTTTTCGGTTGACACGAGGAAGAAATTGGGAACACTTATAATTCTTAGACTCTTCAGAAAAGTACCAGATACATTTATCACTTTAGTAGCCAATTTGTTGCATTCGAAGATTCCGCTTAAAAAAATTCTGTAGCCACTTTTAATGATTTATATGTTTTAAGGTATATTTTGTGGAATATATAATAATGAAATGATTTTATTTATGTATTTATTAAAGTAGTTAGTTAACTTTATTACGAAACTGTAATGACATGAAGCTTACAAAATCATAAAATACAAAGGAAATGGTTTAGCTTTTAACAATGTGTGATTCAAACGAATTTCAAATCGCAATAACAACTGTAAAACAGCAAGTACAGTAAGCCAGAAGATAGTTAGCTGTTCCACTGTGATGTATCAGCTTTATTTTTTGTCCCATAGAAAAAAAAACTGTCATCTGTCACGCCGTCTCAAAGCGATGTTCTAGCAAAAGGGCGGTATTTATGAAAATATCGGTTATTTATAATATACAAAATTTTGGGCAGTGGTTAAAAATGCTTTTACAAAGCTATTTTATTAACGCATACAATTTCCGTTTTCTTTCTTACAGATGTTTAAAAAAATATGCTGTTTGCTACAAGATGAGATAAGAATTTTCATACGAGTGTTAGTTTGAAAGAAAAAATGTAGCAGTATATTTGAAAAATTGGTAAACTAGCTATTGATAACTTTCTAGAGCTTATTTCAAGTTCTAACAGTTATTTTACTTTTTAAACCTGCTTTACGGTCTATTATCGTTTACCAGCTACTTTTGTTGTTAGTTCTTGAAAGTTGTTTTGATCTTTGCTCTATGCCTTCAACTTCCGCAGATCTCTTCGTCATTTTACCGAACGGTGACTTGTTTGTATTATTCTTTCTATAAGCTACCTCCTTGTTGTATCCTGGGGTTGTCTACTGCGAGACCTTGTCATAACACGGCGATCCTTGTTTCTAGCCGGTACGTTTCTTGCCCCTTGAATTTTTTCTTCCCTGTTTCTTCCACATGTTGAGGGATTCTTTTCTCCACAATATTTCTGTTTATCGGAGACTCTGTAGTTTGATTGGTTCTTTGGTTTCTTCGCAGATGGTGAACGTTGTGGTGGGGTCAACGTTCTCCCTGGGGAAGTCGCCTCTTCTGATTCGGAAGCCTGCAAGAAATCATTTAACACATCGAAATCTTTACGTTCGTAATATTTCTTGATTTGATCCGGACTAGCCTTTATACTTTCTCCCGATTCTGATTTGAAGTAAACAGCCCCAACAATCACAGCTTCAACTATCTGCTCAATTATACACGGCCCTTCACATTTATGGGCGAATTTTGATACGATATTTTCTGTACACTAGGCAAAGTGAATATTCTTTTCAACACCTTATCCCCAACTTTAAAATTTTATTCAGGGCGTTTTTTGTCATAATAAAGTTTCTGCCGCTCTCTTGTTGCATCTGAATTTTTCAAAGCTTCATCGATCAGGTTTTGAATATTAGAATTCTGGTTCTCGCTCTTGGACATAGAAAAGTTAAAGGAGTCAAAATCTTCCTACCCAGAAATAATTTAGCGGGCGTTTTACCCGTTGTATCATGCTTAGTAGTTCTTAAAGCATAGTCTAGCTCATCAACGCAGCCATCCCAACGTTTATGATAATTTTTAACGTAACTTCTAATTATTTTAACAATGTTTTTATTAATTTCTTTGCGCGATGTTTGCTTGTGGCCTGTACGAGACTGTTTTCATATGCCTTATGTCAAGCCCTTTACACAGGTTCTAAAACATTTGGCTAATGAATTGCCTACCATTATCGCTGAATACTTTTAACGGTGCACCGTACTTCAAAATATACTTATGTAAGAACACATCTGCAAATATTTTAGCCGCTTTAAAGGAATTATTTCTACCCACTTAGAAAAATCGTCTGCAATCACCAAAAGATATCGGTTTTTATTTAACTCTCTTTAGAGAAAAGAGCCAAGAAGGACTTTTCAAGCATGTCCTTTGGAAAAGTCGCGAATACTATTTAGATACGCAGTCGGGCTATAAGTAACGTCGTTAATTAGTTGACATAATTTACAGGACCTGACATACACTGTTACTAACTTCTGTAATTGCGGAAAATACACCGCCCCGCGTACTCTACGCACCGTTTTCCTCACCCTTAAGTGACTGGCTGTGAGGGCGTCATGAAGTTCCTGCAATAGTACTTAATCGTAGTGTGGCAGAGATGGCTGGTTTCAACTCGTGGTTTTCATTTGTAGATTTAGTGTAGAACAACAGATTATCTATGATCTCGTAATTTCTAGTCCTATTTCTGATTGCAGCAAGATCTGCATGTTCAAAATTATATGGATCCTTTAAATAAATATTGATATTAACGAATTATGGATCCTTCGGCAATTCCGCTATAATTGTGTCCCGGTAATCTAAAGCTATAGAAGTTAATATAGCACATTTTATATAGTCACCATTTTCATCTAATTTAAATCTTGACTCCACTCTATTTTCCTTGCCGGGAATGTGCTTAATTATTAAGTTGTATTCTTGTAACATTAGGGGTAATCTAATTAATCTATGAGCTAAATTCTTTCCAGAATATTACCTACCTACGGCCGCTTGATTTGAGTCGATTGTAACTGGGGCTTTTCCGAAATAGACCCTAAACTTCTGAACTTCTATTAACACGGCTGACGTTTCCCTTTCTGTCGCTGTATAGTTCCTTTATGTCTTACATTTTGCTGAAAAATGTCAAAGGGTGCCCTTTTTGAGTTGAAACTGCACCCAAGGCGTAATCTGAAGCATCATCCGCGATCTCCAAGTTCTTGTCCCCTTCCGGGAATTTTAACACTGGAGCATTAATTCGAGCAGTTTTTAATTGTTCAAGTGCCCGATTTTGTAATAATCGCCGTTTTATTCTCGTCTTCTGGTTTCATAGCTATTTGAAAGTAGTCTGAAGTAAGATCAAAAGCGGTGATAAATTTTGTAGACCTAATTTTCCGTATTATTTCATCAATTACCGGTAAAGGGTAAATTGGGAATTTAGTCATGCTATTAAGTTTTCGGTAATCGATCGCAAAACGATATGTTTTTGGATCCGAAAGGGGCGAGTTATTTCTCTTTTTGAATAGCACAACTTTGCTAGCATATTCACTATTGATAGGAATAATTATTTTATCCCTTAACATTTGCTTTATGTGGTGTTCTAGTATTGCTTCTTTTTCCTTATCATATCGATAAGGCTTTGCTTTACAAGGTTCGTTTGATTTTAGTTCTATCGCATGGGTAAAAATTTGTGTATTCCCTGTCTTCTCAGAAAATAACGTATTGAATTTACTTACAAGTTATTCCAGCTTGGCGCTTTACCTTCCTTTGAGTGTTGGAAATCGATATCAGGAACATTTACCTCTTCCACCACCTTTGGCACCATATCCAAGAAAATGGAGTTTTCCGCACCGTTTATTGTTGCCTTCGCCACCTAAGGAACTCTGTACCTAGAATAATGTTATTTTGCAAATTTTTAATAACAAAGAATAAAACTTTCAAAACTTCGTTTTTCACCTGAACGTTCAGCGATAGCTTCCCGATACATTCACAAACTTTCCCTTGTGTGATAACGATTTCTGTGCTATTATTTTTAAACAACCTTATTCTTCGGAAATTTCTATAGTAAACTTTTTGGCTTAAAAAGTTTCCTTGCGCCCCGATGTCCACAAGGATATCTACAGATACGTCGTTCACAAGAACCTGGATTATCGGTAAAAGTGAAATTCTTGACTACCAAGGTATTTACATACAACTTAGAGGGATTTTGCAATGCACAGTAGCTCTGGACCCTCACTTTCTCAGGCCCCTCTATTCGTTCAAAGTCTTCTTTCCTCCTGATGTTTTCTGGGTGTGTTGGCGGTTCTTTAGCTTTACCGTTTTCATTCTTGCTCTTTGATGGCGTGGTTAGGAAACGTTTTTCTTTCTGCGGCCGGCTGTCGGGAGAGCTGCTGATAGTGTCCCTGGATAGCAAACCTCGCTATTTCCGCTATCCGAAGATTTTGGAACTTTACGGGTAATTCGAATAACACTTGCAGCTTTCTTGGGTTTCTCAGCTCCACGAAATCTTGTATTGCGGGTAATAATCTTGGTATAATCTCAATAACTTCGCTATCGGGCTTTCTTCCATATAGCATATTCACTCGTTTGACTTTACGCAGGATAAACTCGGTAAGGTGCTCAACTTTCCTTTGGTAAAAGCTGTACTGTTCGGCTTCAAGTTTGGCACGATCTTTCACAATCGGGAAGGCCTTTAGGAGTGCCACTTTGAAATTTTTAAAATTTTACGTTACGCTTCCGACTTCCTTAAGTAAACATTTTCAAATTCATTTGTACCAAGACTCTGTCTGTCCTCGGAGGGCACTCGAGGCAATGGCTACTTTTTGTCTTTCGGGTACTGGATACAACTGAAAGTGCGTCTCAAGGGATTCCAGGAATGAAGTGACGGCGTTTTACCTTCGAACACCACTTCTGGTTTAATTGCTGCTTTCATTGCCTTTATTAAAAAGCCAAATCCATCCATTTGGCTTGTCACCATCGGGTTTTTTCTCTCTCTTGTAAGGATGATTGTCCGTCCTGATTATTTGACATTGGATCCCAGTAGAATGTTCGGGCACCAGATGTAGAGTTCTATTACCTTTTGTGTAGAATCTGGAGAATACTGACTGCACAGAAGAAGGTTTAAGACTACCCTTTATTGCAGTCTTTAATTTATTTACAATGCGCCGAATCGACGCTAACATACTACGCCTGTGCTTGGGCGGTAACTGAAACTGTAGAATCGAAACTCAAGAATTCAAGATATTAACAAGTAGTAGAATTAAACTATAGGGCTCATAATCCTGTATCCTACAGCGCGTAGATGAATCTATTGGCATCAAAGATAATAGCTGTTAAGCCACGTGTAACCAGCAATAAATTCTAAGCTTGCGTTACAAACACGCACAGAGTTTTCCCAGACTCTACCTTTCCCTTCTAGAACTCGATATTTAAGCTTTTTCTCCCACTGGTAGAATTTGCATTACTTACGCGCGCTACCAAATTTAAATATTCTTGCACTGGCAATTAGGGAAACGAAGGCTTATAGGAAAGAGTTTAAAATTAAATTTAAACGGTTATTTAAAATAAATATAAATCCTTACGGAGTATTGAAAGGAAGGTTTCGCTTACTTTAAGAGAAGAGCTTAGGAGTCCTTAGAAGCTTAGTGGCTGTGTTTGCCGTCAGGCTGCTTCGCTGTTTATAGCTAGCTATGCTCGGCCATATTTTACGTGCCTGCTGATATTCGCAGGTTAATTAAATTAAGGGCCACCTACATGACATAGTTTGTACAGCTTCGGCTAAGTTCAGTTTAGTTTAGCATTTAATTAGTTTCTTATTTTCTTATCTTGATTTAAAGCCTAAGTGGAGTATTTTCTGTAAGCTCGAGTAATAGGCCATCTGTATTCTTAGTTTGAGATAATAAAGGTTGAGTTTAACCCTCCCTGGACTTTGTCATTTACACAATCGGACTCAGTGATAAGTCGCTACATAGTTGAACTAGGTTTCTACGACATCAAACATAGATAAACTATTTAGAATCATTACACCTTCTTCACATAAAGAACTGTGGTTGTAATCCATGTGTTTGCAAATTAAACTAAAGTTTATTGCAAATTCCTCAAATGATCTGTTTGCAATCTTCCATCTGCGAATTACTTAAATTATCAGTAAAAGTTAAAAAAACAGCAGCAAAAACAAATCAGAGAGGGTTCAGATTTTAACGGTCGTCCCAAAGGGCTTGCTAAGTGTTTTACGGTCTTTCTGAGTTAGCAGTTTACCAGTCTGCTGTGCGCCCGCTCCTTCTAACCCATTTCTTTTTGTCTTTTAGCTTTGATATTAAGTATTATTTTCTTCGCATTCATGCCATATAAAATTCAAGATCAAAATTACAAATCACTTAAATGTAGCATAAAAGTATGTGTTTAGAATTACCAGCTGCAGTGTTAAGTGTTAGCATAAATTTACTATTTTTTCGGTTTTTTCTCAGTTCATTACATCAATGTTCAGGTTTCTTATAAGATAGCTTGCAAAACGGCGATGTCCCGAATACAAATCTCGAAACAAGGTTTGGAGACTAAAGTTTGGAATTCTATACTGTTTTATTACTTTGCAAGTTGTTGCTTCCCAATATTCTCGCCCTGTATTACGTTTAAGTATGTATATATGTATGCTCCTCCCACTGTGAAAACACGAAGGTACGTAGAGCCATCAAATTTTGAATAACGTAGTCCTCCACCCGAACATGTACAGCTCGGAGCAAGAATTTGGGATTTCGAATTTTATACATCATATTTTATAAAACTTTAATAAATATTTGATTAACAAACTTAATGATTTGAAACCAAGCATAGGCAACATTCTACGGAATAAAAGAGATTTATATCCAGCTCGCGAGGCTGTATATCGAAAACTGTAAACATATGTTGTTTTTGAATACTTTCTGATTTTGCTGTTGAAATGAATTTTATGTGGAGTAACTGAAAAGAATATGATATTTAATAAATAAAGTTAACGTACAAAACGTTAATAATAAAAGGTATAAAAAAGTTTTTCTATCTGTCTTATTAAGCACCAAACATTGATATGATGAACCTAAAGACCGAAAAAAATAGAAAAATATATGACAACACTTAACACAGCCTCGGGAATTCTAAACATATACTGCGTTTAATATTTTTGTAATTTTGTTGTTGAATTATATAACGCGTTAGTGCTGCGAAGTAAATGATGTTAATAACTGTTAAATATAAGTTTATGATTATGAATCCTAAGATTGCCAATAGATGGCAGTAGTGTTTATTTGTAAAAAAACTGTGATGTCATAATTACGTATATGTAGTATTAGTTCGTCTTTGGTGTTCGTCAATGAACGTTGTGTAGACAAACCGCTCTCTGTTTATTACTTTAAATTTGATCCAGTCTGATTTATTAGAGACTTACATATATTTTGTTTAATAAAAAAGCTAAAAAGACAAAAAGAAACGGGTTAGAAGGGGAATGACTGCGAACTCAGAGCTCAGCGAGAGTGTTAAAAATAAAAAAAAAGGAAAATAAAAAGACTTAACAAATCCATTTTGGTGATCGTTCAAATCTGAACCCTTTTTAGCCCAAAAGGACGTTAACCCAGAATGGCTGTTGCCACAGTACCTTTAAATTTAGAATCGAATTAAATTAAATTTAGTTTAATTTAACTTGCACCCGAGCATGGCCACCTGGAAGTCTGAATTTAGAATCTGTTTTATTGTATATTTCATATTTTGTGATACGTTAACGAATTTTTCATTAAAAGCTCAACAATTTCATAGAGAGCAGTGACAGCACTGTAAAGAATAAAACATTTTATATCCAGCTCGCAAGGCTCTCTATCGTAAATTATAAATATACGCTGTTTGTAAGTATTTTATACCCAAAGTGGTGTTAACCCAAATGTTCTCCAAATGTACATGTGCCTGTAAATAAAAAAAAAACGCTCGTTTGGTTGTAATATAAAATCTGAACGCATTCATATTTTTGTTGTCTTTTTATTATTAAGTCTTTTTGTGTTAAATTACAGCAACAAAATCTCAAAATATATAAAAACACAATATTCTTAGAATTTTGGAATACAGTCTCACACGCTGGTAATAAAAATGTTTTATTCCGTACAGCGCTGTCACTGCTTGCTTTAAAACAGTTGAGTTTTATAGTCAAAAACTCATTTTAAAAATGTCAAATTTTTATTTGAAATTCATAATTAGAGCTCCTAGATGTACACGTTCGGGTGGAGGCCTGCGTTACTCAATATTTAATGGCTCTAGATACAGTCATATTTTAACAATGTGAGACATAAATAAATAAATATATCTATCTATATATCTATCTATCTATATATATATATATATATATAATGTGTGTGTGTGTAGATTCTTCTTTATTTAGTTTCTGTAAAAATAATGCAGGACGATAATAATTGTTGGGAATAATCTGAAACGTGATGCAACCATTTACAGCTAACAACTCAAAATCCCGTAACTAATATCCCATTTGGGTGGGCTAATAATGACAAAATGGATTTTAATTGCACAAATAATAAAATGATCTTTTCAATTTTGTGGCTCATATATGGCGAATTCAAGTAAGAATACGAATGGTTGAAATGAACAGAGTACATTATAAGAAAGATACAGCAAAAATTGTAATGATTTTACCAACCCCAAAGTTTAATTATGCCGATAGTCATAGTAGAATTTCACTACTCCAAATGAGAAAATAGGACTAAAGAGTAGAAAAGTCATGATGAATATCAAGAAACTTCAACCTTTTTAAATGGAAAAGATTATATCACACTCTCATAAGGAAAGGGGATTCAAATTTTAACGAAATAATTTTCAATAAGCACTTGAAAATTTCATCAGTCCAAGGTATTCGTATTTTCATAAACTTCATTTACTAAATGAAGTAATTTAAAGGTAAAAAAATAATCTTCCTTTTTTCAGGTTCCTCTCTTTTTTTCTTCTTATGAATTCAAACCAAATGAGTTCCAATCACAGACACGCGCTATCTGTCTTTTATTTCTTCTCACGGTTCTTCCTCGACATTTTACTGCTATTTATGCCATTTCTATATTTTTTAATCAAAATTGGTAGTTAACGGAACCATGCTTCGAGTCCTCTTAGGAAGAAATCTACAAAATACTTGCCAAAAACGAACGAAGAAAAAATCGCAATTATTTTACCGTGGAAAGCATAAGAGATAAAGTTACACTTTTAATAACTTAGTAAAGAAATTCAAAATTGCCTGTAAACTTCCCGAAATCGGGAAAGAAAAAAGGAACGAAGTGAATGATACTTAAAAAGGAAAGAGCTGAGAATGCATTTTTATTGTCTCATTTTGATCTCAACCAGTAATTTCTACAATATATCGATCAGAATCTCACAGTGGAATATTTTCCAGCTAATCACTAGCTGTTCATTTAGCGTAGAACCATCTATAGGGCATGAAGATTTTTTAACTAATTGAGACTCCAAGAAAGAAAGCAATTACCTAACTTTTAATATGGGAATGACAAAAGAAGCACTTTTTTCATATTTCTATCAACAGTTCTTTATCACCTAATCTTGTGCATAAAACCTTTCTCCGAGATCTACTTCCTGAAGAAAACATTCGACCAATTAAGCTACAGAAAAACGTGGACCTGCCTGACTACAAATATTGACATTAGAAGTTTAACTACAGACGTTGACAGCTGTTGTTAAGTCCAAGACATGTTATCAAACAGTTTGTTATTGTGTAATTATCATACGAAAATAAAAGAGCCAATTCGGCAATTAAATGTCCAGTTAGATGGTATGAAGTAGTAACTAATTTTGTCGGATTTTCCTTCCTTATAGTGCAAAGATAATAATAATGAATATATGTTATTGTTGCTAATGTTCACTTCTCTGACCTACAGTCAGCCTAAGCCCATGAAATTCCTCTTAGCCAGGAGCGCCGGTTTTCGCCTGCCGTTGGCAACAGCCTTGAGCACCTTACAGGTGTCAGTGCGATTTTGCTCAGTTCCGCCCCTAATTTTGATGGAGAGCACCCGGGATAACGGGACAAAGGTCTCCCATCCTCTCCCCCTTCTACTAACTTTTCGAAAGGGCTTTCGGCTTGCTGGATATTTAAAGTGCCCCATACCGCATGAAAACTTTATATTTACAAACATCCATGCGTTCTCCGGGATTCGAGTCCGGGTCGTTCGGCACGAAAATCAGCGACGTTAACTACTATACCGGTTGGACAGCATAATAAATATATTTATCGGTTTATTTACAGTCTGAAAATTTATAGTTAACGAATTTCATTTTTAATGTGAAATCGAGGAGATAAATTGAGAATCTGATGTATTTATGATGCTCTGAATACTTTTTCTGATACCGTATTACACCTTGCTAACAAATAACCCTTTTTTGGGTACATTATTATTTTCCATACATTGCACTTTTTTTAATGTAATATAACTTTATACACTTATTTATATTACTTACAACTAAATTTTTAGCTTAGCACTAAAGAGAGCCAATTAAATATCTAAAAGCTTCATAAGTTCGCTTTTTCAAAAACTGGGATCGAAGTTTGGATTTTCGACATATATATCCAAAAAAACATGAATATACATTGAATGCCCGCCCGACCGATAATTTTTGAAAATTAAATTGAATATTCTCTTTTTCGCTATGGAAAAAAACCTCAGCTAATTTTCACTTAGCTTTATATTTCCATATGTGTCATGAGATTTCATGCAAATGTTAAAAATAACATCGGTTCGATCTTAATACGTTCATGTACGAAAAACGGGTTGAGCAATTTTTGAATTTTCTTTCATAGTTTTTCAGTACATATAGTAAGAGTTGGTAGAATGATTTTGTTTCGATTTTGATAGTTGAAATTAAGCACCTGTTTTATCGAATCTTATTTCAAAGGAAAGAAAGATAATAAAGAAAGTTAAATCGATTAAGAAAGAATAGATTAATTAATGTGATGAGGGTTTCCATTAATTACATCTGTTGGACAAGAATCGAATCAAACAATTTGATAAAAGCATCCAAACCTGTGATTATGTAAGGATTTCTTAACAACTTTTGGCATTCCGAAATTAAATTGCATGCAGGTTTCATAATTAGATTGAGCAATCTGAAGCCGAAACCCTGCAGGTGTCTTTTATCTTAAACATTTCGCAAGAAACCTTTTTTCAAGCATACTAAATTTGAAGAATAAAGATAGCAAAATTTAGCTTACCTTTTGTGCACCCAGCAGCAGCAGTTAAATCTCCGAAACTTCATTGGTGTGATTGACGTATTTGGAATGGTTGATGTAGTTGGTATGGTTGTTGCGCGCGCACCTTGGCATTTCTAGGGTTACCAGAAGTTAAGTTAAAAATAACATTTTCTTCTTCTCAAATGCCTGATTAATTTACAACAATCCCCCCTTTAATCATGCATTTGGGAAATGTTACAAATCAGATTTAGCTCATTTCTTAATTTCAGAAATTTTGGTTTGGGCAATGGCTTAGTGAAAATATCTGCAATCATGGAATTTGTATTGCAGTATGTTATCTCGATTGTTTTATTTTCTTCCATTTCTCTTAAAAAGAAATATTTAACATTAATATGCTTTAACCTGGTATTCATTTTTCCCTGTTTTATCAGAGCTATTGTGGACTTATTGTCCTCATATATCTTAATGGGTAATTTTTGAGGTAGATCAAAATCTTTAAGGAGATCTAATATCCATTTGAGCTCTTGAGCAGCAGTAGCTGCAGAAATAAGCTCGGATTCGGTAGATGATAAGGAAACACAATTTTGTCTCTTTGTGGACCAAAATATTGGGCTGTTTCCCAGAAAAAATAAATTTCCACCCGTTGATCGTCTCGTGGTTAAATCAGATGCATAGTCAGCATCAGTATAACAGGAAAGTGATGGTGGGCTATCAGAGTCAATTTTCAGGCAAATGTCCTTTGTAGAGTTCAGGTATTGAATCACTCTTAGAACTGCTTTCCAGTCCTTCTCCTTTGGAGACTCATTTTTCCTGCTTAACAGATTCACTGCTAGGGTGATGTCTGGTCTTGTTACAGTGGCTATGTATAATAAGGCTCCGATGGCTTGCCTATACTTCGTATTGTCCACTGGTGGAGAGACGTCCTCTTCCTTTGGATAAGAAGTATCCATTGGTGTGTAAGATGGTTTGTGGATATCTGGACAAAACATCATCTTCAATTTTTCTATTTTTGATTTTTGGCTCAATAGGAACTTGTTTTCATCTCTTTTGATGTTGATTCCTAAGTATTTTCTGACTTCTCCTAAGTCTTTTGCTTCGAAGAATTCGTTGAGATATTTGATTAGCCTTTTAATTTTTTCCTCGCTTTTGCATGCTATAAGAATATCGTCGACGTAGACAATAATCATTATCGTATCATTTCCATCTTTCTTTAGAAATAAGCATGGGTCTGCTGTACTCTGCGAAAAGTTAGTGTTCTTTAATACTTCTTCGACTCTTTTATTCCATGATCTAGCAGCTTGTTTTAATCCATAAAGAGCTTTTTTCAATTTGCAAACTTTTCCTTCTTGTCCCGGTTGAATTGTACCTTCTGGTTGTTCCATGAATATTTCTTCTTTTAAATTTCCGTGTAGAAATGCTGTAGTGACGTCTACATGTCTCACGTGCATTTTATCATATGCTGCGACAGCAAGAAAAGTTCTGATAGTTGTATGTCGAACTACTGGTGCAAAGGTATGATCGTAGTCAGTTCCGAATTTTTGACTATAACCTTTTGCAACTAGTCGCGCCTTGTAACGAATGACTGTTCCATCTTCGTTTTCTTTCAGATTGAAAATCCATCTACAGCCAATAGGTTTCTTTCCTACAGGAAGCTCAACCAGTTCCCAAGTTTTATTTCGGGATAAGGAATTGATTTCTTCGTCAACTGCGAGTAACCACTTTTCCTTTTCTTCAGAATTCAATTTATCCAAGTCTTTAAAATTCTCTGGTATGGTTTTTATTGTGTTTGTTAAGTATCCTAGACGTTCTGGTGGTTTCCCTTTCGTTTTCCTTTCTGATCGTCTTGGCTCAACTTCGGATACAACTTTGTGTTTTTCTGCAGTTTCTTCATCGTTTTCAACATCTTCAGCCTTTGGATGGAGAGAAATTTCAATATTTTCATTCTCTGATAATTCTTCGACAAATTTGACGCTTCTACTGATTATTATTCGATTTTCACCTGTGTAGATTCTGTAACCCTTTGATCGTTGATCGTAACCGACAAAAATTCCTTCAATCGCTTTCTGGTCTAATTTTTTACGATTTTCCTTATGTACATATGCATAGGCTGTGCAACCAAATTGTTTCATATGAGCTAAATTAGGTTTTCTTCCGCTCCATAATTCATAAGGAGTCTTATCACAAGCTCTGGTTGGAAGACGGTTCTGGATGTAATTTGCTGTATTTACAGCTTCACCCCAGAATTTGTTTGGAAGTCGTCTTTGGGACAGTAGGCACCTGGTCATCTCAACAAGGCTTCTGTTTTTCCTTTCACTCACACCGTTCTGAGGAGGCGAAAAAGGAACAGTTAGTTGATGTTTGATGCCGTTACTCGATAGAAATTCCTCCATTTTCTCACTGGTATATTCACCGCCGTTATCGGTTCGAAGTGTCTGGATAGTTCTTCCAAATTTATTTCTTGTTATACCGACAAAGTCCTTTAATTTACCAAGAACTTCATTCTTTTTAGCAAGCAAATAGATGACCGTGTATCTAGTAAAGTCATCAATAAAGGTTACGAAATAAAGCTTTCCACCAATACTTGGAGTAGGCATAGGCCCGCAAATGTCACTATGTATAAGTTCCAGTGGTTTTCTTGCTCGAACACTAGCAGCTTTTGGATAAGGAATTTGTTGCATTTTATTCTTTATGCATTCTGAACAGCTATCATTATGAGTGCAATTATCTAATTTTATCCCTTCTGCAAGATTTTCTCTTATTAATTGTTTGATTGCGTCATAACTTCGATGACCTAACCTTGAATGCCATATTTGTATACAGTTTTTATTTTTACATTCAACTGCAAAATTAGCGCTTTCTGGTTTTGTGATTAAAACAATTTTATATAAACTGTTATCGTCAGAATATGCGCGCATAATTAATTGGCTATCCTTTTTTACGTAACAATTTTCCTTTTCGAAAGTAACAGAATATCCATTACTAGCAATTTGTTTAACAGAAATCAAGTTGCTCTTTAAATCAGGAACGTAATAAACATTAGTCAATCGAATTTTCTGCAATCCACATTCTTCTTCTAAATTAAGGTCAACAAATCCTCTGCCCTGCGAATATAAAATTTTTCCATCTGCTAAAATGATTTTCGCTCGAGAATCCTCATATATCAGTTCAGTAAATAAACTTTCATCTCCTACTAGATGACTGCTAGCGCCGGAATCCATGTATAAAATTTTCTTATTTATATTTTGTTCTGAGCAATACCGCGGAGTAATTATTAAACCCTTTTCATAAACAGTACTTTGGACTGGCTTTGAAACATGCCTGTGAGTGTCGGATTCACTGCGTCTCTCTTCGAAAGTGTCTGCGCTCATACAATGTCGGGTCGATTTTCCGACATGTTTGGCCACGCGAGTTTCTGATTTCGAGTTGTCAGGACAAGAATTATTACTTTTGTTCTGCAATTTAAAACAACGCTCACGAGTATGACCACTGCGTTTACAAAAGGTACAGAATTTCTTTTGTCTACTATTATCATAATTTCTAGCATTTATTGCAGATTTAAACGCCGTTGAAGAATTAGAGCTTCGATCTGCTTGTTGTTCTAGTCTTCTGTTATATTCGTCAGTGAGTTTCGTTTTTACAAGATCTGTAGTTATAAGAGTTTCCTCTCTAGCTTCAATGGCAGTTATAAGATTATTGTATGATTCCGGAATTGAAACTAACATAAGTGCGGCTACATGCTGATCCGGAATGTTCTCACCAATAGCTTTGAGTCTTTCGACTAAGTCCATCATATGAGTGATGTGTGCGATCATATCACCATGTTCAGCCATTTTTATAGAATATAATTTTCTCAGAAGATATAATTTGCTGCTCAAATTGGAGCGCTCATGAATTGACTTTAATTTCTGCCATGTACCGGCAGTAGTCGTTTCATCGCTAACATGAATAATCTGAGAGTCGTCAATGCATAGATTTATTATAGCTCGTGCTTGTTTATCCCTCTTTAAAAATTCATCATCGGGTTTAGAAGGTGGGGGAGAATAAAGAAGATCATCTAACCCATCACGCATTAAAAGCATTTGAATCTTGAATTTCCAAGTAGCATAATTTTCGGAATTCAGTTTCGTTATTTGCATACAATCTTTAAGACTTGACTGTGCCATTATTAATTCTTATTTAGCAGTTTCAAAAAGTTTATATATTATATGCACAGGTTAAATTTTAGTTTCGGGATTTACAACATTCAGTCTCATAATCTATGAAGAATAAAGATAGCAAAATTTAGCTTACCTTTTGTGCACCCAGCAGCAGCAGTTAAATCTCCGAAACTTCATTGGTGTGAGGGATGTATCCATTAATGATAGGATGCATACTTAAGCACAAATCATATTTATTCAGCTATAACTAAATAATATAAAGCGACAGATACATTAATGTTTGCATACAAGCACATACGAAAGCTTAAAAAGAAGTAAGGATTAACTGTATCATGGGATGTATTAATTGGGTGTGATTGACGTATTTGGAATGGTTGATGTAGTTGGTATGGTTGTTGCGCGCGCACCTTGGCATTTCTAGGGTTACCAGAAGTTAAGTTAAAAATAACATTTTCTTCTTCTCAAATGCCTGATTAATTTACAACAAAATTATGTAATACCCCTCCAGTATTTTTATGTAATTCTGCTCCATATTTGCTCTTATTCTGGTAGTTAATAACGATTTAATTGAACTTTTAGAAACAGGTTTCTCTTATACTTTTTTAAGCAGTCTTAAATTTATTATACTTATTTCTTTTAGTGTCAGATTCATTGCATGATTCTTCACTTTTTTCGAATTTATTTGGATATTTGCTACTGGTATTTTCATATACGAATATATGTCAGCTGTTGCTAAAGAAAAATCTTATTTGAACATTAATAATTAATAATCAAATAATAATAATGACATTAGTAATCAAATTCTTTAATTATTATTTTTAATCCACAGTGGTTTATCGCAATATCATGGAATATATCCATAATTTCATTTGTCTTAACTGACTTAATCTGACTGCATTCAGATTTGTTATTGTCTAATTAAAGTACACGATTATTGTCTATTAAAATGAATTACACTTAAACGTAATGTTACGAAATGTTCAGCTACGGTAAAATAGCTTCCGCGCAAGGCCGGTTTAGGGTTGCCAGAAAAACGCAAGCAAAGGTAGAGTTGCCAGATTTGATGCGAAATCGTCCATTTGGCGAACAAATGGGCGATATGCCACACACGGATGGAGAACATTCTAGAACGAATTCTTAACAGATTGGCCAGAATGTTCTCGAATGCAATCCAGAAGCTATATAAGCCATGCGTCTACGCGGAACAGTCTAGTGTTGAGTTGGTCGTCGAGTATTTCGCGAATTGGTGCATCAAGCGTATTATGCATCGTTGAGGCTAGCGAGTGCACCATGAGTTGTAGCGTGGAGAGTCTCGAGAGTACGTTGAGTTCCAAGATGACCGAACCGAGTCGGGAGCCGTACACTAGTGCTTTGCCGTGAAGCTGTACTCTAGTGCTTTGCCTTGAAGCTGTCTTCACCGCAATAGCCTGATAGCCTGAACGCTGTATTGCTGATTGTTTCAGCTTGTTTGTAGTAGTTTTTGACGACTGTAAGCGCATTTTTGGAACTGTCCAGAGTAATACTGGCTAATAAATTGTGTTCCCATTCTTCATCAAGTGTTGACGTCAATCACTCCAAATCCACGAACCCGTAAGAATGCAATAGTATTATTAATTTTAATCTACGTTATTACAGGATAAATTTCTATAGCTTTTCAAAACTTCGGAGTTCGATAAATTTCTGCTTTTGAAACGATCTGATATTTTGAATCATATCTGAAATTTTCTAATTTGTTTTTTAAATATTCTGTAGCGTTTATATACAGTTTAAATCATTTTCAACGTGAAAATAAAGCACAGAGAATGCATAAAAGTTAAACAAATTTTTTTGGCCAGTCTGTCCGATTTATTTTAGTTATTCTAGTGTGGCAGTAATACAGGATTAGTTTACTTTATCCTTTTTTATTAGATTATCAATGGCCTAATTTATGACACGGCTCATATATCAAAAGAGAAGAGAAACTCACCAACATCAAACTTCAATTTAGACAAAACAGCAACTTTATCTTTCGCACAGATTTTAATCAAAGCTCATTTCGATGGCGATCAGGCCTATGGTCCTCTTCATCACAAGCAAAAGCATTCTGCTCAGAAACGAAAATTGTGCTTGTTAGAATGTTTTTGCTTCTGACAAAGGGAGCCCTGTGCCTCATCCTCTCGGAATTGTTTAAGCTTTGATTAGCCCCAAACATAAGGATTGTTATTTTGCCTTTGAACTACTGAAACAAGTTAGTGTCACCCAGATTCGCATTTGTTGAACGGGATGGCTGCACGGACATTTTTTTTGCCTCTAGAAGAGAGCCCGTTTCTTGTAAAAAATCCATCTCGGAAGTCTACCAACCTTTACAAATAAAACTCGTATGTTTAGCCTTAATTCAATGAGTCAGTTTACATTTAATCATTATTATGTTCTGGCCATTTTAAATTATCCTTCCCTTTTATCAGTCTCTACTTTATTATCTTTTATTATACATGATTTGATGCTTAAATTCATCAGAGGCATTTCTGATTAATTTTCGGCAATATTGGTGATCCCTGATCCTTACGCAGTGAGATATGCACATTCTGCTTATCCTGCCTGCATCCTGGCATACGTTAACGAGCTGTTCAAACAGACACTCTCTGCTCAGATTGATGGACTGCAAATAAATTACCAAGAGAACCTCCTCCGCTGTGTTCTGTCATTGTCACATTCACTGGAGACGTGCAAGATTCCACTTCTCGATCATAATTCAGGGCAGAGTGAGAATGAACTGTCACATACAATGAACATTGCAATGTGCAATAGGCATTTTCGAAAGTTACTATTGAACACCTCCTAACAATCATTGTATAATATTAAATATAAAATAATTAATTACTATTATTCGGATTTCCTGCAATGGCCGAAAACATGTTTTCTTTTAAGATTTGTATTAATCGAATATTGTACACGTATCATACATTTATTTAGAGACCCCTTGCCCACGAAGTTTTATATTTGTACATTTTAGTTACTTAATAATTCGAATTTATTCGTATGTAGTAAAGAGCAATTCTTATTAATACATTTTAGGGGGAGAGTAGAAACAGATACCAGTGGAGAGTGCAGCGTATATAAAACAACTTGTAACAATGAACAGAACTGAACAATATATACAAATAATGGAATAAAAGAGCCAAATAATTATTTTGTCTCACACCTGTTTCAAAATGAACGCCTTGTGTGGACGGAAACCTTACAATTTTATTCTAGAACTGGAACAATTTTCTTTTCCCAGAACCTATAGTCAGAACTCCTCATTTCTTATCTTGATTATAGATTTATTAACTGCGCTAGATTTTTTTTCTTCCATATGGAGTTTCCTTACTATATTTTTAAACTATTTGAAGTAAATCAAATATCTATGCAGAATGACAAAAATTGAGAAGCAATTAAAATGAATTAAAAAGTGTAGCGCTGACCAACCGGTAGATTGGTTAGCGTCGCTGACTGCCGTGCCGAAATTCTCGGCTTCGAATCCCGGAGCATGCATGGATGTTTATATATGTATAGGGTGAGTGCGGCTTAGGGGCACTCTAAATATGCGGCGAGCCGAAAGTCCTCTCAAGAGGTTAGGGGTAGGGGTAGAGGGGTGGGAGAGCGTTGGACCTGTCTTCTCGGAGTCCTCTCCATCAAAATTCGGGACAAAAGTGAGTTAAATCGCACTGTCACCTGCAAGGTGCTCAAGACTGTTCCCAACGACAGGTGTAAACTTGCGCTTCTTGCCACGAGGAATTTTGTAGGCTTGGGCTGACTATGAGTCAGACAAATGAGCATTAACAACAGCAATAACAAAAATGGTTTGTCAAAACTGCTCCTGATTCTCAAAAATGAACATGCAAGCAGAAAACTTCAAAACTGCAAGTTGACCATGTATAACTTTTAAGTCGTTTTTCCAGTTATGTTCAAGCTCCACAGTATGGGAATACCTCATAACACGTCTATAAGACTCCCTTTGTACCACATTTGACAACCACGATATTCAAAATAATTGCAGTGGATGAGCAACTGGTATTTTGCAAACGTTTTGATTGATAAGTAAGAAGAAAGGCAAATAAGATTTCCCAAAAATCATATATAAAATTTCGGACTGCTGCAATGCAATTTTCCCAATTTCTCTCAGACGTTCGTGAACTGCAATACTGACAGAACATTTTGGATGCTTTTCGCTCAGCTAAAAATTGTTGTGGCAAAAAAGATTTGATAATAATCGAAAGTAAGGTCTTAAATTAATCCATTTTTATGCTAAGAAAACGGAATCAACCACTTCTAACAAAACCTTCAGATTGTTAGATCGCATGACGTGAAAATTCTGTTGCCAGTTATAAAAAAAGATACAAAAGGCGAAAGCTAGAGATTCTTGATATGTCTGAAGATTAATGGGAATAAAATAATTGGAGTTGTGTCATCAGATTCATCGACTAAGCCATGTATTAATAATTCATGAAGGAAAATGTGAGAATTCTTGAGAAATCTGTCACAATATGAGTATACAGCAATTCAAAAGAACTCTTCCCATAGAATATTGATTTTTAGAACAGCGTATGTAGATAACTATAAAAGCTAGCTTAAATTAATTAAGAATTAATATAAAATTTCCGAGGTCAAGCAAATCATAATGATGTCCTCTAGACTAAGAAAGATTCTATCAAATTCTCAATTCTTTCTGAACAGTGACATTTAGAACATCCTATATTATACTTGAAGTACACTTATAATCATTTATGCTGGTATAGAAACACCTTGTTTTCAATATTATTCTGTTCTAAATCCGGCAAATATAATATTTGTTTTCAGTTTTAAACCTTTTTGTTCCGTAAGTATATTAATCTGGTAATTATTTCATAATTAATAAATGCATTTTTTATAATTATCAGATGGATTTTTAATAATTAAAACAATCTAGCTCTGTTGTGTTGGGTATAGCTTCACGCCAAAAACAAAATTTAAATCGTTTAATAACAAAGATGCACTGAAATTACTTGAAAATAGGGATAACAGCATATTTTCCTATCAAGCGCAAAAAAAACTTTACAATAAGCAGATAAGCGGATAGCGAGGATTTAAGCTGCTTTCACCAGAATTGAATTCTTACAAAAGCTTTTTATTTTGAAGATTACGGCAAGCGATAATCCTTCGCGAAATAAAAGATGCTATTTTATGCGTAGCTTTGCAGCTCACAAAGCATTTGATTGCTTTTTCTTAAAATAACTTAGAAAAAAGTGGCAGCTATAAGAGAGGAAACTGACATGCAAATAAAATAACAATAATTTATTTTTCCTAATAAAATAAGTCTAAACTGAGATTAAATCTTCCGTCGTGCCCAAACATGTCAAAAAAGACATTTTTGCTTTTTGTTATCTAAATAAATAACAGTGAAGAAAAGATATAAGAAATAAGAAATGCGACTGAATAAAACGAGAACTAAATTGGGTACAATAAATAAAATTTATTTATTTATTTGAAAATGGTGGTTACATGGATAATGTTGCAAATGTTATAGTCTAAAAAAAAGTAAGAATTAAATATGATTAATTACGAACATTCAATAAAATTACGAAATTATGAAGGACACACGTTACATTTTACGGAGGCTGAGGTTTACTAAATTATTTCTTCTCATTGATAAAGAAATCAAATTAGGAGATATACATACTGGTAATAAAAGTGCATAAAACCAGTTAGTTATAATGAGTTACATTTGGGGGTTATGCTCGATAACTTCAGAAAATTTATTTCCAATTCCTTTTTTCAAAACATTTTTAAACATTTTAAAACATTTAAAAAAGTCCATTTTTTTTTGCGTTTCTTCAGGTGTGTTCATTTTTCAATTTATTTAAAGAGTGCTTTAGTCGAAGTGGTGTTGGAACTAAAGTGATTACAGGAAAAGAAATTAAGCAAACTTTAAGAAATTCAACCTTGAAATCACAGGCAACAAGATTAAAATGAGATTTAATTAAATGAACTGTTGAGCCGTGGACGAAGAAGAAATTGGCCTCTTACTTGCTTCCATGATTAAAACAAAAAGTGCGAATGCCATTTTATGAGTTCCATAATTTTTCTTCTATCAGAAATAGCAATAGAACAAAAGCAGACTTCTGCAATGATAGACTCTATACGCGTAGAACTATCAGATATTTTTGGAGACAGGAAAAACGCACAGTCTCTTTGCAAGGATTCGAACACCCGAACTTCTGATTGCTAACCGGACGTGCTTCCCAGTAGTTATCCCACGAAGACAAAGGGTAAGTAGGAAAGAAAACCATATAATATCCCCCATTTGAAGATCGACTGGGGATGTGGTACTGAATATTGTTCACCATCCTTTAGTTAGGGCGTCAATAGTAATGTCATTTAATTTTTTTTTAGACAAGAGGCGCAGAAAGACAAACACCTTACATACGTACAAGTAATGAAATGGACGTGTGAAATGCTTGCTAGCGAATGACTGTAAAACATCACGCATTCACAGATTAGAAATTATACATTAAGTGGTTAGTGTATCCTCCTTTTTAATTCGTGCCTACGGTTGGTGCCAAATTGCAACAGAAGGCATGATAAAAGTCCTGCCATGATAAAAGGAAGCAGTGGCTAACAAAAGTATAAATAAGAGGAGAGGAAATGGTCAAGAATGCTATATTTCTATCTGCCATGTAGTATCTTAAATGAGATCGGCTTATTTTTGAAGATATTGCCAAATAAAATATTATCTTTCCCGAATAAAATTGTCCAGGAGAAAAATTTTAGATTGCTAACTTCTGATTTTAATGGCCTTAAAGAAATGAAGCCGTTATTAAGGCGCAAAAATAAACCACATCAAAATTTTAAGCGAAACGAAACTTTGTCTATTATTTATACACAGGATAGAAGTGATCAGATTGTTGATAAATTATTAAAAGTTTTAAACATAAAAAATATTCCTTTGTGCAATCATCTTGGTTTCTTTTGGACTGTTTCCCATTGAATACGTTGTGAAATCATCGAAACAGAGCTGAGGATTATCCAGGTAACTTCCAAGCAGGTCAATCAAGAAATAATGGACACGTTTCAATGCAGGGACAAGAAATATTTTGTGAAACAATTAAAATAAAATTATTTCTGGAAATTGACTAAAGATCGATGTACCTATATGTGTAGATATGATCAATACATATATGTGTTATGAGGATATAACTGAATACATAATTACACACTTTTGCTGGCAGGTTGAGCTTTATTGGACTGAACCTGATGCAAATGATCTGACAGAACATCGCACATTCACGGCCTCAATGAAATAAGGAAAAATTTATGTGGTGAAATATACGGCTCTTCGGCGACTTTACCTTTCTTCGTGTAATCTGATTATCCCCATGAACAATACTATACACTTACACCCACGCCTTTTTCAGAATTCGAATACAGGTCCTTCGGTCAGCAGTAAGCGTCAATAATCACTTCTCGTCTGAGAGGCAAATTACCGAATAGTAAGAGTAATGAACATTTTCATTCTTTATAAATATAAATTATGAATTTGTAGTCATAATTTATAATTATCTGTAGTGATTATTAAAGATAATTATTTGTTTAATACGCTGGTCTTTTAAATCTTATATATTTAATTATTGAGTTTTAATTTATAAATATAGAATTACATTTAATATCCTTCACTTTTAAATCATTATTTTAAATTGTGTTTATTTATCTCTGCGTGATGTGTTTACAAACTGTGGAAAAAAGTAAAACACGTATATAATTCAAACTTTGCTGTCGTTATTTTATATATCGCATATTCCCTAAGCTGGACTACTGAAGCTTGATATAAGAGAATTGTAATATTTCTGTCCTATATAAGTCGATTTGAGTACAGTGACAAGGACATCTGTGACTGTGATAGGCTTAGTAATTCCAATCACTGTTTATTTGAGTGTCACTCTATTTAGAACCACCATCTCAAATTACAGGCACCTGTGCAAAGCGCAGTTTAGTCTTTCAAATAAAGTTGCACAGCTTTAGGATTGAAAGAGCTCTCTTCCAAATATGCCAGAATTTCTCATCGTTAGTTGAACTCGATGATATATAAGAGATAGATATATCTCCCCCCTCGCCATTTATCTGATTTTATGTCTTTTGTAGCATTACGTTTTAGTATGTATCATGAACTTTGTTTAATGTATTATTGTGCGTTTCATGCAATTTGTAAGTTATGTGTTATTATGCATTATTTTAATTGTTTACCTTTATTTTCGCATGTATTTTATCACAGCTTTTCCACAAGTTCAAATCTGTTCTTAAGTATCCTTTTATGTTGGCTTCTAATGCGTTTTTATATATATCTAAATGCTAGGTAAATATCTGCAACAAGCATCACAGTGCTTTAATTAAAAACATGCGTAATAATATGTGCCAGTATTACGCAATTAAGCAACTGAAATTAATGATAGAGCTGATTATGTTCAATTTACAGCACTGTTGTTGTGAAACATTGCAAAATCTCCGTATGTAACTTTTATGCTCCTTTATGTATTTATTTTACTATTTTTCTTTGCATATTTATATCTTTGTTTTCCAATAAAATGTTCCACTGGGATGACATTTAATTCCGCATGGTTTAAACTAGTACAGATGCCATCTCGATGGTGTTCTCTGATGTTCCATTTCCAAAGCAACATATGTATAAAAAACAGTTAAAATTAGCACTCTAGTTGACAGATGAATTGCAGTTATTGGAAAATAAGTGTAATTGCGAATAGAACGCGTAAAATATTCCTCTTAATTGCTGATTATTTTATGTCTTCCTTTTTTAATTTCTAAATTAAAGTATTCAAGTTTCCTTTATTTGTTTAACTTAACCTCTTTTTATGATTTATAGTCGCACTGGCAATTTTACTTTCCGTTTTCCTACCGAATGCAAATTAGGCTTAACAATACTTAAAGTGAGAGTTTGGGGATTGCAAGACATGGCGTGTTTCTGCCTCTAGAGGCCCCAATACTATACGTTTTTGCTAGATCAGATAAGAGTGTATTCTTTCGCCTTGCATTACTGTTGTAATTTAAATTGTTATGCGGAAGAGACGGTTGAGCTAAATTCGTGTTAAAATCGATTGTGCAGCCTTTGGCTACCAGACTTAGTTTCAATTTGAAATTTGACTGTTATTTTATGGTACCTCGCTACAATTGGTGTCTGAGCTTGTCAAGCACGAGTCATGCGTTTATGTTATGGTTCTGATTTAATAAAAAGATTTGTTAAACCTTTATAAGACTTTGCAAGTGCAGTGGTCATTCAAAAAAACTTGAGAATTCGTTGTAATTTTTGCATACAGTTATAAATCCTTTTATGCTGCCTTTCATTGCCTCTGCTCCACCAGCTCTTATTGAAACTGATTTTAAAAGTTTTAGTTTCAAATTAGTGAGAAATGTTTTAAAATTTTTTAATGTGTCTACAGCTCTAATACTTTCTTTCTCCTACTTTAATACTTTGCTACTTAAGTTCTTTCAAACAAATGTATAATCTTTAAAACTCATAAAGAAAAATCAGCAGTTGTGATATTACACATATATCTGTCGATTTATCAAGAAAAAGGGAAAAGAAATAAAAGAATCTACTATCATCGTTACATTCCTTTATATATTCATTCATTTTCTCAATCCGTCAAATCAAAGTATTTCGAGACAATTGTAGATTTTTTATTGCAGCAATAAATTCTCTTTTGTTACCAAAATTATTCAGAAGTGAATATGAAATAAATTTTTGTAAATCTTTTGTAAATTTTTCTAAATTTACAAAAAATAAAAAAATTAAAAAATTTAAAAAACATTTTGTAAATCTTTTGTAAATTCCTCACCTTTTATTTTATTTTAACTAACAAGCTGTTTATTAATCTGCATCTTTACTGTTACTTCGTATACACGAAACTCGCTCCCACCAAATGGTTATGTTGATTTCTGAGAAAAGGCAGGAGTATAATTAGGTTAACTGTAACCCAAGGAGTTGTTTGTTGTCTAAAGAGAGATAGTTTGTGTCGGAATCTAGGGATGTCTTAACGATGCAGCCTTAAGAAATTACCTGTTGGTGATTGCTGCTGTTTAATCTTGGCTGCGTAATTGATTCTGGAGGACACTTATTAAAATTTAAGTTGAATTTTGTGTTCTTGTCTGCATAAACTTTAAAATATGATTTCCACCAAACTAGCTCCTGTCCGGAAGTTACTTGTACCTAATTTTTTAGAATCCAGAGAGATTTAGCTGTAAAATTATGAGCCCAAACATTTTCAAATCTAACAGCAGGTGGTACAAATTACGACTTAGATTAAAATTATTTTGATTGTTTTGCTAAATAGAAGTTTTCAAAGATAAAATAGTTTTTTAAGTTCTTTAAATATACGCTTTTTAAAAATTTTTTGAGCTCTTAATTCAGCTTTGGGATCACTAGTTTTACTTTTTCCTAAGTAGTTTTTAAGATTTCTAAGTATTTCTAAGTGCTTTCTCAACATTTGTTTGCGGCTAATCTGTCTCGTATTTATTATCCATAGTTAAGAAGAACACCTCTCCAGATTATCCTTTTCCGTGGCGGTTAGGGAAGCAATGTATCAACAACATTTACAGCGGGTGATTACACATTTTTAGAACAATCTCAGAGCCCTTTAATTAATGTTTATAATATAAATAGTTTTTTTTTAATGTTCGATTTTATAGGATTTTTTTCTGAGCTAAAATTCTGAATCGTGATTTCCATGATAGAATGGCTTTCTCATAAACTTTCCAAGAGTAATGATTTCCATTCCTCTTTCACTTCTTTCCAAAATTCATCAATCGTGGTGACTTTGATTTTAAAAAGATCTCTTTTCAAGAGACCAAAGGCACAATAATCGATAGGTGAAACGACTGGGAACTTCTCAGAAATACGTTGAAAATGTGTAAATGCAGCATGTATCAATGTTAATTTTTTCAAGAAATGCACTGCTTATTTTTAGAAGTAAGATATTTTACTTGACGAAGTTTCACTCTTTGAAAGTTATTGGGATAAAGAAATGAGAACATAAAACGTCAAACTTTCTTGTAATAATACGTTGGTCTTTTTTAACACATTTTCATTCTTCTTATTTTCAATTTCCCATTGCGAAAACTCCACCTACAATCTAGACCCCTTAACTAAACTTTTTTTTGCATTAACAGAACCAGGTATGTATATTTTTATCTCTTCGGATTCGATACACCAAATGAACCTTTTGTTTTTTGCTGGAAATATTTACTCAAAACCAAGCTCTATCAAAGTCACAATATATTTGTATTTATCTCCTGCTAAACAGTTTTCATACAGGGTTCTACAAACTGTTCCGCGATGCGACGCATATCTCGACAAAACTGGAGAACATTATCCTTCTTTATTTTTTTAAGTTATAAATCTTGATTTATTATTTCATTTATTGTTCCTGTAGATGTACTTGAAGTCATTGCAATCAATTACAATGTTGGAGGAATTTCTTATGTTACCAACGATTTGACTTTACAAATATTATAAACAGCAGGTACTTTTGTGGGTATTCGTTTGAAGTCTTCTTTCCATTTAGAAGTAAAGATTGACTGTTTTTCCCTTTCCGATTAATAATGTTGCTTATTTTTCACATCGAAACTTTAATACGTGTTCGTTTTTAATTATGTAATATAAATATATGAAAGAAGAATACATTTTAAAATAGTACACGATATTTTTTATTTCAAATAATCAACTGCTGTCAAAAGTGTTATTCCAAAGCAACTTCATTTTTTTAAATTCTATATCGTTATAAAAATGTGTAAATATATTCTGTTTCACTCATCTTTTTAAAAAAAGTAATCAAGTTTCCATTCTTCTTGGAAATGATAAATCATAGATTTCTTTTTCGATTTACTACTACTAAATGCAAAAATGTACTAATAGGTGCTAAAGGGAAAAACAAGAACATAAGCAGAGAATTTTAATGAAAATAATTAAAGAAGGTATCTATCATTTTGCACAAGAGTAGTGTTAAGAAAAATTGACTCTTTTCTAGAAACGTTAATGTTAATTTAGTGTTATCCTATATTAAATCTAAATACTAAACAAAGCACATGGGAATGCCAACCCGTATTCGATTGTTCAATGACGATCGGTTGAGCTATTCTTAATCTAGAACAAAGGCTCCCAGCCAGGGGTACGGGTTAGTAATCTAAGGTGTGGAAAGGGTGTGGGAGATAACTCTAAAATCTCAAGCGAAACATATTTCCTGCGCATGAGTCCATAACAGGTTTGCAGCACATATTGTTAATGTATGTCGCATTTTGCGATGTAATATACGTTTTCCAATTCTGAGTGCATTCTGTAACAAAACTTAAGTTAATGCCCTGCTCATTACTCTCCCGTCTGTGTTAAATACTGAGTATAATATCGTTATACTGTATTAAATAGTGACCATACCTATAGTTATATTTCTTAATCAGATTTATCTACATTTTGATATAAAAGAGAAAAAAACAAAGTGAGAATTAGTTGAAGTTTAGTTTCACTTTCACAGGAATAACTGATGAGGTGGCAAAAGCCCGCTGCATACCTTATCGAGCACTCTTTTAAAATGCGAATCTGAATCCATCTAAATTGTTACAACATTTCAACACCGACATTATGGTGCAGAGTATGTAGGGCATAATATTGTTGCGTTCTTACGGGTTCGTGGATTAGGAGTGATTGATGACAACATTTGATGAAGTATGAAAACACGATTTATTAGCCAGTATTACTCAGCACAGCATTAAAACATTTACGGTCGTCAAAAAACTACGAGAAACACGCTGAAACAATTAGCAACACAGCCTTCAGGCTATCAGGTTAAAACTTTGAAGACAGTTTCACGGCAAAGCACTAGAGTGCAACTCCCAGCTCCGTTCGATCTTCTCGAACCTCAACGTACTCTCCAGACTCTCCACGCTATAATTCACGATGCATGCTCTCGATGCACCAACTCGCAATACACTCGACGGCCAACTCTACACTAGACTGCTACTCAGAGTACAGGCAGGTTTTATATAGTTTTTGACCTGCCTTCGAGAACATTCTGGATTAAACCGGTAAGCATTCGTTCTAGATATGTTATCCACCCGTCTAAAGAATACCGAAAATTTTTGTCGCCAAATGGGAGATTTCGCCCCATATATAGTCGCCCTTTTACCCAAGCCATTTTTTGGTAACCTTAAATCTTTGCAAGGAAGTTATCTTACCGCAGCTCTACGTCTCGTGACAATATTGAACCATTGAAAGCTAAAAAAGTTCGATATGACTCTCGAGCAATACTTCCGGAGTTTGGTTTAACGCGGTGCAAGAAACGCGGTGCTTACTGGAAAAAGTAAAGAAGATTCTTAAACCATAGATTTGATAGCTTCTTTTTGTACTGTAAGTGTGCATGATGATTTCCAAGATAAAAATTCTTTTCGTAAACTTCTCCATAGCTGAAACATCAGCTGACTTTAAAATGAAACGTATACATGCAATACCTGCATCAGTCTTCGTTTTTTCAAAGAAAACAGTGATACGTTCCTACTTGTTTTCGATTTATGACTTGTTGCTTTGTCTTGATGAAGTTCCACTCTTATCACTAGAATGAAGAAATGGAATTCATACTGTCAATAAAGAAATTAAAACATTCCCTTGATAGTACGTTGAGCTGATTTTACCATCTTTGTTTTCCTTTGCATTAACGGAAACAGGTTTGTCCTGTTTCCGTTAATGTGTTCCGTTAACTTTTGACTCTTCGTTTTCGAAAATATGTAATTTTCTTCCGCAGTTGGTTAGAGAACTGTATGCTTTATCAAGAGTCACAATGAATTTCCGTTTATCCTACTAAATAGCTTACTACAGGGTTCCACGAATTGTTCCACGTTAAACCATATGCATCCGCAAAAGTTAGTGAACACGTTTTTAGCCTTATTAAGTTGTAAATCTTAGTTTATTCTTTTATTTATTGCTGCTGCAGATATATTTAAACACTTTGCAACTGATTTCTGCGGATTTTCTTTTCTTGCCAACAATTTCTTTATGAGCTTTAGAAACATTACGTACCTTTTTCGGTTATTCGTTTGGAGTCTGCCTTCCATGTACACTCACTTCCAAAAGTTAAGTACGAAGATGTAAATTGCAAAAAAATCAACAAATAGTGCTTTGATTGACACAAACTTTTTCAGGAAAGTAGCATATATATTTATGCATAAAACAAAATCAATAATTATATACAGAAATGCAAACAATATTAAATTTTTGTAAGTTATCAGATAATGACATACTGGAGACTTAAACAGAATTATGTATAAAGTGAAAATAAACAGCATAAAATGAAAAAAGGACATTAATAGGGTATGTGATCCACCCTCATCTGTATACAAAGTTTACACCTTGTGACCATGCTTTCAATTACGTGGTCAACCACCGCAGAATTAAGCAATCACCATTCTTCTTGTAGACTAGTTTCCAGCTCAATAAGAGTGACTGGAGGTGGGAAACGTGAAGATACAGCAGGACCGAGAGCATCCCAAAGATTTTCAATGGGATTCAGGTCGGGCGAATATACTGGCCATGCCATACGCGCAATCCCTCCTTTCTCCAGGTAGTCATCGACGATGTCAGCTCTATGGGGACGTGCGTTATCGTCCATTAAAACAAAAGTAGGGCCAACTGCTGCAGCATACAATCTCACAATGGGTTCTAGGACTTCTTCTCGATACCGGACAGCCGTCAAAAAATGCCTTTTAAAGATGTGCAGGTCAGTGCGGTATCCTAATGAAATCCCTGCATACACCATAATGGTTCCTCCTCGTAATGCGTCATGTTCGGTGATGTTTTGGAACTGATTGCGTTCCTTGTTCACGCAATATCCTTATACGCTTGTAATCTGGCTCAAGAGCAAATCTTGACTCCTCAGTAAACATGACATTGCCCCAGTCAAACACATTCCAATTATCATGTTCCCGGCACCACTGTAGTCGTGCCCCTCTTAATTGAACGGATAGAGGAACACAAACTCGAGGTACTCGGGCGTACAGTCCACTCATATCTAATCTGCGGCGTGCAGTAACTTCGGATATCGCTTTACCAATGGACACTGTAACCATAGATGTCACACGTGTGAAGGTCGCTCTGCGATTCCGCTTGGCTACAATTGCAATATATCGATCTTCCGCGGGGGTTGTAACCCTTGGGCGACCGGCATGGGCCTTCGGACAACCGTCTGTGTTGTTTGGAATTGTTTCCATAAACGCGAAATTACAGAATGATGAACGCCAAAGAGAAGAGCAACATCCGTAATCGACTGTCCTGCTTCAATGCTCCCCACATCACGACAGCGATCAGAATCTCTGGAATCATCTTCTGGAAGTCATAGAAACACGTATGACTTGAAAACAAATTGTACGAAAGCTTTAAACACCTTCTATTAGCACTTACAACCAACTTCTGTAACCCTTCATAAAGCTGGCTTCTTATAAGCCTGCCTTTTTTGCATATTTCTTGACATGAAAGCGCGATTGGCTGTTACCTAACATATTTGCATACTTCCATCTACCTCTGCAGCGAATTACATCCTCTTGAATTCTGATTGACTTCCGGAAATTAGCATTATCCTTCCCGTTCTTAACGTTTGGAAGTGAGTGTATAAGTACTGATTGACGGCTTATGTCTTTTCTGATTAATAATGCCGATTATTTCGCAATTAGAAATTTTAGTGCCATGCATTTCATAGCATTTTTTAAATATCTAATAGGAATATTTCTACTCGGAAAGCGCAAAAAAACATATCCTTCAATCCGCAGCTTGTTTACATGCAACATTTCGAAAGAAGAATGAATTTAAAATAGCAGACAATATTTCTCATCTCAAACATTAAGTTGTTAGTACAAATGTTTATTCTAAAACGTTTGCTTTTACTAAATTCTTTATCAAAATCGTTTCAAAAAGCGTAAACATCCTCTATGTAACCAAGAATTTAAATATATGTACGTACTATGAATTGACATATTAGGTATATACAAAATCTCTGACGTATTTTAATTATTAATATATAAAAATTTTTGAAATTACAGGTCCGGCCAGACTGAAACTTAGTGAATACTCAATGTTTAACCCTATGTAATATGGGCATATTCCAGCCGTTAAGACCGTAGCATACCGAAAGACCCATAAGTGACCGGCCAAGTACCGAGAAAAATGTTTTTGCATTTGGTGCCTTTCGCACTTGCGAAAATTTAGAACAGTTAATACGTTTCTCCGCTTACAAAGATGACTGAAGATACTAAAATGATACCTCTCAAATTCAAAATTTTTTAAGACAAACTCAAAAGGTTTTGTGCCCTGTATCAATACACATCTGAGTGTGTTTCTTTCGCAGCACGGGGAATTTCGAGAGGATAATCGAGTTTTTGCCATGTAGGGTTTAGCCTGTCGATACCTACGTTTCTAAAACCTTCTTGTTCTATTGACGGATATTGTTTCTAAAAGGCTGATATTTCCGGTAAATGTGCCATGAAGTTTTTGTTTGTGTGTGTTACCGATTTTGCTTCCAGAACTAGGCCCATAGCTTCCTCTTGTGCTTTTGCTATTTTCTCCAGTAAGAGTGCATTTTTACTGATATGTCAGTCTGCCGACCCATTTATCGGAAAGGGAAGACAGAAACCTTCAGAGTTTATTTGTCTCTCAACTGCTATCTCGGTTTGCATTCTTAATACTTTCTGACTTCTTAACAACTGAAATCTGCAAGAGACTTATCAGACAACTTGTGTTTAATGTATAATCATTCGAAACCTATTTTAACGTAAATCATTCGAAACCTAAATTTCTACTTTAGATAACATTCTCATTCTTAAATCTAGTTGCGTTCTTATGCATATTCAAAGTTCGAAAATTATTAAAAGTATTCAAAACTATCTTTCAGTGAAGTTATGAAATTTAAAGAGCGTTATTATGTCAGCACCATGATGCATACTCAATCACAGAAGGTACCCTGCGCAAAGGCAGAAAAAAAAAGGACAGTTCTGTATCTCCCGTTCTACTGGGCCGATGGACGAAATTCAACTTGCGTTTTGCAAATCTCGAAAACGCGACTTAAGATATGTGTTAGATTTATATATAGCATTGTTCTGACGTAGGTATTTTGACACAAAAATTATACTTTTTCTGAAATGACATGCCGTGTTTTTTTTCATATTTCGATTCTACGTTTCGAATTATGCCAAACTGCCAAATTTCGTGAAACTCTCACGAGTAGTTTTTTAAAAATTAGCTCTCCAATTTTCGCTCCTCAGTGTTAATTGAATTTTAAATATATTTATTAGTATCTCTTTTTTATTAAACTTACTTGATTCTTTCTTCCAGAATTATAATTCGCACATTTTTATTATTTATTTTAAAAATATGTGTTTTTAAATATATTTTATAAAAGTTTCGGGAAAATATTTTTACCATAACCCATAAAATTTTTAACATCATCGTAAATTAGATGTATTTCTGAGCATATCTGCAAAACAATAGAGTTTTTTCTTCAAAAGGTCCTAAGATATACGTGAATTTACATTTTGAAGAGCTTTGAAGTTTGGCTTATTTAATATAAGAGATAATATCGAAAATGTGGTTTATGCACTTTGTTAAAATTATTTGAAAGAATGATCGATCGATCTTTTTTATCTCGTGCATCAATGGAAAAAAAGAAAAGTAAGTAAATTACTATAGATTAAGAATTAAAAATGCGCCAACATAAATTTTTAAATTTCTCCATAAATCTCACCCAAATTAAAAATTTAATATCTAGGCTTAATTTGAGACGTAGAATCGAAATATGGGGAAAATTGACATGTTATTTCAGAAAAAGTACGATTTTGTGTCAAAATGCCTGTGTTAAAATAATGCTATATATAAATCTAATATATATCCTAAGTCGAGCTTTCGAGACATGAAAAACGCAATTTGAATTTCGTCAATCGGCCCAGTAGAAAGGAGATACAGAACTGTTACTTTGTTTTCGCAGTGTACGTATGTATGCGTATATTTCTCGTACTTAGTAACATATAAAATTGTTTTTAAATATTATTTTGCAAATCATCTGAATTGTTTTAGTAATACGGGCTGTGTAAACTCAATTCTAATTGTTTTTTACCGTGTATTAGAAAAGGATAGAAAATTATACTACTTTAGTGCATTCCTTTCAGTATTCTTTTTTCTTGAACAACAGACTACCTTTCGATAGTGTGACAAACCAAAATGATTGAAATAGCGTCAACATTTTAATGTGTTTCACCTTTGCTTAACATTTATATTGTTTAACTTTCTAACTTTTCAAAACATTTGCATTTATGTTTTCGACATTTTAGAATCAGAAAATAATCTGCTTTAACGATAGCTTGTAAAAGTACATAAAATTCCGAGGAAATTATATTTCATTTTGTAAATTCTGTAAACTGAAATGAAAAAAGCGTGTATTTATTTATCATCGGACTTTAAATACCACGATATCGATAGATAATTCAATGCAGACAGATATATATATAAAAAATAATTTGGCATTCTTACATGAAATTTAAGATGATAACTTCAACTATGTAAGGTCTAATCGCCAGTACCTTTGTTTGTAGATAATGTTTTAAGAAACGTCAGTTTATGAAGCATGAATTTATCGAACTTTTATTATGATGGAAACTTTTATTGATCGAGTAAGACATGATATACATCGCGAGCGTAAACATTGTAGCTATTGTTACACGACAAGTTGATATATCGAAAACTTATGAGCATCCCCTCTGGGCTTTGTAATTAATAAAGCTTGTTGGCATGTCCTTTTGAAGTTTTGTAATCTTTTCTTTCTTTCTTTTGCAGAGGAAAAGCGTATTACATGGGACTTTGTAGACAACTTACCTTTTCGCTTAATGTGTTTATCTTGTGAAAGTAATATCTGTACCGAAGAAGCGCTGTGTGTACCATCGCCAGGGGACAAGCACAGAGTTTGATGAGAATCTCCAGCATAGGTTTTAACTTCTGTATTGAGGAGAAGAAATGGATTTTCTTCATCTTGTCTGACATATTTATTTATTTACGCTCACTATAAAAGATTAATGTGCGTAAAAGCTCACTTGAAGTAGAGATTTTATGTTTTCAAGGCATTTTTATGGTCGGCATATGAATCGATAAAATTCGTGCTTTAACTACCTGGAATTTTTTAATAATCTCACAAAACATGGATTTTGCGTTATAAATTACAATCTATTACATCATAAGACAAGCATCCTATTTTATATTTTCGCATTTATGTACGCATATATGTACGTATCTATATATGTAAGCATGTACCTTTGAGCCTGAGTGCAGGAGCTTATACGTGAATGCGTGTGTCATAAATATTACACTTGTATTAGTATATATGAGAAAAATGAAACTCCTAGTTTATCTTAGTATATTTTTAAACTTTAGAGCCTCCCAGACGGTATAATACTTAGGGGAGCCTACTGCGATACCGAAGAGCCGGGCTTCGAATCCTGGAAAAGATATGCTTGCTAGTTACAAGCGGCATGGGGGAGCTCTATATATCCTCTATATATGCGGCGAGCCGAAACTCCGCTCGAGGGGTTGGTGGTAGAAGAAGAAGTGTGGGAGATCCTCGAACTCGTCCCCTTGGGGTACTCTCCATCAAATTTTCGGGCAGAACTGAAAGAAGTCGTATTGTCACCTGTATAGTGGTCTTGCCAACAACAGGCGCAATCTTGCTGTCTTTGCCACGATGAATTTCGTGAGCTTGATCTGATGTCAATGTCAGGCGGGTGAAGTAAGTCACAACAACAAAAGCTTTAGCAGCCAATGGTTTAGATTTTTAGAGATTTCGAGTGATGAATAACTGACCAACTTGCATGACTTGAATAAACCTTGATGCCAATAAGTAGGCTAATTCTTCAAGTGTTTTGCCTTAAAATGAGATTTTATTTCATGTTTTATCTAATTACTGTAACAAATGTTAGTTATAAATCTGCCCAAATATAATGTTTCGCATAACAAATATATAATTTTTCAGAAAAAGCAACATATGGATTGCTTATGAATGTCTTCCGATTTTCTGTTTTATGTCCTATATAATATAATTTATAAATTTTATCCCGGAAGTGTTGTATCATTTTTCTTAATTTTTTTGAATTTATTACCTTAAAATTAATTATATTAAAAATGTTAGTTTTTCTCAAATAGTGTTTTAAAATAATTCAAGAATTGGTTAGATTCAGTTTGGCGTAAAGCAAATGTAAAAGAGTTTTTTTTTCTTAATTTATAAAGTGTTGCAAAAATATTTGGTTTTAACAGACGTTTTCCGCCAAAATACGTTTTTAATAAAATTTTTAAAGAAACGTGAGAGCAGTACCTTTAGTGCAGGTAGTAATCACCATGCAAGCCTATGATTTCTCCCAACGTTTTGGTAGTTTTTCAAAGTCTTCGGACCAGAAACTTGGCAGCCGTGAGTCCAAAAACAGCTCAACCTCATTTTGGGCATCCTGTGCAGAATGAAAGATAGCACCGGCAATATGTAGCTCCAGGTGTGAAAAAAGTTAGAAATCCGAAGGAGTTATGTCAGGGCTAAATTGTAGGTGTGGAAAATGATCATATTCTAGTCCGTATGCAGTCCAGGGGGTGAATGCAGACACATGTGGTTTTGCATTATCTTGATGGAATATTACATATTTGCACCGGAACTCAGTTCGACGATTTCCCTTGATAGCAGCGTCAACGTGAACTAACATCTCCCTGTACACCTTATTGTCGAGAGTTTTACCTTTTCCCAGATACTCTTTGTGGCGATAATCCCCCCAAATACAAAGCATGATCTTTTTGTTAGTAAAATCGGACTTGCAACGCTACCGACGGTCTTATCGGGTGCAAACCAACCAGCTTTCCGTCCTGTGTTGTTGAAGTAAATCCACTTTTCGTCTAAAAGTGACGATCGGTGCAGAATTTTGTCCTTGCGTTGATCTTTGAGCAGATTAGAGGAAACCCGAACACTTTTATCCTTATCTGCTTGAGTCAACTTACGCAGCACCCAGTGATTGACCTTGTGCGTCACGTTTATGCAACGCATATCGCGACTTGAACATGGCTTTAACGTCTAACTCCTTACCAAGTTTTCGACGGGTTGCATCCCGATCTCCTTCTAAAGATCTCGCAGTTATGTCTCATCAGCATCAGTAGGCCGGCAAGAGTGCTTTACTTTTTGAATGTCATATTCCTTGTTTATGAACTTTCGGTACCAAACCTTCACAGTCTCATTTGATACAACATTAGTACCTAAAGCTGTACGCACGATTTGGTGACATTCTGTGGCTGATTTCTTGCAACAGAGCTGGACTTAAATCATGATTCTAATCTGGTAGCGTGATTGTTCCATTCCAAACACCTTATACTTAATGATAACGATATTTTTTTAAGAATTTTACAGTAAGGTGTTCTAAAGCATGTCTCTTTCTTTCAGATGCCAAAAATTGTTTGACAGATATTATGTAAAACACGCCTATGCTTGTACCTTGGTTTATTACCGAAATGTTATTATTTCAATAGCTGCTTAGACCTCTATCTCTTCGACTTTTATCGACATAAAGTCTGTTTTAATAGTCTGTAAATATGTATAATGTACTCCAAGATTAGGATAGTCTATTTGATTCTTATCGTCCACTAGTGGGCGATTTAAGCTATAAGGGTGGGTGGTAGAGGCCTTTTGTCCATCCGATGATCAAAGTCTGTTCTCCTGTTTGCAGTTCTCTCTCTCTTCTGTTTCCATATATTCATAAGGCATTGTCATTTCTCATAGGTGTTAGTCTGCACTACAGTGCGCATAATTGAATTATCATATCTTAACAAAGCCTAAGACTAGGAGGCATTTCACCAAGAAGAAAATTTCTCCTTTTCTTGCCATTGAAGATTTCCCACACTTAAATCGTGTTTTCTTGCCTCTTGTGGAGAATTACATTTACAGGGGCTAAAGATGCTTCATCTAAGGGCAATTTTCGGCCCCTCCAATTACTTCATTATACCTAAAGCTGTATTAATTGTACGTAAAGCTATCAAATTTCGAATGCCGTAGTCCTCCACCCGGATATAGACACACAGAAACTCAATTATGAATTTCGAATTTGTTTTATTATCTGTTTCTTACTTTGTAATGCTTTAACGAATTTTTGATTAACAAACTCGATGATTTTAAAGTAATCAGTGGCAAAATTGTATGGGAAAATCATTATTATCATTAGCCTGTCTATGTAAAATACTAAATATATGCTATTTAAATACCTGGGGAATTAGCTGTTGAATCGAAAATTATGTGGCTTGGGCACCAAAAACGTGATATTTGATAAATGAAGTAAACACAGATATCTTTAACTTAGAAAGGAAAAAAAACGTTTTGTGAAGCCATTTTAGTAAGAAAACTGAAAATTGATATGATGAACTGAGAAAACACTGAAAAATGCAGAAAAATTTAAGCACTAAAGGCCGCATAGGGAATTCTAAACGTATACTGTTATGCCCTTTTAAATGTTTGTAATTGTTCAGTAGTGCCTTCAAGGCACCAAATGGCACTTTAGGAATCACCACAGAACAAGTTAACATTTTCCTCAAAACTAACTAACAAAAATATTTTCATTGCGTTGTGAATTTTTAAATGAAACGGAATAACCCTTCGGACGTAGATGCTAGCGATATTAAGATTTGTTCAAAGAATAAAATCATGTAACTTAATACATAAAGAAACACATTTTGTTTAATTTTAAGAAATCTTAGAATTTATTTTCAATCCGATCAGTTATGAATAAACCATTATCTATTAAATGATATTACGTCAGGTCTAAGGAGAGTGAATTTCCACTTTTTATACATTACCAATGAAATTGAATTTTAAGAAGTATATTGAATTACCAAATCTTTCATAAAATTAATATTTCAAAAATAACTATTTAATTCCTTTAACAAATTAATATTTCTAAAAACAGCTTTCATATCTTTAACAATTTAATATTTCAACAAACAACTTTCATTTCTTTAATACTCAACATATTATTGCACAAGGTAAAAAAAACTGAATTTGACCTACTTAGATTTTAATCACTAAATTTTCCATCATAATTTTCATTAGCAGTATCGCAGTGATTCAACAATTTTAAAGTAATTTAAGAGTATTTTAAGTAAGACAACCATCTACCAACAACTTTAAACTTTAGATTCAAATTACTTCAAAACCTCAGCTATTAAATTTTTCTAAACAAGAAAATTAAATTTAAAATTCCTCAGCACTTCATTATTTAGAAATTAATCTTAATTACTGCCAGTAATATTTAAATAAAGGAGATCCCTTCTTAGCTCTAATCCAAATTTAATTAATTGCATAGGTACAATTACAGAAAACCCATTTTCTTTAAGTTAAGAATAATCTTGTAAGAGAAAGGAAATGACTAAAGGGAAAAAAATCTTATCTGTAAAAACGAATGTTGATACAAGACGCTGTCCTCCAGCAGGGGATTTCTCATCAAGATAGTTGAACGAAGCCTTACGGTGTGGAAACTACACTGGAGAATTCTCCCGAAAAACAGAGGATACAAACGGGAACATGGAGTGATCGGCTAGCGGAATGACTGGAGCGGAGACACACCGTCGGCGATAATGCGTCTACAGGATCATTGGCTTAAGCAGAAACTCGAGCAAGATGGGTGCTAGGCCATGCTGGAAACGGATACTCGGCAGCCTCCCAAAACTCCGGTGAATTTTCGAAAGCGTAAAACCCCCGCTCAAAAGGCATTGTGGAAAGGATGAAGTAGAGTTGCTTTTAGCTTATTTAGAGATCATTGCCTTAGTAGCCGAAGCTTTTCTTGACGTAGAACTATTTTTTTCAGACAAATTTATCCTTGGAGTAATTACCATTAGATGCAGAAATCGTAAAATCGCCCTTAGATGAAGAAAATTTTAGCATATTTAGTCCCCGTAAAGGGAGTCCTCCATAAGAGGCAAGAAAACACGATTTAAGTGATAATCATTATCCTCAGAAACGAGGGAGCGAATCAGCCACTCTTCAAATTCTACGAGAGAGACAAGCACTGAATAGCATGGGAAGAAAAGAGCGAGCGACACTTGCAACGCGTTTTTGTTACGAAAGTCTACCACATCTCGCCAGCCCCCACCGAAACGGTGAAAAAATCTGTTTATCCACACCCAGCCATACGCCCCATAAAAGTTTCTCACTTTTTTAATTGTCAGTTCAACCATACTTCTCCTCGCCGTAAAAACCTGCCAAATAACAACTGTAAAAAGGCAAACCTACTCTCCCGTCGGAAATGCCCTTATCAGTGGGGAAAATGTAGCTAAAACTCGTATCCAAAAAGAATTCCTCTCCTTTCATTCGAAAAACCAAGAAAGTACAAAAATTAGTTAAATAAATTACCATAACTCAAAAAACAATTTAGCTATTGACTCGAAAGTAATCTCAAATTGAAGATCAAATTTTTCTGCTTCCAGTAGTATAAATCATAAATACATGAACACAAATTAAGTATTTTTAACTTCAAATATTACGTGAAAAATACACAAAGTTTCATTGTCTGCCGTTTACAAGTTTTCATTGTCTGCGAATAACGAAACTAAGAACGTAAAAACTTAATGAAAACCCCAATTAAGGTAAAACAAATTAGCACAGATATTAAGTAAAAACACACGTTGTGTAGCATAAATTTGGAATATGAAAGATTAAATTTTGATAACTCATTAATTGCTTAGTTAATTTCGCTACACAACTTAATTTTGCTGCTGGATTGTGCATAGCGCAAGTGCGAAGAAAACGATGCTAAATAATAAAACAAAGAAGCCAAAAAAGTAATAAATTAGTAGGAGTGATTGTAGCAGAAGACTAGTAAACTAAGACTTCAGTGAGAGTCTAACAAACCGTAACAATCACATTTAGGTGACAGTTAAAATCTGACACCTTTCAGATTCTTTTTTCAAGTATTAAAATGTCTAGTCAAACAAAAGAAAATTCCCTAATGTTTATAACGAATCATCAACAGTATGGTGATAAGCTAAAAAGCAAGATTACTGCATAAAGTATTTATAAAGAATTATAAGGTATTTGGTCTCTCCTTTCCGCATGACTTTTAATGTAATGTAATATAGTGCAATGTAATGTAATGTGTGGTTGTGCTACAACCTTCCTGGTTGATAACATCCGGCCTCATGATTAACGCAAGGCACCCAAATCAGGTTAAAACAGAAATGCACTTACAAATATCAGAATAAAATTCCCAACAATATTCTATTGCCATTTATAAAGTTCATCAAATTCTTTGCAAATCTAAACTCTTTCCTGCGGCAATAGAATTCCTTTATTTTGCCATGTTTCTCCCTAACATGTCGCAATAATGCGCACTCATCGACGCAATATCGCGCATTGCCTTCAACACTACAAAAACTACAAAGACTATTATTTTGCAAATTAAATCTTTTCAGTTATGCAAGGAAGAGCTTGTGTCCAGTAATTATTTGATTGCAATCAAAATCACGTATCATTCTCATATTTTTAGAAACTTAAAATTTCAACAAAACTAATCTGTCCTTCCTACCCGAAATCTTCTATTTCTCTTTCCAGCAGCCATAATCGAAATCCTTGATTTTACTAATAATAATTCTTTTTGACGGCTGAATACCAAACGCATCCCCGGCTTTACCCATAATAGACTCTTTGGCCAGCATGTCTGCTTTCTTATTTTCTATAACACCAATATGGGCTTTCACCCAGTTCATTTTCACTTCATGTATATTTTCTCAGCTCCTGCAAGGCGATCTTTTGCATATGAGACCGAAAGAGTAGTGTTATCAGCATCTGCTAGTGCTTTTAAACCATATAATGAGTCTATATATATATATATATTGATATATGCTTTTACAGTCAGGTTGTTATCAATCCGTTTAAGGGAATATGATAGCAGCCAATTCGGCTTGAAAAACCGAATTGTAAGGTTCAAATTTAATTTTGCTATAGTCGATTTCTGTACCAGATAAGTAAACTCCAATGCTGATAGTCATATAATAGGCGGTACAGCAAGACAGCTGGTGGTAAGTAAGTAACAAAAGTATGGTTTGTGTTGCATATTTAATCTGAATGCAAACATGGGAAACAGATATGAATATAATAATTTATATTAATAGTCGGTAGCTACTCATACAAGAGTTATCCATGTGAACTTCAGAAAGCTTTAAATCAAAATTTATGAAATAAAAAACAATAGTGGAAATGGCTAAAGCGTCTTCAAGTTGCATTCACTAGCATTTTTATGTTTCATAATATGGCTTTAATTAAAATGCTATATAAATTTAATTTCAGTATGAAAATAAGCTATAATAAATCATACGAACTAGACTTCAAAAGACACTAAAAATATTTACATGTTCTTGGTTGATCATACTATGGAGAATTTAGAAATAATTGAATTTAATTATATGGATGAGTTGCTCCTAAAGTCAGAAGTAATTCAATGAGCAATTACCAAAGAAGTTCTTTGAAATGTTTCTTACTATGTTTGTTAAGAATCATTAATATCAATTAATTGCTTTGAGACGTTGAAAGAAACTCAATTCTTCTTAGGTGGAGTACTAATCGAGTGAGACAAATGCATGTTTTTAGGGAAAGCTCTTTTTTAAAGTAACTTGAGTTCATTTAATTACAATTCTTACGAACTAGTGAGCTTGAGTAGCAATTTTCGACATCAATATTTTCTCGGTACTCATAGTTTATCTGTAATTAATCCAGTGCAAATGCTTTATGAGTATTACGCACAAATGCACACACATATACAAAATAAAAATAAGTAACTCCTTGAGGAGATTATTTTGCATGTTGTTAATTTGATTTAGTTTTGTTTTTAATGAGCAAAATAAACATTTCAGATAGATAAGAAAACTAAGAATGTACAAATATTTCAAAAACATTCTTTGCAGTCACTGTTTAAATCAAAGCGTTTTCGATACTTTTAACATATTTCTTTTTTGAGGACACTCTAAAAAATTTATATTTTATTGAAACTATACTAATAGAATTTATAAAAGGTATCGGAAAATTCTTTTAATATTGATTGTCAAAATGAAAGTTATATCAAAAAGAGAAAACGTGTTTAGAACTGTATCAGAAAAGCAGAAAAATATTTTAATTTAATCCTCAATTGTCTTGTTATGTTACATACTCTACAGTTTTTATGCCTACATATAACAATAGAAAACATAAACAACTTTGAAATGATTTGTAATTAATATAAGTTCTATTATCAGAATGTGAAAACCAATCCGAAAGGTTTCAGAATTTAATAAAAGGGTTTAGGGTTTGTTAAGGATTTTTAAGTTCTCTCATAGTTAGCAGTCTACTGTTACACTCATTCCTACTGATCATTTTTTTAATTTTATATTTTTTTTTATTCAACAGCAAACTCACAAAAATTTTAAAAGCGGCATATCAGTATATGTTTTGAATTCCTGATGCAACGTTAAGATTTCAAGTATATTTTTCGGTATTTTTAGTCATTTTTCAGTTCATCGTATCAATGTCAGGTTTTCTTACTAAGATGGCTTTACAAAATATTTTTTTGTTTTTAATGTTTTGTGCGTTTACATTATTTATTAAATAACACATTCCTAATGCTTATGCCGCATAGAATTCGATTCGACAGAAGAATTACAAAATATTTAAACACAGCATATCTTTAAATTTCCAATAGATAGGTTCGCTTACTGGAGATAAAAGTGTTTTTTAACAGTGTTGCCACTGCTCCAGGTGCCCATGTCCAGATGAGGACAACGTTATTCAAAATTTGATTGCTATAGGTGTTCAAAAATTAAATCTAAATTTTTCATTCCAAAAAGTTCGAAATGTTCTAAAGTTAAAATTCAAAAGTTCAAAATTTAGAAGAAAGGTTTCTCTTATCTTTCTTCCCTCCAAATGTTCGAAATTCGGGAAGGAGCTTAATAGGCATAAAATCATCAAACAATAATAGGAGACTAATTTTTGTAGAAAACACTTTTATTTGCACAATTTCGAAGATGAACACGGAAAACGTAGCTGCAAAAATACAGCATATCTAGACCGGTATCGGTAAAACTCAAACAACAGTTAAATGGACACTTTCGTTGGTTTTATAAGTCTGCCATGACGTGAATGATAAGGCTGATAAAGCTTCGATGTTCAAGCAGAAGTTGGATTATCAGTTGATAGTCAGAAAGCGTTTCATCATTCAACGTTTTCCTCTCCTGCACAGCTCCACTGTCAGTGTCAAGAGAAAAGATTTCTACGCAGTAGTTTTCACCTTTCCTTGTTTATCTGTGTCTAGGTTTAAGTTAACAGGTAAAGAATGTATTTCTAGGTTTAAGTTAACAGGTAAAGAATGTATTCCACAACAATCTGAAAGGAGGAAATTTAGCAGGACAAAAAGATGATTTTTGATTTTCCCCATAGTTCCAAAGGTAACATTTTTCTCACCGGAATCAAAAACGAATAAAATGCTGTTTTCCCAAGAGCTACTCAAACACGATGGTCCTTTCCAGGATAGAGTTTCAGTATTTGCACTAAATTCCAGTTCAGGCTTTTCGTATGATCATTTCCTAATAGAACTGTATCCGCTTCATTTAAGATAATTTCCTTTCTTACCTCATGCACCTCGTAGTTGCCCTAAGTACTGAGCTCTAAAACGCTTTCTTAGATACCTTTTCACTCGAACGCGATAAGCAAATCTATTATTCAGATTATTTTCCTCTATGCTATCCAACTCAAGTACGCCGACTTTTCTAATATCTTATAAGATCCTTGCAGGAATCAAAAGTTCTAAGTCTTCGGGATCTTCCGAAATATAAGTCAACCGTCTTGGTTTAATCAAGCTTTCACAATCGCATAACACAGTATTCATTTCTTTGTGATTTAATGACGATTACCTATTAACATGACGCTTATATAATGAAGTTTTCCTTAAACCTATCTTCATAAGTCCAATCAATCTTTCCTAGAAATCTCCCCACCAGGGAGCATTAGAAGGTATGAATTTCCACGTAATTGGATTTAGCTATCCTATATTCTTCAATTTCTTTAAATGCACCTTCTCTAAGAGCCTAGAACTGCCTTTGAAGTTAGAACCATTCTCTGAATAAATGATAGCTGGGCTTCCCCATTGTGCTATTAATCTCTTCAAGCAAAGAAGAAAATTTTTAGTCGAGAGTCGAGATTGAGGTTTAAAATAATTTTATTGATAATTAAAAATAATTTTGTCCTACTTTTATTGTTCTTTTGCTTCATTATCATGATTAATAAAATTAGCATGTAACAATGTAGTGTGTAATTTAGCATCTAATTTACTTATCATGTAGTACGTAATTTATTTAACTACCAAAGTTTACTTAATTTGGGATTTAAATTAAAATCGAATAAATTTTATTTAAGATATAGAACATTTAATACAAAAATAACAAGTTTTATTTTAGGACAAATTAAAGCATTAGCAGTACTTGTTACAGAATACTTTCTTTCCTGAATTTCTATAAACACAGACTAAATGCAAAACTAGATACAGCAAATGTGCTTCGGGAGAGAGTCCTATGTGCTTAACTGTTAACTACTGAGAAACAGATGATCAAGGAGAATGTTTCGCCTTGCGAACGTTGATGAAACGCAAACAAACAGTTTATCACAGAGGATCAGAGTTGGAAATGTGTAAACTAGTCTACAATAGTCAAACTGAATTTATTCCGGAAAGCAGACAGCATTGTGCCACATAGCGCCCATCCATCTTTTAATTAGGTACTTTAAATATTTTATATTAAAAGCTATTAAAAATTAGGATTAAAAAACTATCAAGGAAATTTTATTTTTATTTTTAACTGAACTTGCATTAAAGCAGTTTAAAGTATTGTTACGAAATTTGTACATAAATAGATAATTTTAGAGAAATTGTGTGTAAAATTATTGTATTTTTCTGTGCAATGTAACATGAAAAATATAGAGAGAGAAGCAATGCCGGAAAAGTAAGAAACCAGGGGTAAGTCTGTTTAATATGAGTAAATTTAAAATCTCGGTAATTTGGCGAGATATCGCCAAACTGGCAGCGGTTTTGGAGACTAATTTTTTAATTTACTTATCGATATAAGGCCGGAGAGAGCAGCTACTCTCAGTTATCGTTGCTGCGAATTGTACTGCGAATTGCGTTCAGCGTGAACTGAGATATCTCCGAGGTAGCATTCTCATTATATGCGCTTTGCATTTCGTTGTGCTTAACCTTCTGAGTAGTTTGAAGGATAACTAATAATTGTGCTGTGTGATACTGTTAAGAGTTGTGTGACTATTTTTGTGGAAATTTCCGGAAGTATTTATTTCGATAAAATAAAATTTATCTACCTCTCATTAGAGCTGTGTGTATTCAATCTATCGCGGAACCTGTACACACACGATACTATTTTGTTTGTATGTTTTAATTAAATGTACACAAAAAAGGGATAGTTTTATATGTCCCGTTTTAACGGAACAATTGACGAAATTTAGCTTGCATTGTTTCATATTTCGAAAGCACGGCTTAGGATATGTACTAGATTTATATGTAACATTGTCGTAACATAGATATTTTGACACAAAATCGGACTTTGCTGGAATGAAATAACGATTGTTTTTCATATTTGGATTCTAGAATTCAAATTATGCCAAAGTTCTAGGTTTTGTAAAAATCGCACTAGTAGTTTTTGAAAAAATTAGATCTCAAATGTTTCGCTTCTCAATTTAACTGTATTTGTAACTTGTCTCAACAAAGTTATATTTTACAGCTTCCTAATGTATCTAGAAATCATGCTTTGAATACTTTTTGTATGAAAACTAAGCGTAATTGTCGTTATGTCCATCCTTACGGTTTGAAAATAGCTGAAAGTCCTGTTTGCCCTTTTCTACTATGGCAACGCTCTAGCAGTTGGTTAACATCTACTCGTCTGTCCGGCATTATAGCGTACGTATTCATGTTTTTACGTTATTGGGAGGTCTTTTTTGATGCAATGTTCTAAAAGATTTTAATTGATTTAATGTTCTTCTCCTTCTGTAACCAATTGCTTTTCCGTGTATGTTGGGAAAAGGATAGTGTTCATTGCGTGCTGCTTTTGAAATATTTAAAAACTCATCCTTTTAAGAAACATGACACTGAAAGGTACTGAAGTACATTAAACTAATCAGTTTCCTAATTCTCGTTTTGAAAATATGCAATCTTCTGAAATATCTCCGTTTTCATTATTAATATAAGTTGCCGTCAAAAGGTAAATTCCTATGGAGATTAAATTAAATTACTGCCATTAACAAAGGAATAATATTAAAATCTATCTTAAGTTTTTAAGCCGCCCAACCGGTATAGTGGTTAGCGTCACTGAATGCATGTCAAGAGGCCGTGGTTCGGATCCCGGAAAAGGCATGGATTTTTATAAATGTGTGGTGTAAGTGCGGTAGTAAATCAACTGCTGTTTGAATAACGAAAACCAAATGTAAGCAAGATTTAGAGTTTCTTTTTAATACTCCAGCATCTGTAGCATTAAAATTTAGACTACCATTTTAGTCTTCCTTATCAGTTTTTTAAAACATATGTAAGCAAATAGTCTGTACAAACTAGGTCTTCTACTCCTCTTACTGCTTTGCAAAGCATGTCAGAATTTAAAACATTCTTAAAATTCGTAAGAGCTTGTGGACAGCTGGCATACATATAAAACGCTACACATTTGAAAACATGGGCTGCTAAATTAGGAAATTCATAATTATCTTTTATATCTTAAATTAATGAAAAAGCAATATTTCGGCATTATTTTGGCAAAAGTTCAAACTTTTTGATTATATTCTTCCGAATAAAAGCAACGACTTCATTGTTTGGGGTTTTCGAGGTAGCTAATATTATAGTTCTCGAACGTTCTAGCTCATGTATTTCAGTCAAGCAATATATATATATATGTATGTATGTATATGTATATATATATATGGTACAAATGGAATGTTTAACTTATCTCTCAAGTGGAAGCTGCATAATGTGCGGCATCGTCAGCCAGTTCGCCATATATTTGTTGTTAGGAGCTTTGTTACTTTTTATTCGCAGAGTATCGTCTTCTTGACTGAATACCCGTTTAATTCAATCAAGAAGAATAACTCATCTATTTGGTTCAATCAAGTTTAATCCATCCATCATTTCCTTTTCATTCAGAACCATTTTGTGCATTGTTTGAAAATACACTGGAATACTAAATTTAAATGTGCTTAGTCATCTAGTAATTTCAGTTTAGATTTTAAAAATTTCTGAAGGTATAGCTTGCTTTCTAAATTTTTCCTACCTGAGCTTTTGTTAAAAATTGTTATTTGAAATATTTTAAAATTTTGTCAGCAAACTCAGTAAATATGGGAAATATTTAAGATGTGAATTAAAGATAAAGGATCAAAATCGTCTGACAGAATTCCAGTCATAGCCATTAGCTCTTAAATCTCATCCTCTCATATTAAGTAGCTCAGCTGCATAGAAATTCTATTGTAAAAATGTTAAAAATAATTTTCTTGAATAAATTCCTATATGTGAGAAATATTAGTATGGAACCTCTAGCTATATTGCAAGAGAGCTTGTTAAAATGTTATTAAACAAAAATAAAAATATATACAGCAAATAGGACACTGTCAGGTAATGATATATTGGGCAGCGATTTAATCTCCTTGCGCTAAAGCAGCTTTATCTTAGTGAAACTGGCAGCTTTATTTCTGGTCAATATATCTGTAAGTTATCGTTTAGGTGATTCATTGCAACGACCGCTTATTGGAAGCCGAGAAATCACATATTCTCAAGAGCCCATCTCCAAAATATTTAATGTGCATCAAATCGTAAATATCTCGCCAGATTTCACAGAAAGCTTTTATATATAAGTAATCGCCCACTGAAATTTAAGGTCCTGTCATTTACCCTCAGAAGGATCCTCGTCCAGTTTTAACTACCCAAAGCTTCAAAAACGCGAAATTCTAAACCGAATTTAATGCTAAATGTGGATTACAGGCACTTAATTTTAAGATTGATTTGAACAAACTTCTCGAAAGCATAGAAATATGTATCATTTGTGAATATATTATCATTTTTAGATTCAGCATACTCATGTTTTCAAACGATTTGGAAAAAAGTGAGTATTACTTGCATAGAGTCTACTTTTCTTCCAGCATACACCATAAAATACATATAATTGGAGGAAATGTTATGACCTTCAAATCTTGCGTTCGTTTATTACTTGTACGAGTATTCCTTGTACGAAGTAATAGGAAGTATTCTAATCCCGAAAAATTTCGAGTATCATACAGCGTGTTTATAAAGTCCCGGACCCATTTTGATGGTTAATAACTCATAAAATAATGAAGATATAAACAAACTTATGACATTTATTGATGGAATAACTTATATATTTTCCTTTTCAGGTTTGAATATCTTTACTTTTGTAAATATCATCGCGTGTGGTTAATTTCAGATAATTTCATTTTCCATTCTAAACATCTGCATTTTTCTAAATATCGTTCGCTTATTAATTGCATTTTTGTCTCTTTCTGGCATTGTTAATCGCCATAATGTGCGCATGTGGGGATCTGAAAACCCCATGAATACCGTGAGGCACAAAGGGATTCCCCAAAGGTTAATGTGTGGTGTGGACTAACGCACTAGACATGTTCGAAAACTTCGTATTTCCACAACTAGAAGAGCTTCAGCCACATGTCTTTTTGCAACAAGATGGTGCACCACCTCATTGTGGTACCATCGTTCGTAGTTCTTTGAATGACCATTTTACAGGAAGATGGATTGGGCGAGGAGGTCCAAATCCTTGGCCACCCAGATCACCTGATATAACGCTGCTGGACGTTTTCCTTTGTAGATTTGTAAAGGACCACGTTTACAGGAGGAGAGTGTCGAACATGAATGACATAAAAGCCAGAATTGCAACCGCAATAGCCTCTATGAATGACGACATGCTTGCCGGTACTTGGCGTGAAATTCAATATCGACTTGATATTCTCTGAGCGACGAAGGGGACACACGTGGAAGTTAATTGACAAGGGTCTTGAAACGTTTTGAGTCTATCTAACAATTTATGTTATTGATTTGAATCTACCTTTATTATTTTATGTGTTATTAAGCATCAAAATGGGTCCGGGACTTTATAAACACCCTGTATTTGAACGAAAATATCCATTTAGATAGATATCGAATGCAATTTCATGAAGTGTTTGCGTGACATCTGTAGGTAAGAACAGTATAAAGGACTCTATGTCCCCCCAAAAAATTTACAAAACAGATTTAAAATGGATCCTGAAGATATTTTGTTTCGTAGTATCTATGCGTACGTATGTACGTCCATACATATGTATGTATCTCGCGTAACTCAAAAACGAATAGCCTTAGAACGTTGAAATTTTGTATATATTACTGATATAGCATGTAGATGTGCATTGCCTTTTTAGTTGCAATCGATCGCACCAAAAGTATATATTACATATATATATATATATATATGTGTGTGTGTGTGTGTGTGTGTACTTTAACGAAGTGGAGTATATATGTTTATTTAAAGCAGTGGCTATATATATACACTGGTGTGCAAAAATTAAGGACGAGACGGTTTTTTCAATATAACTTTGTACAAAAGCTTTCCAAATCAACACATTTAATACCGTAAGATCTCCAATACGTAAGGACATGAGTAATGTAAGCAACACTTACTAAAAGAAAAATCAGAGGGATAAAAACAAGCTTTATTGAAAAAGTAGCATGGAGCGCAATGCGACTGAAGGCCGAAACATCCCTGTGATGGGTGTCCAGCAAGAAACATCCGGTCTTTAATAGGAGATATGATCTTCTCTGACTGCTAGACAGGTTTCACATCATTTGCGCATGCTGGATATGTGGTTGTTAATGAGCTGTTGAGACACTGCTGCTCGTTCTTCTTGTAGCACCAATCGCAGTTTCGGAATCGTTACTGGCGATAAGTTACGTGCTGCCACGGGTCTCCCTAGTAAGTTCCGTACATGCTTGACGGGATTTAGATCCAGAGACCTTGCCGACCAATCCGTTCAATATGTTCACTCTCCAACAGCTCTTCGACAGTAACTGTGCGATGAGGTGGAGCGTTGTCGTCCTGAAGAGGAACTGAGGACCCATAGCCCTTGTGAAAAGACGCATGTAAGGAAGAAGAACCTCGTTACAATAGCAGTCCCAGGTGACGAACCTCCTTGGGAGATATGAAGGTCGGTCCGGCTACCAAGCATTATGTCTGCTCGAACGAGAACTCCGTGACCTCCAAAACAGTCCCTTTTGATGATGTTGAAGGGGTTATTGCGTGTTCCCCGCTCTGTCCAGATGTGTATGTGTCTAGAATCGCAACTCGGACTAAATCTGCTCTCATCTGTAAAGCGTACTCGTCCCCATTCATTGTCTCTCCAACTCCGGTGTTCCCGGCACCACAGAGAACGTCTTCTTCGATGGGCAGGCGTTAGAGGTACACACCGTACAGGGCATCGTGCAAGCAGAGCACCACTGTGCAACCTTCTGGCCACGGTAAAGCGCGATATCGGTCGTCCAGTCGCCTGTGTCGTGTGTCTAGCGATTTCTCCCGCTGTCTGCCGCCTGTTTCTTCTGGCCTGTAAAGCAATATACCGGTCATCTGCGCGTGTAGTTCCTCGTGGACGACCACTACTAAAACCCCCGGATAGCTGTTCCTGTAGTTTGAAATTGTCTCCAAAGTCGTGAAACGATGCTGTGAGCAATTCCGAACTCTGCAGCCACACTTGTCACACTGAGGCCTTCCTCCAACTTCCCAATGATTCGACCTCGGGTAAAAGCATCCAGATGTCGTCTAACAGATTGATTATTCGCCATTTCTCGCTGAGGCAGCAACTCGGTGTGAGTTTAACTGCTATACGGCGTGCGATCTCTTTGCCAGAAATACTGACCTTACACCGACAACATGTTTTACACTACCCAGACACTCCCCCATTACGTCTACCTGCATATCTGCGCATGTGCTACCGTACATCAGCTTACTTAATCTCCTGACTGGTCTTTCTGTCCGCTCTGCCTCTTCGTTCAGCTGACATATTAAATTTTCGACTTCGTCCTTAATTTTTGCACAGCAGTGTATATATATACTCCGTTACTCAGGTCAGTGAGCTAAGATTTTTTATTCTTATATGTTAGTAAATTTTCGCATTTTTGGCTTTAAAAATGATTGAATTATGTTGTTCCTAGCTTCCGGTTAAGGTTTTTATGCCTTTAGTAAATCTGCGTGCAATTTTTCTAGAATTATCAATAATTTAAACGTTGTTTGATTGCGAATAAGCCTAATTAGATTTACGGAAGCAGCCATATTTCTTTACATTTGAAACTTAACAGGATATTCGATTTGTTGCCAATCTAGAGAAACTAAGCTTCGTAACCACAAAGATAATGCCTTCTTTTATTATTGCAAACTAAATCATGCTTAACTCATTCTGGAATTTATTCGAGGTATAAGTAAGTCTTGAAGATTTACTTCATAATTTTTAATATAGACGTTTCAAGGTTTTATGTATTTTTGCCTTGTCGCGAAGTGAGAAATACTGAATCGCCTGTGAAAAACTGTTTTTTTTTTTTTTTTTTTTGTTTAATTTCTTTTACACATCGTTTTAGATTTATTACAGTAATTGAGTAGAACATGTGGCAACGATTAGGTAATTCTGATGATATACGTAATTTTTGTGCATTCTGAGTTATAAAACGAATGAGATGTAACACTGTTAAGTGAACCTAGCACCAGAGTGTCGCTATGGTAAACACATATAGTGAACTTTAAAGAGTGCATATATTCTATTGTAGTTTATGCGCTATAGAGGAAGTAGATTTAATTCAATCCAATGTTTAAATGAAATGCAAGAGCGTATCATTTAATATTCCGTACAAGAAAGCCATCTGGCCATCTCGCAATCAAAATAGTATATAACGTTAGTGAGAAGGCTTGCAGATTTTTACTTTCTAATAAATGCTCAACCGTTGTTTACAAAGCAGGGAAATGCAATATTATATTTATGTACAGTTAATTACATGACTTAATTAGTTCATTACATGAGTTTTAAAGTCAGTTGATGAATAAACGGAACAAAGAATTTATCAAAAGAAGGGTTGTGGCGTCTTTTTGAAATTTCTGTTCTGATGTTCTATCGCACATCTTCAGACTTTCATTACAAATAATTTTAGAAGTCATGCAGTTTTATGGAGATTTTTGCAAAATATAAATCAATCGCTCTTTATTAAATTCTGGATGCTATGCTTATTTTTTTGGTTGTTTTTCACTTTTATTTCTTTTTATTCTTTTTTTTATATTTTATTTTATTTTTATTTATCTTTTATTTATTTATTCAGTTTTTATTTATCTTTTATTTTTTTTTACTTTTATTTACTTATTTATTTATTTTATTTTGTTGCTGTTGCTTACATTTTTTTGTTTCATTCAATTGTGTTCTTGATTTCATTCCTCTTTATGCTCACCATACACTGGCGCCCAAAAAATTAAGAATAAGGTGGACAAATTAGCATAAAAGCCGAACATGGCAACAGAAGGGATCGAAAGACCACTCAAGAGAGAGATTTGAAACCCATACACAAGAGCGTGCGCATTTATGGGACATAACGTTAGGGGAAGGAGTGTCAGAAGGGTATAAGGCACATGGAAGATGTACGCTCAGCAATTTAGTGAAAGAGATTGCCCCGTCTGCAGTGATTTCTACGATGTTCATTTCCAAAATCGTATGACATGGCCAACAGGCAATCCAAGAGACATCATCTAGATGACTTTAACCGAAGTCGAGTCATTGGGAAGTTCGAAGTGTGGCAAGTAAATTTTGAAGTACGGGATCACACAGAGCTTCGTTTCACGAGCCTGGAAATAACGCCGCTGGCAACAGCAGCTGTATGAGCGTTCCGCAGTAGTCATTTAAATGCAACAGAAGTGGTAGACGAGTGGTATATTGTTCTATTGGCGAGACAAGGCACACGCAACAGGCTACTGGATTCAGATATCAAACTTTACTGTGGCCAGGAGTCTGCACAAATGTCTCTATACGCGATGACAAGAACGGTGTGTGCTGTTAATTCCCCCTCGTCAAAGACGTCAGTTTCTGTAGCGCAGGGAACACAAAAGATGGACACAACAAGTGTGAATCTGTCAAATAATCAAAAAATAATCAATTTTGATATAAAAAATCCGTAAGTGAATGCCTGAATTCGGAGCATCAGTGATATGCTTATATTAAAAATAATTTAATTATTTCAGTAATTACGAATAAAAATCCTGTTAACAGAAATTGATTAATACGATTATGCCTTGGTGAATCGTTAACAACAGAGGAGAAAACCGCTATCGCCTAATTAACATTTCTTTGAAAGGAAATTTAAGTATTCATGCGGCAGTTGATTCACATAAGCGTCGTAAGCATAAAGAATGTTTTATATATCCCTTTGCGTTGTAAATATTACCCAGTACGATAATTATTTAAACAAAATAATTCGTTTGAGATGAAATTCCCTTCTAACGCAAGCATACAAATTAATTTAAATGCCAAGTAGGTTATTATTTTTTGCTTGTAGTAATTATAGAAATTTTAATCGTCTTTCCTTATTTAAGTAACAATTTACTGTTATCTACATCTAAATAATAGAAATTAAGCTTAATGCTCCCATTTCTTCTCACACTTAATGCGTAAATTATAGTTTAAATTTCTAAGTATCTTACGCAAACTAGTGTAGCTTTAAAATAACCCTTGCAAGTTTTATTTTTCCCATGACGATCGATGCAGAATGAAAAGTATTTTCGTTTATTTATTGATTTACTTGTTGTTTGTTTGTTTGGTTTCAAAAGGACTGAATTATGAAATTCATTTATAAGTAATAAGCATTTTGAGGGTATAAAATGCCACTAAAGGCAAACGCATTTTGTCAGTAAAGCAATAAAACAATAGTATAAATAAAAGCTAGAGAAAAATGTAGAACAGTTAAGGCATGATATAAAGTTTAAATTTCTGTGTATAATTTGAGCCATTTATTTATTTTGTGCATTAAGCGACAATTAAGATGAAGTGCTATATATTCTTTTAAAAATGCTCCAGTAACTACCTTTAAACATGAGAAAACGTAATTTAAGATAAGAAAAATTGAGGGTAGGTAACTACTAAATACCTCTACCAAATACTGACACTTAAACGTTACATTTACTGTAATGGAAAATTATGATTTTTGCTTATCACTGCACCAGAGATAACAAACAAAGGTAAACGTTAACTTGAAACTTTTATTTCCATTTGATGGTGATAGTAACTTAAAAATTACTATAAAGTCAGTCTCCTCGACTTAACATCTGCTGGCTGGTTGTATAACAGATTTACTGGCTACATATTTAGCCATCCTACTCTAAGTTGTAATATCAATTTGGTAAAATCTAATTGAGTTCTACCAAAACCACGCTGAATGTCAGGCTTTCCCAACCAATCTCTATTGAAAGTCATGCCAGCTACGATTCTTTCTCTCAAATTGCCATAAAATCTGCATATACCTCTAGATTGAGTGAATACGTAATGAAAGGAGGCAAAAAGAAAAGGATCCAAAATAAATCTTAAATGTTAGTTAAATGAAAAGTTACAAAATAGAATCATATATTTTAAGCTAAGAATACAGATGCTGTTGAATGAATAAAAATGTTTCAATCATGAAAGAATGCTTGAATGAATGCAACCAATGTATGCTAATCAGTGTTTGTGCAGATAATAAATAGTCAAATAATTAAAAATAGTTGCTAATTCTACTTTGTTTGTAATAGGTATTTAAAAGCTTATGTGAAAAATTATTTTAATTATACAGTAAAGACTGTGAAGGAAAATAAAAATGTAATTTGAAACTGCATTTAATTTGCTGTTAGTTTTCTGTGAACTTATCTTTGTCAGACGTATAATATAAAATATTAGAATGGAAAAGGAACTTCCGATTTTGGAATATATGTGAATGCTTATAGACCTGTAATATGTAACTCTAGCCTCTAGATAAAATACATGTTACATAAAGACATAATTCTGAAGCAAGTAGTATGCTTTTGCTTGCCGGTATAGTAGTTATTTACGCTGACTGCCGTACCAAACAACCCGGTTTCGAATTTCAGAGCAGGCACGTGTGTTTTAAATGTATAGTGTCCATGCGGCAAGGAAGACACGCTAAAAATGCGGCGACTCGAAAGTTATCTCGACAGGATGTGGTAGGAGAAGAAGAGTGGGACATCCTCGGACTCGTTTCCCCGCGGTATTCTCCATCAGAATTGGGGACGGAACTAAGCTAAGTCGACTGTTACCTGTATGGTGAAGACTGTCGCCAACGACAGACGTCATCGTACGCTTCTTGCCGCGAGGAATTTCATGGGCTTGGGCTGTGTATAGGTCAAACAAGTGAGTATGAGTCAATAACAAAACGAAATAATTTTCAAGTTTGAAGCTCTAAGAAAGGAAACACAAATTTCTTCAGTAATGCTTTTTCTTTATACTGTGAGAACAATTCTTATAATACGGAAATAATCAAATCTTTTGAGATTTATAGCAAATGATTCTCAATTTACTTATATTTTAACTAACGAATCAAATTAAATTTTCAAATAATCACTGTCTTCCGAATTTACTATTAAATATTCATGTAGGATTACAGGATCAAGAGCACGAGATAAGTATAAAGTAAATTTATTACGAAATTACTAGTATGAATGAAGGATGATAAAAGATGGGATGATAACATGACAAACTGACATAACTAAGGATAACCCCACGACTAAGAATAGTCCAAGAATTGTTCATGTAATAATCAACAGTTCACAGTTTGGCTTATCTTGTTGAATCTCGGGAACAAGATCAGAATTCACATATGCTGGTGGATTCTATAACACCAATGGGACATCATCCCTCCTCAAACGTCCTGGAAAGCAAGTCAACCTCAACCTACTGAGAATACGTCTGTTCTCGTCCACGATTGGAACTCGTCTGCTCCACACCACCTCTGGTACTCGTCTGAGCTGTTTTGCGCTGCGCTGGGCTGGCGGCAGATGACGTGACCTCGCTGGCGTTTCTGATTTCCCACAGTCGGCCATCCTGGGAGACATCGCCTCCGATGTCTGCTGTATGGACATCACTATCATCATGGGGGACCTGTAGAGATAATAAAAAAAACGAAAAAAATATCAGGTCCTTAAATTTGAGCTGACACAATCATCAATTATTTGACCATGGCTTCATATGGTCAGCCGCAGTAGATGTCATATTTGGTCTTTCATGGCATCCTATTTTTTTACTTCGTATCTGTCATTCGATTTAACGGCTATGACTTTGTACGGTCCGTGAAATTTAGGTCGTAGTTTCAAACCAGTCCCATACTGAGTTCGTTGAATTGCTACCAAGTCGCCAATCTTGTATAGTCTCGGTTTCTTCCGTCTTCTGTTAAACTGTTTACGATTCTCTTGTTGTAGCTTCAAAATATTGTTTTTTGCATCTTCTCTCATTTCATCACGTTCTTGCATCAACTGCTTTAAATATTCTTCATTCAATATTTCGCTGATCCTCAGATCTTCCTTGCTCTTCGTTTTCGTACCTATGAGCAGTTCAAAAGGTGAATACTTCGTGCTTCTCGTAGTTGTACTATTGATTATTCTTTGGACATCTGGAACATATTTAAACCATTTTGTTGAATCTTCATGTGATAATTTTGACAAGACAGCAATCAAAATCCTATGGATTCGCTCAATCTGTCCGTTGCCTCTTGGAATACCGGTAGTAATTTTGACATTATCTATTCTTTCCTCAGCACAATAAGCTGCAAATTCTTTCGACGTAAAGGCACTACCTCGGTCAGATATAATTCTAGCGGGATTTCCAAACACAGTCTGTTGTTGCCTCAATTTTGAAATAACTTCTTGCGCAGTTGGTGATTTCACTGAGTAGAACCAATTAAATTTCGTAAAAGCATCAATCACGGTTAAAATGTGCTGGTATTTTTTGTTCGTTGATGGAAGTGGTCCAATAAAGTCGACATGGTACGTACTTAAGGGAACGTTTTCCTTCGGTATAGGATGAAGAAATCCTTCTGCTTTTCCCTGCTTTTTGTTGTATAGTATACATTCTATGCAATTAGAAATTACTTTTTCAACTTTGTCTTTCAGTCTAGGAATATAGAATTCTTGCTCTACAGCATTTGCAGTTTTCTCTACAGCAAAGTGACCTCTTTTATGTACCTTCTGTATGATTTCGTTTTGTAATGTTTCTGGCACTACTAGCAGATCTTTTCCATTTTCCAATTTATACAAAATACCATTTCTCAGAAAGAATCCATTGTCTTCTCCTTTCTCGACTAAATTCTTAATCAATTTCACATGCTCATCTTCATTTTGTTCTTGTGCTAAACGAATTTTCTCAGTTACATCGGTTGTATATGATGTCAAAGTTAAAGCATTCCTACTTAAAGCATCAGCATGTTTCATTTGGTTTCCTGAACGATGTACAATTTCGTAATCGAATTCTTCAATGAACATTGCCCATCTTGCAATCTTAGGAGTTAAATCTTTCTTATCCAAAGTTTTCTGGAAAGCGCTACAATCTGTTACAATTTTGAATTTGGAGCCCAACAAATAGTTTCTAAACTTCTTCAGAGCTTCTATAACTGCAAAAGCTTCTAATTCGTAACTACAGAGTTTCTCTTGCTGCGGCGAAGTCTTCTTACTCATATACTGGATTGGGTGATAACTACCATCGTCAGCTAACTGGAGTAGTACAGCACCAAAGCCTTGACTACTAGCATCGGTATGAAGTTCTAATGGATATCCTTGCTTAAATATGTGTAGAACAGGTGCTTGAGAGAGAATTTCTTTTAATCTACCAAAAGCTTCTCGTTGTTCGGAATCGAACTTAAAACCAGTACCTTTTCTAAGTAAATCACTAAGAGGTTTGGCTATCTTAGCATAGTGTGGAATGAATTTACGAAAATATCCCGTTAGTCCTAAAAAGCTTTGTAGTTGTTTACAGTTACGCGGTTGTGGAAAATTTTGGACAGCAACAGTTTTGGAAAGTGATGGTCGAATAGTTCCGTTTTCAATTACATGTCCCAAAAATTCAATTTTTCGCTTTAAGAACTGGCACTTTCTGAAATTTATTTGCAATCCGTATTCCGAAGCGGTTTTGAAGACTCTCTCTAATTTTTCTAAACATTCAACTTCATCCTTAGCTGGTACGATTATATCATCCATATAAATAATTAGTACACCTTCATTTAACAAGTCTCGAAATACCGAATAAATATACCTTTGAAAAACATTTGGACTAATACATAAACCAAAAGGAGCTTTAAGAAATTCGTAAATACCATTGTGTGTCACGAATGCGGTGTATTTCGTGTATTTCTCATCTATGTCTACGTGGAAAAAACCATTTTTTAAATCTAATGTAGTAAAGATTTTTGCTTGCTCCAAACGATCGAGAATTCCTGGAATTAAGGGCAGTGGAAATTTGTCTTTCATACTCTTCTTATTTAATTTCCGAAAGTCAACGCATAATCTTTTAAAACCATCCTTCTTGTTACATAAAACTATAGGTGCTGAATAATTAGAATTACTAGGCTTTATTATACCATCTTTTAACCATTCTTTAATTTGCTCGTCAACAATTTTTTGTTCCGCAAAAGACATGTATCTTCGATTTTGACAGACCGGAATATCATCACTTAAATTTATTTGCATCTTGAAATCGGTGATTGTTTACTTTTTTGAGGCTGGTACGAATTAATTAATTTACACAGTCTTTCTTTATGTTCGGCATTCGAAATATGAGTTAAATCAATCTCGTTGACAGAAATAGCATTCACCACATGAGCAAGGTAATTAGATTCCAAGTTACTTCCGCTTTCAAGGGTAAAAGAACTATCACTGTTTGCATTAAAAGAGACGCTAGATGATTGCGAAAGGTCATAAACATTCCTAATTGGCACGGCGATATTCAAATTTCCCATAACACAACAAGCGTTACCATAAGCATTCCGAGATGACTCAGCTCTTATAAAATTCACATTACTTTTATTCCGTTGAGAGATTATTTGAAGGCCATTCTCTGGGAAGGATAAGTTTAACTGATTTATTACATCCAAACCTAACACAATTTGATTGCATAGTGATTTAACAACATAAATTCTCGTATGAAGTGAAAAACCATCAATTAAAATATCAGAAATAAAAAAGCCAACGGGAGAAGTTTCCACCTATCAATATTATATCACTACGATTTAATTTCGGAGAACCAATTTCTTTATGTAACTCTACACTGCATATTGTAACATCTGAGCCAGTGTCAACTAGACTATCAACTAAATGATTATTTATTTCTACAGTTTTCATAATTCTACCGTTATTTAGAATTTTATGAACCATCGATGTTTGCTTCTCGCTAATTTCGTTTTGACAGTAGGTCGTATTATGTCCGAACTTCTTAGATTTGAAACATTTTATTCCACTTGATTTGTTTTTACACTCAGATGATTTATGACCCAGTTCATTGCAGTTAAAACACTTCACTTTATTTACGTTGGACTGATTTCGATTTGATGACGCATTAGGCTTACACCTGACCCTAGTTTGCATGTCTACTTTCGATTTCTGGTTTTTAAGTTTATCATTATCTTCCCTCATTTTGTCATAAATTTTTAGCCTTTGTTTAAATTCAGGTACTGTTTCGCAACCATAGAGTATAGTTTTCCTAACCACCGAATCTGGAATACCGTCTATGACATATTTAATTAAAGAAGCATCTTCAATGTTACCTCGCGAACATATTTCTTTCATTTTCAAAAAATACTCATCTAAAGATTCATTAGGCATTAATTTACGCTTACACAAAATTTCATGCAATTCAGCTGAATTAAAAGCTTTACCAAATTCAGATTTCAAAAGATTTTTTAACTTACGCCAGTCATTTATTTTAGGTTCACTCTGAACAAATAGTTTCGCTTTACCTTTTAATGATCTTTTAGCGAAAACTACTTTATGCAAATCACTTAATTTTAAAGAATTTATAACATCTTCAAATTCATCAACCATTTATCCACATTTTCATATGCATTACCAGAAAAGGGATTAACAATACTTTCAATATCCGAAAAACTAATATGAGGTTTAAAATAATCTTGAATTGGAAGCTGCACATTGTTATTTACTTGAGACGCTTTAAAACCAGGATTGTCTCTTTGATTATCATCAAGCATTACTTTAGAAATTCTATTAACAGTTTCGTCTTCAATATCACTATTTTCTTCATGCAAAATATTTTCAAATAATACAGATAAATCACATAGAAAAGAGACAATTCGGGTTACTACTTCCGTTTTCGAACCCTCTGAATTTATGCATAGTACATTGCAAACTTTAATTAGCTCATTTAAAGTAAAGTCATTCTGTACTATATCTAATTTCTTGTTAAATTCTTCAGAATCTGGTTTAAATGTAAAGCCAGGAAATTCACGTAATCTTTTCCTATTGTTTCTATCGCCTTCAGTGTTGAAAATAAATTTATGCAAAGTTCTGATTTCAGAAGTTTTACTGTTCTTTAAAGCTGCTTCCAATTCTGGAATTTCAACTAACTTCATATTGAAAAGAAAGTTTTCTACTCACCCGACAGATGAACGAGCTGGTGATCCAAACACCATGAAATAGTAATCCAAAATTCAAATAAGTTCGTAACACTTAATCGGAATTCACAGTTCAATTGAGTTCATAATCACTAGAGCACTTGCAGTCGAACAATCGCAGTTCACATACTAGAGACACTCCGTTAGGTTCGTGGTTGATTCGCGCCACTGTTGGGGGCCAAAATTTGTAGGATTACAGAATCAAGAGCACGAGATAAGTATAAAGTAAATTTATTACGAAATTACTAGTATGAATGAAGGATGATAAAAGATGGGATGATAACATGATAAACTGACATAACTAAGGATAACCCCACGACTAAGAATAGTCCAAGAATTGTTCATGTAATAATCAACAGTTCACAGTTTGGCTTATCTTGTTGAATCTCGGGAACAAGATCAGAATTCACATATGCTGGTGGATTCTATAACACCACTGGGACATCATCCCTCCTCAAACGTCCTGGAAGGCAAGTCAACCTCAACCTACTGAGAACACGTCTGTTCTCGTCCACGTTTGGAACTCGTCTGCTCCACACCACCTCTGGTACTCGTCTGAGCTGTTTTGCGCTGCGCTGGGCTGGTGGCAGATGACGTCACCTCGCTGGCGTTTCTGATTTCCCACATTAATGACAGCTGAGTTCACATTTATCGCAGAAAACGGAGAATGGCTAAACCGAAAATGAAAGACAATTCAATAGCTACTGTTAAGAAAAGAAAATTGTGGTTAAACTAAATTAATCATACAGTTCTTCTTCGTCTTCCTAAATTCGGCTTTAAAACTTTTGCCATTCATTAATTCATTTTAATAGTTTTCATGCGAAGTTACTGTATATCTCAGAATCTCATTTTTTATTTCGGAATTAATTTCTTTGGTCTAAATTTGCAGAGACATTAGGTTATTTCGAAGCAGGAGACATAAAAAATTATCAATGCCCTTCCCGGGACTTGAACCTCAGACCTCTCGAATACGAAACAATTGTGTTGAACATTACACACCAAAAGCATGTTAAGATGGCGGGAGAAATACCTTATATACTCCTCCTTTTAAAGGGCAACTGATCATTAGGGAACCCAAACGCCAAATCTCGGTGGTGGAGAAACATTAACCACCATCATTTTAGTTCGAGCCCCACTGTAGAGCCATTATTAAGCAGGATATGAAAGAAATGAGCAATGGTCTCGCACGTACTCGAACCACGGATCTCTCGAATACACGCTGAGTTGGCTGACCACTACACCACGAGAGCATGCTAAGGTGGGAGAAATAACATATAAATTCAGTGTATTTATTATCTTTGTAGTTCTTCTAAACTAGTGAACATCAAAACTTTCAATAGCATAATCATCTCAAAACTGGTGATGAGAGCCATATTATAACATGCTTCTACTTTCCTAAACGTAATTAGTAAATTTATAATGCTTGGAGAACGTGCGGAGAGATATTTTATTCCATGCTCTTTTAAAGAAAGATTCTCAGGAGTATTAAATGTGTATTTATGTCAAAAAAATTACCCACTATCTCTGGAGATACACCTGATTACACCAAGCCACGGAAATAGCGAATTAAACATCGAGTAGTGAATCACGAATACGACTTCGCCTCACGCAATTCTAGAAACGAAGTGATTCTGCTATTTCATTGAAGGCCAACCACATAAAAATCATTTTCCAGTTTCATTCTCTGTTAAGTTTATTGATCGGCAGAGTTTAATGCATATTTCTAATGGAGAAGCTTCAAATTGACTTAAAGATTAGTAGAATCTTGGAAACGGAGATAGCAATCAATAATTTACGATCTACAAAGGCGTTGATGCTCATTGAATAATTCTTATAAATCATTTCCTATACATGTAATTCCATTTAAACTACCAATTACTGTATGTGTTTGCCATTCGCTTCCTAGAATTTATTATACCTAAAAGAATTCCGATAATATAAGCTAATTTATTTTCTGCCACCTTGTCGGAAGTTCAAAGAAGGATGGCCTAACCCTTTCTCTACCTGAATGAAATGCTTAGGATGCCAGGACGGCATACCTAATGATAAATATACCACGTGAATTATTAAGTTTCTAAGCATTCAGTAGACTTCGATGAAGTGAATAATTAAAGCAACAGGAAAGTAATTAGCATAATTTGAACTTTTGTATAAAATTGTTATGAAGTTATGAAGGTTAATTGTCATGAATTTTAATTTAAAATACAAAAATATAAATAAAAATACGCGATGTGTACACCACATGACTTCTACGGAATACTAAATTATATACATTTTGTATTTCATTTAAACTTATTGGATTGAATTAAATCTACTTTGTCGATAGCGCATAAACCACAATAGAATAAATTCACTCTTTACAATTCACTGTACCATAGCGCTAGGTTCTGACGCTAGGCTCACTTGACAGCGTTATATTTCATTCATTTTATAACTCAGAATATGTAAAAATTATGTATATCATCTGACGAATTATCTAATCGTTGCCACATGTTCTATTCAAATACCATGATAAATCAAAAACAATGTATAAAAGAAATTAAACAAACAAACAAAAAAGAAACAGCTTTTCCCAGACGATTCAGTATTTCTCATTCAATGAATTCAGTTCTCACTTCGACAAGGCAAAAATACATAAAAACTCAAAATATCTATATTAAAAATTACGAAGTAAATCTTAAACACTTATTTCCTCGAATAAATTCCAGAATGGTTTAAGGATGATTTAATTCGCAATAATAAAAGAAGGCGTTATCTTTGTTGTTGCGAAACTTAGTTTCTCTAGATTGGCAACAATTCCGCTATTCTCCTAAGTTTCAAATGCAAATAAATATGGCTGCCATATGAAAAATGATTAGACTTAGCCGCACTTAAACAACTTTTAAATTGTTGATAATTTTACAAATCTTGCAAGCAGATTTACAAAAGGCATGAAAACCTTAACCGGAACATCAGAACAGCATAATTCAATCATATTTAAAGTAAAAAATGCACAATTTACCAACATATAAGAATAAAAAACTAAGCTCACAGTGCCGAGTAACAGAGCGGATATACATATACATATATTTATATACTTTAGGTAAGGCCGATCGCAATCAAAATAGGAGGTGCAAATCTACATCTTATAGCAGACCTATATGTAAAATTTCAATGTTCTGAGGCTACTCGTTTTTGCGTTATGAAAGATACATTCGTACATACGTAGGTACTTATGTCCGCACAGACGCCACGAAAAAAAGTATCTTCAGAATTCATTTTAAATCAGTTTTATAAATTTTGGGGAGAACGGAGTCCTTTATTCTGTCCTGAAGTTTAGATATCACGCCTAAACATCCTTTACTTGCATTCCATAGCCGTCAAATGGATATTTTCGTTGAAATATGAAACCCGATATTTTTCATGTTTACAATACTTCCTTTTACTTCGTACAAATAAGTAAAAATGAAAGAAATTGTTTACGTTACAGAATTCATTGAAACTAAATTAATTTTAACTAATTATTAAAAGAAAGGCTTAGTAAATAATTAGGGATTTTGCAATATTAAAACCTTCCAAATTAGCTAAATTTTATATTATGATATATACCTGACATTATAAAGCTTAATTTAAAACAACAATAAATAAATTAAAAAATGAAATAAATATATTATGTTGTAAAATTTAGGATGATTGAGGGCTAACTAGCTAATGAAATAAAAACGTTACTAAGTATATAACGAAACATTTTCCATTATTAAAATAGCTTTGGTTAGATGAATTCTACAGTATTAGGCGATGACTGACTGATGATGATCTGCAAAGACTGATTTGCTTTGGCAATAGATAATACTAATGTTGAGAATTTGGTAGATAATGCTATTTTAGAGTAAACAAAATTATAAGGAATTGAGAACATCCTTCTATAATTTTCCAGATGTTCAATGCACCTGTATTTCAGAATTCTTTCAATCATCCCTATCCCCGGAAGCAGACAGATGGGTATGTAACTGGAAGTTAATCTGGGATTTTTAAGTTAATCTGGGATTTTTCCCAAGCTTGGGTTTCATGATGATAACACACCGTTGCGGAAAATAGCACTGTCGTATGAAAGCATTAATTATATTAGTGAGAAGGACTTCATTTTTAGGCAGGTTTTCGATGACAGATTGGTTTATGTTGTCGGAAACCTTCGCTTTTTTCAGTAATGAATTTCCTTATAATATCATTTATTTTTCTGGGAGATATATAAGTGATGAAACTGGAGACTTCTCGTCTGAGGATGTTATTTACAGAGCTTTCGAGACTTTCTGCATGCTCATATATGATAATAAGGTTTGGAGACGAACGCAGTCGCCAATTTTGACGCTGTAATATTTGCATTAATTTCTTCCTTATGTATAATCTGTACAACGACATGAATAGGTCTAATTTTGTTATGTCTTTTTTTCATGAGACTGGAAATTTTTCAGACGATATTAGGTACAAATTTAATAATTTCATGTTGTCCGAAACTTCTTTGGCAAGAAAGCTAATTCTACAATTTGTTGCATGATCTCTGCAACTTTGCCACCATTTCATAGTCAATTTCTCATTCTGATTTTACCTGTAATAAATTCAAGATGAGAACTGGGGTTAATAAAAGAAACTGAAGTTGTGGAGTTGTTGCAAGCATTGCTAATTTTATTCCTAAGCTGGGAAATGGAGTTTTCTATGTCTTCACAGTTATCATGATGTGTATCTTTATTGATATTTTTCTTGACATTTCGAAATGTTTCCAATTTTTCTTATTTATATATTTTTTCGAGAGGCGGATAGAGTCCGTATAAGACAAAACTTACTGGATCATGACCAGAAGATGGATCCTCGATAACTTCCAGAAAAAGGTTTTACGAATGTGTTTCATGATGACATGCCAAGAACACCAACTGTACCTTTATGAGGAAATCTTATAATGGAGTTACATGGCAAACATTCCATTCAGAAATTTTAGCATTAGTCTCTTGGAATGATGGTAGAGAGATCACTAATGCTAAAATTTAGTAAAATATTGCCTATTAGTGATATTTCTGGGACGATTACTACTGTGTATGATCGTTGCGGATTTACCAATCCGAACAGAACTGAGTACTCCATATCATTTTTAATAATAAGTACAATATCAAAACCACTATTATGTTTTCTTGCGCATCTTATAATATTATAATCACGAATCTTGTATTTGTTCCTTCGCTGCAGCTTGCTTTCGTTAACAAATATTACATAAATTTTGTGTCTTCTCAAATTACTGCATGTTATTGTCTTCCCAACCCATTGGCGATGAAATAAAAAGCCTTTAAGTAACACATTAATTGCTCCGTTGTTGTTAAGCCGCAGTTTTAGGCCCACTAAAATTCATAGTCAAGATTTGAGAAAAAGGCACAGGTGCTTATACCTAATTTAATCTTCTCCATAAGTGAGTCAGACGTTTTGAAGCGTTGGGAGAAATCTTTGGAAGTATTATATAATCTCTTTGTCAGTCAAAGACATCTAAGCTTGATTATGAGAAGTGTGTTCAAGACTGACAGTTTGCGTCAGGCTATTAATTAAAAACTTGGAGACCTTCAAGCTGCTTAGCCATTGCTGGCATAGATCTTAATTACCCATAATAGTGAGAGAGCGATTACATGTAGTATACGTTTCTCAGCAAAGAACGTTTTCTAAGAAGTACTTATTGTAATTCGAAAACAATTTTCCTCAAAACAAAACTGAAGGATTTTAGGAATTTAACCGTTTATTTTGAATGTTAGGGTTGCCATATATTTCTTTTTTACATTCACTACATTATTTCATTGAAAACTGTACTAAAAGAGTTAGAAAAAAGAAAAATAATTAATGATTTAAATAATACATCTATTATTGCTTCATAAAAATATTTATTATTTTTAATTAGATAGCTCATTTAAATCAATTTTTATTTAAAAAAATCAGATTAAAAAGTAGAAAAAAAAACATTTTTTAAGAACTGATTTTATTGCTTTTCAATCATTCAGTTTTCTACTCAGTAACAAAAAGATTAAATTTCGAAAGTTAAATATCTTGCATTTTAATGAATGCCAACACACTGGTGCTTGGAGATAATAAGTATGGTATAATAAGTATAACACTGACAACCCAATGCTTTCAAATTAGACGAATTTGTGAATTGAAATGAAAGACAAATGTCTTACTTTTTGCCGAATGGTGCACTAGAGAAAAAACGCGTTTTATTTCGAACAGTGCTGCCACTTCTCGCTTTCAAATCGCTGAGTTTGTTAAACAAAAATTACTTAAATTTGCAAAAAATATGAAATAAATCAGAAATAAATTCAAAATTCGGAATTCGGACTTCAAGTTGGCTATGTTCGAGTTAAGGACTACGCGTATTAAAACTCCGGTGACTGTGGGTGCAATGCGACGAACACACATACATATATACAGATTGATCAATATTCAATATTTTAATATATATATTCAATAACGCATAATATGCGATAGCAACAACTTGAAATATGATTCAGACCCAAAGGCGATACGGACAAAAAGTGAGTTTTAAGATTAATAACACCTCTGATGCTAAAAACTAGTTAGGACCTTAAAAAGAAAATGTTACAAAGTAACTTAATAAAAATCAGCTCAAAGCAATCCACATTACTCCATTTTAAAAACTCGAAATGCGGGGCAAATGGTAATTACTTCCTAACACTTTTTTTAACTCCGGAAAGGAATATTTCTGCAGAACATGGTTCAGATGAAAGTGAGCACTAACGAGCAAAATCACAAAAGTGATTATTAATGCTGGTATTAAACCTACATTCGACTTTAATTAGCTAGACGCCTAGCATGTTGAGAAGACGACATGAATGTTCCTGCAAGGTAAAATCATTTAATGAGAAACTTGGAACGTGAGAGCGAGCTATTAGGAACTCGGAAGTAGTCAGGTAGATGAAAGGCTTGGTCAGATCAAACAAGCACCACTTTCCAAAAGATAACAACAGCTGCTGGTACTTCAGCATCTCTAAAGCAGTTCAAAGTCATAACAAGGTAATGCGGATGAAAGAGAGAATATTATGCAACAAAAGTTGTAAGGAAACTCATTTTCACACATTTTAGTGGTTGCGTTTATTCATTATGAATATCATAGCAGCTCTTTAGAACATTAGATCACCATCTAAAATTTTGCTTTAAAGTGCTGACAAAATTTTGAAATAAAAAATTAAATGCTGCAAAAGCTACCCAGAATATTTTCTTTTGGAATTGCCAATGAAATAAGAGAAAATATTGAAGGAAAATGGTAATGGAAAATAGTGATAGGTAATCTTGAGTAGGAATATTTAAATGCATATTAGAATTATATTTTAATGCATTACATAGTTACACACAGCACAAATTTTAAAATATATATTTACATATATATTATTTAAAAAAAACCTTTCTTACATAAATCATAAATTTATTGTGATTGCACTATTGAATACAGATTTGCATTGTATGAAAATGAAGTCAGATAATTATAGAAATCTTTAGAGAAACTGAAAGCGAAACATTTTCAGAGACGGAAGAAAAATAACTTAAAGAATTAATCAAGAAGCGACGAATGAAGAATTAGTTGATCCTCAGCCGAGAGTGAAAGCAGTATCATAGGAAGATAATGCGCCTTTAACTTAAACAAATTATAAAAATTGCTAAGAAAGTGAATGATTTTGCAATTTAGATTGACTCAAAGAAGAAGAAGACTAAGGAATAAAAAGGAAGAAAGACTAAGGAATAAAAAGAAACTTTTAGCGAAGCATTGAAATCTTCCGCGCACTTTACCTCAAAGTTTTAAACAGCTGCGTCAGTAATTATTAAAAGAAAAAATGACTAGCTTTTATCACATACTTATTATTATAGAAGCTTCTTTTAGGTAACATTTATTTCTTTTTTCCTTATTGCAATGTTTAGATTTATTTAAACTATACATACGTAGTTAATTTGGATTATAACTACAACTTTTTTCCATGGAAAATTAACTTTGCGGAATGTGATTTTGCCGCTCGTGCAATGTACTAGTGACGGAAACCACCCGCGTTCGGCAAGGGTTTCCTGTATTTAAAAAGGAACTAAAGATTTAATTTTGCATTAAGTTCTTTTAAATAAATTAATGCACAAAGTAATTTCATTGTAAAATATTTTAACTTAGACCCTTCCCTAAAAAATGACTGGATTCTATTGAAAACGATATGATTTTAGTAAGACTCACAGAGACAATGGTTTTCTACTAGTGTCACATAGATCATTATTTAAGGAATTAAAAGGGCCTAATTATTTTCAGAAGAATTTGTTTTGATATTGTACTGAAATATTTGCAGCATATTATATGAGGTAAATAAGAATTCTTCTCCCCTAAACATTCGAACAAAATATGTTGCCAAAAAATCAGTCGCATTTGTATTCCATTTCCATTCAATATATTAAAAAAAACGTGAATAATAAATAAAGCGAATTAATATTATAACATACGATATATTTTAATATGTTGATAAACGGATAGTGTTTTAAACTGAAATGTAGTTTTTAGGCACTTTTATGTTATTTGCCTGACAACTGTAATCTTAAGTATTAAATTAAATGTATCAACTAATATCAGATTGTATTAAAATAGTTACGCCAAGCAAACTGCACACCTCTCAGGCGGAACAGACGGAATTAAAATGCAAATATTATTTGCAGGCTATTATTGCCTAAAATAGCACCATATTACATTGTAAGATAGATTTTCAAGTATTTATATTATATATAAATTACAGTGTTTCAGAATAAACATAATCTGGGTGAATATTTTCCATTCTGTAAGTGGGTATACATATTGATGATATTTTTGAATTCTATTATTTGATGCTCATTTGCAAATAAATAGTTACAGCGAAAGTTAGTTAAGATGGATACAAAACGTACAATAAAAATCTCTAGATACGTACTCAGTAAAATACTAATTACGTGGAATTTTAATTATCCAGGTTTCTTATTTCATTTCTAACCCAAGTAAAACTAAGCATACTATTAATTTATCTTCATGATTATGATATTTAACTGACACAAATGATGTAAAACAAATGATGCTTTGTTTTATTTTTGTTAAGAGGAAGCCTAATATGCTGTTTTCTTCTGACAAATAGAGAAATATAATACATATTTTTAAATTATGTGTTTAATTTTCCATCCCGCGCATGTAAATGTTAATTTCATTCCTCTATTTTTGCGTATAAATATTTATTTGCATAAACACACTTCAGAGAGGGGTCGATTAATCAAAAAAGAAAGATTCGGAAATACATAACGATATTGGGAAGGGAAACACAGCTCTCCCGTGCTAGTGTGCAGAAACGAAAGTGCCAAAAGAAAATAAAAGAGAAAGTGAAATGAATAATATCATTTTAATTAAAAAAAATCGTTTCATTTACGATATTCAGAGGTCCCAGTAAGTGTTAAAAATTATTTCCTCAACTAAGATAGAAGCGTGACACCAGTGCAGCGTAGAACCATGGATTTTAATGATTGTACCAGGAGTCTCACGGATGATTCCGCGAGCTATGGTAATGAGTGCTATGATATCTTTCTTATTGGCCACGAGCGTCTCGTTCACGAAGAGACCTCAGAGAATAACCTCAGAGAAAGAAATCTAGGCTGGACAGTTCCGGCCAATATGCAGACCAGTGAACAGGAACCCCAAGACCAATTTGATCATATGCTGACCATAAACTTTTGATCACATGAAGAATTCAAGTGTTTCCGAAAGAGAACAGCAAAATGGGCTGGAAAGTCATTGTACTTTAACCACATATGGCTGTGCCGTGACTACTGGAGTCTTTTCTCATCTAACTATTCGGGCAAAATTTCTTCCAAGAAAGCTTTTTAAGAACCGCCCGTCCAGACGAACAAGCAGAGATGTGAGCCTATTATGTGGCCGCGATCAACGCACGCCCAAAGACTGACAAAAAACGGTCTTGTGCTGCATGTGATCATGTACTCCTGCAGTTGTCCGTTGCCCAAACAGCTATGGTATGTGCGTTGTAGCCTGCTTCTCTGCTAAGGAAGGCTGCATGCGTTGTAGCATGGTTTTCTACTTGAACCCTACAAGCTTTACACAAAAACATAGCACACGACTAATACAGCGTTATAGTCAGAGTTGAAAAATGGAGGCTGCTTTTCCTACTTTTATTTCCCACACTTTAAGAAACTGATATAAGAAAAAAATTCCACTCTTGTTATTTCAAATTGCATTCGGTTTATTATTTATTAATTTATATTATGTTACATTAGGAGCTGAATAATCTATTTCTAAATTTTAATATTTAGGCAGATATGAGTAGCCACCTAATTGTTTCGTTAACAGCATATGTTAGGGTTCAGTTAGACTTACAAATCTGTCGTTTTACTGATTACTATTCTTAAGAAATAAATGTGATTAAAATTATTTTAAATTCAACGCCTTACTTGATTAATTAATTAGCAGTACGAGTTATTTCAAGTACAAACTTGGTAGTTTAGCTTATTATGTTTTTGTGATTGTGATTTACTTTAGTTTGATTTGTGTTTCTTGGTTTTATGAGTGGGATTTACTTTCAGACATAGCTAGATTTTTTCTATCTTGTACATATTATCCCACGTTTTAATTTTTTAGGTTACTTTATTTTGTCTAAGTGTTAATTTTTTCGTACTACGCTCTTACTTCTCTTTTGCTCTGGTTACACGCAACCATAATTTTCAATGTTGACTTATACATTTTTCAAATTTTGGCGATGTTTTCGTTTTCATATATGGTCTGATCAAGGTCTGACGGCTAAGGTACAATTTACTTTATTTTGTCCAAGTATTGACAACTGAGGTACAATTTAATCTGTTTTTCCTAATCAAATGTTTTCTGAATAATAATTAACCTTTTGAAATGTACATTGGTTAGCTCAGAAACAGTTTATTTTGTTTTTATTTATATATTTCCTCGAGGCAGCACATTCATGATATATTTGCCAACACCTTTGTGAAATGAAAAACTGTTTAATTCTTAATTTTTAAACAAATTTTTGTTTTTCATATCCCTTGAATTAATGGAGTGCATTTTTGCATTGTTTTGATCCAGTCCTGTTTTTGTTCTGCAATGTTGTACTTGGGTATGTTTTTTGAAATTCTTGCCGGTTTTAATTTTTATTATTCACCACATTATATATATTTATATTACCTAGCATAATATTATTTGAATTAAAAAATCCCTTTAATTATTAACATTTTAGCACTAATTTTTATGCATTGATTGTTAACAGAGCGAATTTCTTCTTCTGTTTCACTTCGCTGTATCTGATTATGATTTTTGAATTGGCTTTTAATTAAAATTAATTTTTTAAAATTTACACCGTTAAATTACAGAAGTTCTCAGCGTGTGTTTAACTACCTGTTTATTTAAACTTATTGTTTCCTATTTTATTTTATTATACACATATATAGATATAACAAGCGGTATAAAATGCATATGAAATATATAAATATATAAAATCCAGAAACAATCATGAAATCAGAAATGGTGGCCAACTATCTGACAGAAACAGCACAAATCAAAACTGAAATAAACATAAAAATCTGAAAAAATAACATAAAAATATAATAATATGAAAATATAAAATAAACAGTTGAAAATTTTTCAGCTTTTTCCAAGCAGGAGCTGAAAATCTCACAACACAGTCACTGTTCTGAATCATATCTGGATGATCAAAATAATTCAAAAATAAGTATGAATTTCGAAATCAAACAACAAAACTCAGCGATTTAAATTTAAACTCAGCGACTCAAATTTTCATAGATTTCGCTGATTTTGTTGTTTGACTTCAAAATTAATACTTGTTCGGTGTGTTATTCTATCTTAATTAATAAGTGTGAAATTTTAAAAAATCGTGTAATTTAAAATTACAATGTAAAGTCATTAAAAGTTAAAGAACGCTATTAAAATTAATTTTTTAAAATTAGAGGCATAAATAATTTTTTAAAAAATCTAATTTTTTAAAATTAGAGGTAATTAATCATCACAATTTAAATCTGTTCCGACATGATCCTAAACAAATAACGCTGAATAAAAATTAAACATTCTAAAAAACCAGTTCTCGAAATCAGATGCTAGATAAACAGTTGCTCAAATTAAAAACAATTAGCTAAATTAATATTTTCTTTTAATTTTTTTCAGAACTAAATCTTACAAATCAAAAGGGATTAAATGTTTTCATATATATATTAATGCGAACAAAATTAAGATACTTAATTAAAATAATTAATAAATAATAATTGAGTTACTTAGTTAAATAATTAACGAAATTAAACTATTTAATTACGAAACTAAGCCCATACAATGAAAGGAAGGTATTAGCCTTAATTAGAATATAGTTCTGCATATAAGTCTGAAATTAAGAAGAATTAATTTAATATTTAAATCGTGATGAGAATTCCTTCGAAAGATGACAAAGAAAAAATGTCACATGAACTCAGACTCCATCCGCACAACATTGGTCAAATTAAAAGCAGTTTAGCTAAACTAATATTTATCAAAAGCTTATGAAATGACAAACTGCTAAATAAATGTTACAAATCTAGATTTTTTTTAGATTCAAAATTTAAGGGAACGAGAAATGAATTACTTTTGTTGAGAAAGATGAGCTTTTAGCCAAAATTACGAAATATTTCAACAGCCTAATGTTAGACCTTTTGCTTTTTGAAATATTTTCCAATTATGTATCAAAATATAAATGTATATTTCTTAATTTGTAGATGAAATTTTATTGGTTTCAAATATATCTAATTTGGTTGAGGTTGAGGCTAATAACCTCAATAATGGTAATTTTTTTACAAATATTGCAACTAAATCTCCAGAAACAGTTGGAGTTACTAAACATCTCAACATGTATCACTAAAAGAACTTTTATCAGAAAGCAGCATCTTGAATTTTAGTGCTATTAATTTTTTTGAAAGACTGACATCAGAGTAAAGCAGAAAGTATTGATGTTTGTTTGTTAAACTGAATATGGCAAAACACTGGATAGCTACCTGCTCAAACAGGAACTTATAATTTCACTTAAGACAATCGTAAGGAAACTGGTTCCTGGGAAACGATTGGAACAACCATAAAAGTAGCAAATTGCTAGAGTTGGGCCGCTTTATCTCCTCAGATGTTAGTGGGGTGCTCGGACGTAGGTGTCGATAGCAAACTTAGAATACAATAGATGCTTTCATGTTTAAGAGAGCACAACGATAATTCTATTATGTTATTTATATGAAACACATTGTGATTGAGTTGGTAACGAATGAAAAAATAAAGGAAAAGAAAAAAAAAAGAACGACAAAAAAAATTTATGTTTTCATGGTCTTAGAATGCGGAATAAATTGAACATTTCATATCAAGCTTTGCGATAGAGTCCTATAAAATTCAAAGTTTCTCAAGTTTCTCCCGTGGGCCTATTTAAAAATACATTTCTTTCCCTTTTTGTTTCTCGAGCCAATAAATTGCAAATCTTTATTTTGGTAGCGTTTGGCGACAGTTTCCTCATATTTCGGCAACCCTACTCAGGACATACTTAAGCCGAAAAGCTAGCATGTGTGGCAACGGGGAGATAAGAACGCTTTCCGTTCATTCGAAATGTAGATACAGTTTGTTTGAAAATGCCTCGCGCTCAGCATTTCATGGAAATTTATGAAGCTAACCTTTCAGAAGACAAAAATCGAGTAAATAACCCAGACATGCACTCAGACAAATGGAAAACTTGGGCTTTATGGAGTGCGTTGTTTATATTTGCGTATAATATGGTCAAAGATAGCTTGAATTTTTAATATACTGGATATAGGAGCTAAAGAAATTCGTTCGACTTAAGAGTTTTGCGTTTTATTCTATCATACTTGAATCTATATTGATTTTTGAATTTATTTGAAGTTTCCAAACAAGATTCGTTTTTCTTTGTACCTAGTTTATTATTTTATTATTGCTTCTTATGAAATTTGAAGCCCAGCACAGTTCTTAGTCCTAAAAATCTAGTTTTTCATTTAAAAAAGAATAGAACTTTGCTTCTAGTTTAATTCATGTTACTTCTTTATGAAATTATTTCACATTGCAATAACTACTGGTACGCTTTTCGGGATTACCCTTTTTTATATTTTAATAGTTTGATTGGCTGTTTTTAACCGCTGCAAAGCTCACGAACACTATCTGCCAAGGTAGGGATGCCTTCGTGTATGTCTTCTGGAGGAACCAAGCTAGTATTCATAGTAGAGATGGAGAGAACTACGAAAACGCCCATGCAGCTTACGTTCTGTAAAATTCAAACCTGCGTCCAACTACCAGTATCAAGCGGTTTTGGCAGCCGGTGTGCTAAGCTAAAATGTGTAAATTAGTTTGTAATGTGTAACTTAAATTATTTTTTATAATTGAGTAACAATTAAATTATGTTTTGATAAATTTGGGATGATGACGACGCGCTGATGGAGCGACTCCCTGTGGTAAGTGTTGTTGGTTGCGTTTGTAAAGGTTGCGTATTATTTACGGCAAATAGAATTAAAAACATTTATTAAAAATCTACGACAAACTCTTTTAACAATAGTGTTGTGTACATACGAGTTCGTAATAGACTGAATGCACAAATCCGTTAGTAGATTAATAAAATCTATTCTTATCAAAATAAATATATCAGAACGCTTTGTTGAGATATCATGTTGTTGAGAATATCATGCAGCATAATCAGTAGTTACACTTCAAATTACTAAAAGCGCTAAAAAACGCAATGCAGAGTGTATCTAAAGAGAAAACTAATTCAGATATGTCAGTTCAAGCGAAACTAAACAATTGCAACAACAATAAGTAAACAACAGGAGCTGAAATGCTCGTCTCTGGCTCTTTTATAGCTTTCAAACGGTCACGAGATATTTCTATTAAATTCTGCTTCTCGAAGTTACTGGAAAGCAATGGAAATAAGATTACAGGTAACAAAGTGGTCAATTGCGTTTATTCAGTTTCAATACAAATTAAGGAAATGTCCGTTTATTAAATGCACGTGTCCCTGTATTCTTACTTTCCGGATTAGCTTTCTCTCAAAATTTTCGTCGCGCTACGTTCACGAGAAAATGCAACAATTTTAATTATAATTCTACTAAAGTTAACTATCTAAATACAAAATTCGTAATAATACGGTAACGAAGGCTGACAGTTAATCTTTAATGTATAGGAAATATACATATTGACATCATTACGTTAGGATCTTGCCGGCTTCAAAAGTTACTCTAGAGCTCCTGAGCTATTCTCTAGAGTTATGTGTCGCTCTGCCTGAAACAAACTGCAGATCTAATTAGGCATGCCTTAATTAATCGGCTGTTATAAATTCGATTGTATTTATTTAATTATTAATTTTCGAATGTATTTTATGTTATCTGATTCCTTATACTCGAAGACGTTATCAGAGGGGTTAAAGGTCTTTGGCTTTTCGGTTCCTTGCATTCGAGAGGCATTGATCACACAGACAGTGCATATCGCAAAAATGCCCTGACACTGCTTGTGAAATTATGACTCTTGTAATGTCAAGTGGCGTCACTACTAAACACGTTATTGCTTCTGAAATGTCAGAGCATGTCGTTTCACATCTCGGTACACCTGGAAGACTGCGACTTGTGTAGGACTGGACATATGAACTTGTCTTTATTTCCTCCACTACAAACACTTAGCGTCCCTTACAATACGAATGCCAAGGTAATATTCTGCAGATAAATCCATGTTGGAAAAAGTAATACAAGTTATGACTATAAAGAACGGAAGGAATCATATTCCATAGGGAGAAAGCGCTACCACTTTAATCATTACAATAAAGTCTTTCAAGCCACAGGGCTCATCATTACAGCCGTCGTACATTACGCAATAGTCGTAGACGTCTGCAAAAGGATAAACTGTATGGATAGCATTTAGAGATTACTCACAATTCTGAACCATAATCACAACTCTTTCTCAATCACAGATATACAGTAACTCCTAATTAACGATATTCATTCATGAGCACATTTCAATTGGATAAAAACACATTCCAGACTATAGGGAGATGAAACTTCAGATCAAAGAGATATCGAACAATATCTGCGCAAACGGAACTTAATATTCCCAGTGCGATCATCCCATTTGAAACACGCACTAATACTGGAAAAGGCAGTTCAAAAAGGCAATAGGAATGGGACCAAGGTGACACAAGAAGGCAACTCAGTAAAGTCCAATCATCATCTCTCAACCAATTACGTTAGTGGTCATGGTCCATTTGCAATGTACACTGTGTGCAAAAAAGAAAAAAAGAAACAGTTCTACATATTCCGTTCTGCTGGGCCAATTGACGAAATTTAGCTTGCGTTTGACTTGAAAGTGTGTAGTAGAATAAATATTATGTTTATATATATCGCTGTTTAAACATAGATATTTTGATACAAAATCGGACGTTTTCTGGAATGGCATACCGAACGTTTTCCATATTTCGATTCCACTACACAAATTATGCCAAAATGCCAAAATTGTAAAACTCGCAAGAGTAGTTTTGAAGATATTAGTTCTCTAAATTTTAGCTTTTCAAAGTTAATTGAATTTGGTGTTATGCTTATTAATATATCTTTTCTTATTAAACTTACTTTATTCCTTCTTTCATAGTTCGAAGTTTAGATTCAATCCAAATAAAATTCCCTGATATTTCCTAAAATTTTCCAGAAAATATTTTGGAATTCAAATTCATAGATTGTTTACCATCACTTTAATGTAGGTGTTTTTCTAGGAATACCTGCAAAAATTAGACTTTTTATTCAAAATTTCCAGAGTTATACTGAAATTGACATATTGGCGAGTTTCGAAATTTAGCATATTTGTTATAAATGATAATAGTTTGTTTGTTTACGCAGATGTTGTATACGCACTTGGTTAAAATTATTTGAAAGAGTGAACGATTACTTTTTTACAACTCGTATAGAAAGAAAGAAAGAAAAGTAAAATAGGTCTCTAACGGTGGCAATTAGTTTATATCTTCCTAGCATCAGCGTTGATATATATAAGAAGTTTGCTATCATGAACAGAATGCAATTTACTAAATACGTAGAGTGATAAACTTAATAACATCAATTGGATAAGAGATCAACCTACAGCAAGCGAAAAATCAATGCGGCAAAATATGTGTACTGATAACAAACATTAGCTGATAGAGAAAAGTTGCTATCGATGGGCCACTTTTACAAAATGATCCTTAATATCGTCAAATTAAAATTTTACAGTTTTGTATATGTTAATGTAACAATTAATGCAATGGGCCAGAAATTAGTTCCTTATTAATACAGTGTATCATTTTACTACAAGTCAATAAAATGTTTAAAACTATTTTGAGTATGATTTGTAAGTATAAAACGCTAATTAGAAACTAACATAGACCACAGAAAATACATTGAAAGGTGCTAATAGTTTCGTATTATACATAAGGAATCAGGAGTTGGATTATAGTTTAGTCTTTATAATCATAAAATAGGCCTAATGCGAGAATCTACGAAATAACATTAAATTTGATTTATTAGAAACAATTTAATGAAATGAGAATTTGAGGGTAAGTTAGGCTTATAAGGTATTTATCCCGCCTTCTTCGCATGCTTTCGTGGTGTAGTGGTCAGCAAGCTCGAGGTGTATTCCAGAGGTTCGTGGTTCGATTCCCGGCGAAGCATTGCTAATGTGCCTCGTCTCTTGCCTCCAAAGAAATCCTAATGTCTCTACAGGCTAGTATAAAAAGAAAATAACCATAGCTTGAAAACTTTCAAACAGAATAAAATAATTATTAAGCCTACTATTAATATTAGGCTATAAATCTTTACAATTTACTGCATCAATTATTCGTTCTCGATGAGTTCAGTTGCAAGTTTCGCAATAATGCATTTTGATCCTCTTTCTGATACCAACACACTTCTCATAAACTCACACTTTACAGGATAGACGTTGAGTCATATTTTCTTTGGAGTTATCGCAACAGATAGCACAGAGCCATGAATCCTCGTTGGAAATGATACGCCTATTTACTGATAGCAATGAAAGTTTGGCTTTTAACTGTCCTCCAGTCCAGGAGTTGTTTTTTCACAGTGGCGGCCCCAATTTTATAAGGTTAACGTCAAAAAGACATAAACGACGTACGGCCGACAGAAAAGCATAAAGCTACAGATAGCAAAAATATGTAGCGTGTATCATAACCTTAATGTCTGTCTGCTGCTGGATAAACTATTGTAAGTGGGCATTGTTGAAAGTTCATTGCTGAGAACAACAGCAAGGATTACGCTACCCTGCCACAGAACTTGCTAATTTTCTGACTTATTTTCTACATTATGCATGTTCCGTACTCTATTTATTGTGCAGATACAATTTTAGAACTGCAAATAGGCATAAATTACGCAAGAAGTAATGAAAATCATTACGATAATTTCAATGGAATACTTATTTTACACGCGAATTAGGGTTACTCTGGTTTGGATTAAAATTCATGTTGCAACTCAGTTTCTATAGCCTGCCATTTACTTCCCCAGCAAAATTTCAAATTATCTGCTTGTTTCTTATACTCATTCTTGTTTTGCTCAAATTAATTTAAACAATTTTGTTATAGAATAATAGTGTATAATTTAATTAAACATTTGTACGCGTCTGTTTATACTTTGTTGCCTGAAGCAACTGTGTGTGTGGGTGTAGAATTTTTTATTTATATTTATACCTACAGTGCACGCAAAGTAGTTACAAAAAGATTTTGTATATAATACACGCAAAGCCCTTTGTAATTACTTCGCGTGCATTGTGCACATAAATATTTCACCCCGGGAAACCTATGAATAGAAAAAAATCATATTTTTTAAAGTTTAAAGAATACAGAGCTTATTTTTGTGTCATTTATTTTTTATTCGTCTTGTTAATTTTCTTTCATTTTATTCAGTTCACTAAGATCACAAGCAAGTTGAGCTTTCTTTTCCTATCCGATAATAACAGCTGTTAAATTTTTCTTTTTCTCATACTTCTTAATAAATTTAGATTTCTTCGTTTGCTAAATTTTGATGTATTATTCATATGTTTCATCAAATAAAATTTTATTTTGAAACTGATTTACATCTGTTAACCATTAATGCTACAAAACGTTTTATAAATATTAATGTTTGTTTATTTAACATGAATACAGCTAGGCACATGATAATTACCTAGCTGTATTCGTATTAAATAAACAATTTTGTGGAAAGTAGTCTAAATAAAACCTTCTCATATTTATGAGCAGAAACTAAGGTAACATTAAATTTCCTGACTTAAATGTTAATATGATTATAGCTTGTTGTATCAGAAAATGTATAAGGTATTTTCTCCCTCCTTCCAGTATTCATTCGTGGCGTAACGTTAGCACAGTCGGCGCGTATTCGAAAGGTCCAGGTTCGAGTCCTGGCGAGGGCATTACTCATTTAAAAAGCAACGTACTAATGACTCTTCAAACATTTATGAGTTTACCTGACTAAAGCAAATTTTAGTTGAAGTCATTTTTGAAATCTAAATATAGATAAAAAAACACATAATAAAATGTGTTTATTAGCCTATCTAAATATAGATAGGCTAATAAACACATTTTTCATACTGTAAGAATTTTATAACTTATATATTTTTAAATTGACTTATTAATAAACTTTCAAATATTCTGTGTTTCCATTACACATAGTTCATATCTTCATTCAAAACTTTCTACACAGATTCCAAAATATTTGTTTCAAAATAATGATATAAATAAGAAATATCTTAATGTTGTAATATTTATAAGTATTGATTATCGCTTAGAAGAAATTAGTTGCGAATTATTTCCTGAAAGTCTAGCATTTTACGTCATGGTTAAGTCAGTAATCAATCTCTGGCGAAATATACTTGTTATTCTGATAGGGAAATAACTTGAAAATGACAAAAAAAAAACACAATTTTAAGTATCGAAACTTTCCAGAGGTAATCGGTTACATTAGTTAAATATCTTTAATTACAGCATACTTATCATTACTATGCACTGTTAAAATTGCGTTAAGAATCCGCAAACGAGAGCCCCAAAATATTATAAAAATGTGGCCGAGTTTTGTTTCTTAGGAAAAGGAATGGAATTGGTTAGATTATTTTGCTTGTATGGAGTGTTTTTTTTATAATTCCTCTGGTTTAAGTAAAGAATTGAAGCTATGACACTTCGTTTATAATGATAGCTTTTTCCTCACAGAATGTTTTTATTCTTAACACCTTTTACTCATTAAGGTTCTGAATCTTCATGATTTAGTTCTCTGCTTTTACTGGCACGTAGTTAATTTAGAAGTCAAACAAACAAAATATTACATAGTTGCTTGCTTGCAAGAAGCAAAAAATACACAGCCAGGAAAGCTAATATACGAGCCAGACAAAGCAAACAGCTCACTAAAACAATATTCGTGTGATATTCCAAGAACATAATGAAACCATTGTGATAACGCACACACTCTTCAGATCATACAACAAGCTGTCTATCTCTTCCTAAAGATACTTTTTCTATTCATGTAGGCATCTTATTGTAGATATTTTCATATCATTGACAGATAAGAAATGATTGCATGGCATTCTTTGTGTCGGAAAGCGAAAAATTAAAATCACTGGAAATTAAGCATGGATTTTTAAGTCCGATACTATCTTTCCTTCTACCGATATTTGAGGAGCAAGTGCTGCATGACGTTCTTTGCGAGTAAGGGCATTGTTATTTCTTACTACCTAGTCGTTATTTTCGAGTAGCAAAAGTATTTTAGCAGTTTTACTCCTTAGTAATGTGTGTTCGAAAAAGTTCAACAAAATTATACTTAAGTAATCACAGAAAAAAGGTCATTATCAATAAGGCAGAAAGTCTCTTTTTCTCCATCAGGCAGATAGCTTCCACAGCATGGAAGATTCTTGTGCCGGAGAGAATCATGTGTAGGAAGAGCAAACATCCAGTTTTATTTCCACTGAAGAAACCTTGCATAAATTCAGTGTAATTTTGTAGTCAAATTGCACAAGTAATGTCTTATTCAGTTTTGTCAATGAGACACCAGTCTGACAGAAAAGTTCCGAGAACTGGGTAACAATCGTCACAAGATGCTCACTTGATGACAATCTGAAAAAGTTCTATCTCGATTTAGATGCGATGTGATGAAAAGTTGCCGTTTAGTTCCCTTTGTAATATCATTTTGACACTGTCTTTGAAAAACAGAAGTCTTTATTGTCTATAAGTTTCCGCTTTCTCTTATTGAAGTTATTGTTCAGTCGCTTGCTCATATAATATTCCGATAAGTTTCCCTATTTCTCCGATATTTAAATAAATTGTCGCCTTTTCAACTTCAGTTATCAAGAATTTACTCAGTTGTCATATTCTATTGGATATGTCAACTACAGCCAAAATAAAAGCTTTGTCGAGGATGGGCAATATCCAGAATAGAAGTTCCAGCTTTTTGAATGTGAGCCTCTCTTTGCCTATAACACATTTTAAGAGATTTCTTAGTCAATTTTCTTTGAATAAATTATTACGGTAAAGCAGGCGTTGGGAAGGATGGATATGTTAGCTCAGGAATTTCAAGGGTAAAGTGATTAAACATGATTATATTTATTTTGCAATGGAAAATATTAAAAAAGTCCTATGCAGTCATCTCACTCGCTGGATATTTGTCCACGACGAACTAAAATTCTCGAATGTATAAAGTTTGTTTTCGTTAACGCGTTATTGCTATTATAATAATTTCTGTACCTTCAGTTTTTTTTTGGCTGAAAAAGGGCCATTAGTCTTGAAATGGGATTTTGCGTCGAATCATAATAAGTGTATCATTCCACTTTTCATTCGAATGTGTTGCCATTCAGCACAAGATATTTATCTTTTAAATTGAATCTGTCTGTTGCAAGTTAACAAAATAAGGTATTCGATAGCAGTAGATGCAGTTCTTAAGAATATTCGTTTCTAAATTTAATTTTCAATTGGATTGATTTAAATAATAAAGATGCATTGATGCAAATAAAAATGCAAACAAAATTTCAGATTTTTTTAAATACTTTTATTTTATATCAGCCTTTACAAAAATGTAAATTAATTTCAAATCACACAGCGAGCATTGCTTTAATTTATCAGAATTTTATGGCCACCGTCTTAATAGTTTTGGGCTTGAGAAGAATCCCTGCGAATCTGTGGATGAATTTTGGCAGCTGATCTGGAAATTAGGGAATGTTTTTAATGTATGTAAGAGCAGATAGTTAGAATCGCTGACAGATTAGTTGAAATTAAAATGGTCGACTCAAAGCCGACTTCTTAGTTGAAAGTAAATTGGATTAGCGCAATGATTTAAATTTTTGAATGAACTATCTTCTGTTAGTAGCGGTGCTCTGTTGTTTCAATACAATAATAAATTAATGCTAGAATCTTTATTTATACATTTGTTGTATATACATATATATATATATGAATGTGTGTGAGGTGGGTGGGTGTGTGCGTGTGCGTGTGCGTGGGAGATAAAAAAGAGAAAAAGGCGTAGCAGTGTTGATGGCGTAGCACATAGATAACATCATTATTGAAGAGGAAGAATTCTCATTCCCTTGATTACTAAAATGTCCATTCTATAATGAACAACAATCTTGGCAATCGAGGCAGATTAAATCTTCATCTTTATTTCAACTGACATTTGTGGTCACAATTTACTTGGCACTCTAATCGTACTTACTCAAGAACATTTACAACTTTGATAGGGTTGCTATAGGAAGCGAGCACAGAGAATAGCATCATTACATGAAGAGAGGCAGAAGCTGAAGTTCACAGTTATCCAGTATGTAGGCTCACCAAGGGGAAAGTGTTTGTGTAGGTTAGAAATGTTTTATTTCACAAAATTATGAGTTTATTTTCTGAATTAGTTACGTCATCAACGTTACGCAAGCATGAAAGATGAATTGATCTAGAAATGACGCAGTTCAGAAAAATTAGTATAATTTTTAGAATACAGAGGAGGAATTAAGGGATTACCACTAGTTTAAATTATACTTTTGATTTACATACTTTTTATTTTGGAATATGCAAGAAAAATAAAGAATATGTAAAAAATAAATTGTAATTTAAATTAGCAGCGTAAATTAATTCCCCTTCCTTATTCTAAAAATAGCAATCTCTCTTTGCACTGCGTCATTTAGAGACCAATCCATGTCATATGACACTTGCATAATTCTGATGCTGTAAATGGTACTAAAGAGCCAATAATAATTTTACTGTTGTATTAATTATCCAATCAAAATACACTGAGGACCAAAACTAACTCAATCTGAATAAAGATTTCATCCTGAGCATAATTCACCGGTTTGGTTACTTTTCGGCTTGGCTTGATTGCTGTATGCTGCTTCCTTCTTACGCAAAGTCATCAAAAATGTGAACATTTTGAAATAAGTGCAAATATTGCTCCAAGTTGTTTATGGCCACAACCTGTTTAATAAAATGAAATGAAGATTCAATCTGCCTCCGCTGCCATTTTCCTATTCATTACGGATCGGCATTTCAACATTATAAGCCACTACTGTGGCTATGTCAATTTTCCGCTGTCAATTCTTGCTCTTTATTACGGATTCCATCTTCTACATTCTGCACTATCAAAATTTCAAAGTTCTTTTTTACGCTAAGAAATAATTGGCAACCTCAAAATTGACTATTCTAAATTTGGTGTTCTCTGCACTACGTTCATGTGTTCTCCCCAATTCGAGATTTTTCCACGTTACATGACAACTTAAAATTAACCAATAACAGATTAGCTGTACTAGTGCACCTACTTCGTATAAATACTCTTTGCAAGCAGCTACATCATACTTCCTTTTTCTGACTTCTGCTACGTAAACAACTCTGCGCCGTTAATGCTTTCCTCTCTAAGATACTTACATCGTACTTTTAAAATCAGTGTACATAAAAATTATCGTATTTAACTATGATTGGATAAATGCCTACCAAGATGATTTGATATTTGTGAAAATAAAGATTGGTGATTCGTGAAAATCGGGTCTTGTTATATTCATCTGTATGGTTTAAAGTCTATAAGTAATTCTGATGTTCAAATTATTCGTGGAAGTTCCACATTAATACAACCCACATCATATTTATTTTTAGCATATATGTGATTATAATTACTTAGCAATTATTGCAACTGATCATCAACAGTTTCACTATTTTCAGTATAATTATCAAACTTCTTAGTACTTAACTATTTTTGCAAAGAAAATTATTTTGAAAAAGGTTTATCTAATTGAATACCTTTACTTATGATATGTTTAAACTGATATACTTCATAATTATTAAAATTCAATTAGAATTTAAATAAAGAAACGCCAGATGATGATAATAACAAATATGTTAGATAAGAATTCATAACATAAATTAGTATATCATTAGTAAATCTACCTATTTTAGCTGATAATTTCATTACTTTAGTACAGAAAGACCTCCAGATCAAGATAATAATTTTGTGTCGGGATTATTCTCAATAATTTTAATTTGTATAATAATACAATTTATAATATTTTCAGATATGACATTTATATCTCAGAGCTCAGAACAGAATATGTTTTGTTATTTAATAGCTTTTGAAACGTTTATAGTTTCAATAATAATTGCTTTGTCATTTAAATTTACAGTAGTGCGCCAATTAAAATTATATTTAGTTAACACTAGATTAAGTACCGTCTCTGCCCTCCCAGCCCTAATAAAACTGCAAGCACTGCAAATTTAACATTATGTTTATTAGTGATTCATAATATGTTTATCTAGATTATTTTGATTCAATTTCATTTGGGATAAATATTTGTTGTGTCACTATTGTTGAATGCATGATCCATATTTGGAAAATCATCATTTGCGAGCTATTTATTCAAAAATGCCATTAGTATTGGTCTAGAATTAATGTGCAACATCACTGGTAATAAAAAATGAAAAATTTCAAAATAACATCTTTGATTATCTAGTCTGATAGTACACCAATCTGTTGGTTACCGTAACTTTTTAACTCATTTTTATAAAGCGGTGCAAAGCACACATTTAGTCATCGTTCAAATTATTCTCACTGTAACATCTCAAGAACATAGTAACTCTTAAGTTACTAACTATAATTGAAAATTATATAATAATTATAATATTATGTTGCCAAAATTGTAGGCTGCTAACTACGCACTGTAATTTGAATAAAAAAAGGTTCGACGTGTGAACTAAAAATAAATCTGCTCATTGAATACGACGCAAACTACGGAAGAAACGATAGGAAAAAGTGATGAAACTCCAAAACTTTCCCAAAAGAGACGGGTGGAAAAAATGAAAAATCTATTAGCATTGATTTCCATAAAAAGAAAACGAATGTAATTTGCGACTGAGACCATACTTTCCCCCCTTTTCCTTTCCTTTCTACACCACCAAAAATGAGCATATATATATGGATGTTAAAAGAAGAAAAAAATTCGTTATGGATGGTGTAATTTGAACTGAAAGATAAGAATCTATTACTTGGAAAAGTTCTGCCCTGTACCATGAATTCATTACTTACTCTAGCCTGGGCAAATTATGTGAAGAATACAAATCTGAAACGAGCCTCTAGGCTAGAATTTTTTTTCTTCCAAACGCAGGCAAAAATCAATGTACTGCAAAAAATTTAAAAATAAATAAAACAGAATGTCTTTGAGAGAAGTACATACGCTTGTTTTTATTGGTTTAATGCTTAGGTTTCCTAGGTACGAAACTTTCTTTTTCTGCATTCGAAACTTCTTTCTTTAAAGGAAGCTTTTCCCTAAGGTTATATTTGATCTTTTGTCTTTATTATTATCTCTTAAAGCGAAATGGATAAATTTTATTCTGCTTGACGAAATTTTCATGTATTCCAGATTTCTATTTTATTTAGAATCTTATGTATGTTTTATACTACAAAGAATTCATGAAATTAAAAGAAAGTACCATTTTGAGTATTGTACCTCATTTCTGAATACACATGTGTAATTTCTGTAATGTATACTTTCATATGTACATATGTGATAAAATTAATTTACATGAGTAAATATATTTAGAAATATATTTTTATTGTCTTATTTTTTAAAAAAATAAGATAGATGTTATATACTAAAAACTTATGATTTTGTGTAAGACCTTAAAATTAATTTACTTTTAAAATTTTAATTAAACTCTTAAAACTAAATTCTTAAAACATTTTGTGATAACCCCTATATTTATTTACCCTTGCAAAGGGAAATTAAGTATTTTATTTCATACTGTATCCTCTTAAATCTATTTCCTTTTTGATAAATTCATTATCATTCTAAACAATTTATTTTTTGATTTTCATACTTCGTTTCCCACCAGTTTATCATTTCGGCAGCCCTCTGCTGGTTATATCTTTAAAATTTTTAATTAGTATAATTCTTCCTTGGCGATTTCGAAATTGTATTAAACATTAAAAACATATTTTTTATTATATCTGTAAGAAAATTATTTCCTTTTTATACTTATTGAACTTCAGTTACCAAAATTATTTTGATACTTATAATTTGCAGTTTCTATCCTTAATAAACACATTTTCCTTCAATACTTAATGAAGAAATTTCTTGAATTTTAAAAGGCTTTTTTAAAATTTTGTTTAAATATGTATTATAATGAATGTATTGAAATAAATACTAATGCTCATGTTCATTAAATATGGGTATAGTTATAAATATTGTTAAATATATATTTTTCTTTGGCAATATAAATCAGCAGAAACTTTATCTTACGCGTATAAGGTATTCCTCCGGCCTCCTTCGCATACCTTCGTGGTGTACTGGTCAGGTGTACTGCCTTCGTGCTGTGCTGGTCTTCATGGTGGCTCGACGCGTATTCGAGAGCTCAGTTTTCATCTGTCTTGTTTTCAAAAAATATCTAATGTTTTCAAAAAATACCATTACACATGTATAAAAGGTAAGACTGCTAGTTATCAAATATCCAGTTTCACTAAAAGTTGACACTGAAAAACGTAGGCAGTCTGAATTCCAATGGGTAGATTGAATGCAGACAGCTCCGATGATACGTTGTAAAATTTATATTATCAAAAGAAACAGTTGAGAGATCTGGAGCGTTTCACAAAAATAGTTTCACAGCTCTTCACAATATCACAGAGTGCAATCAATAGTTACACTTCAAAATACTATGAAAGGCAAAGCAATGCAAAAGCGTAGTTAAACAGCTAAACTAAACCAGAGATAGTACTCGAAAGTCTCCCTGAGCTAAAAGCTCACAAAAACTCAGACAGATGCTCTCTCAGGCCTTATACAATTTTTGTCTCAGGCCTTATACAATTTTTGACTTTCCCAGTACTTTCTGCTTCTCAAAATTACTGGAAGCCAATAGATAGAATTACGGTTATAGCTAATATAGTGATCAATTACATTTATTCAAATACAATAACTATTACGGTGATACAGGAACCGAACCCAAATGCGCCAAATAGTCGCCGTTTGGCGACTTTTCGCCATTTCTTCCCAAAGTTGGAGACAAAATTGTTTTACCCAAACCGTTGCCAGCTTGGCGATTTCTCCCCAAATTATCGAGATACCCATTTACCCAATGTTAAGTAGACTTGCCCGTGTATTCTTACTTTTCTGTCACATCGTGTCTCTTTAGATTTTTTTGCTTTACGTGACACAGAAAATACAATCACTTCGCATATAATTGCACTAAAATCATCTATCTATGTACAAATATACAACAATATTTTACGGGAGGCTTTCGAAAGCTCTACGTTCCATAACGCTAAAATCTTAAAAAGTTGCGTTAGTTCAATAATATTTTGGTTTTTTAAATTATAAATAATTTCTTAATATAAAACATATTAACACATTTTCTCCTTTGAAATTAACTTGGCGAATGTAATACCATTAATGACGTAATCCCACATTTTACAGTAGTTCACTATATCTGAAAAAAAAAAAAAAACATTCTTCAGTATTACGCTCAAGAATTGTATATTATTTAAATTCTGAACACCACAGTATGCTTTGCGCTTTTTGTTACATAGCTGCCATCTTTATTCCAACTTCTTCCTAGAAATTTCGTTCTCCTGATGAGGAGGGACCTGTAGCTGCCCTCGAAATCGATTGAGTGTTTTAATGAATGTACTCCAAATACAAGGTTGTTTCAGCGATTTTGATTGTACATGTTTATGTATCATTCATCAGGTTTATATACATCAAGATTAATAACATTTTCTGTACGTTTTTCACGATCAAGTTTCAGATTTTGTAGGCTTTTTCTGAATAATTTTATTTCAGACAGTTTTGCCAACTGTTTTCTAAAATACTGAATTAAGCCAGATATGTTAAAAAATTATGTATTTTTGTTTAAATTTTTTTATTTAGAATCACTGTTTTTCCTGTAACATCTGCCAAATAAAAAATAATAAATACTAAGAGGTCAACAAAGTTTATCACTGCTCCAAAAATTCAACATATATGCGCAAATAATCAATGTGTAAGTTGTGTATAAATAAGAGTAACTTTACTTTTGCATAAAACTTCTCGAAATGCATAAAGGTATGTTACTAATGTTAAATAGAAATTAAATAACAAAAATCGTAGAGAAATATATGTAAGAGACACAAGCGTTTTTTAAATAAAATTTCTTAAATTTTTATTAATTAGAGTAATAAGCATATTCCAAGCAACACAACTCTAATTTCTGAATACTTATGTCAATGATAACGCTAATTAATTGCGTAATAAATGCTATTATTTCAACGTTTATTTAACTCAAAATGATCACTTAAGTTTTATTTTGCTGCGAGATTTCAATTCTCATTTTTTCTGCATCACTTGCTTCAAATATCATGTAAATGTAGGTATATTTATGATATTTCTTAACGATTAATTATAAAATAAATACAATTTTTTGTTGAAGCTATCAATTTTTCCAAATCTAATTTATCCATTTTTATTGAAATTTTGTCAATAAATCAAAATACATTTGAAGTCAAAAAGCTAATTCCGGTTTGCTTCTTGAAGAAAGAATCTAGTTTCATACTATAAACAATGTTTGTTAGTAACTAATAAGCTATATGATTTAGAAACTGCTTAAATTAGTACTCATTCGCTCATTCATAATTTATTCGTTAAAATAAGAGAATCAAAAGATAGCTTTTTTTTTGTTCCTTATCTTCTACCACATTTCAGATTTCTAATCAACCGAACATTTTGATGATTTCCCTTTCTTTTGTACGTCTTCCTTTAGGCACTTTTGCTTTTCTTTTTTTCTCTGCCTAGAGCCCATACTTTTTTCTTTCTGTTCTTGGACACCTAATAGCATCAAGCAAACACCAGCTGCCCCTCTATGTTTTAGTTTCGTTTCTTCTCTTTATAAAAAAAAGAATACATATTCTGCTAAATTATTTTATATATTTTATTAATAGCTTTCCTGCAAGATTATTAGCGTACTACCTAAATATGAGGCACTGCAATAATTTTGACAAACATTAAGAACTTAATATAGGCTTCGTATAGATGAGATTCTTCTTTACATTAACTTGTATTCATCTGAAAATGTCCTTGAAGACAGGATTCTAACAACTATGCGTAAAATCATGAATAAAGGTTTTCTTGATAAATAATTCTTCTTTCTCTGTTATAGAGATGAGCTTTAGTGTTCCATTACCAAATGGAGCTCATTTTCTTGCAATCAAAGGAAATGGAATTTCATCCTACTTTTGCTACTTAAAGGTCAGAAGAACGTACTGAATTCTTAGCACTTTTCCCATCCCAAATCCCGTTATTGTGAAGTTTCTATTCTTAGAGAACCACGGGTTTGAAAAAAGGACAGATAATAGTTCAAATGAATAAATGAAGAGTATGTATGTGGAAAGAGTTTCAGTTTCTGAACTGTATCTTTAACGAAATAAGTAAGTTAAGTTTTAATTTACTGTTTATTAAATAACTGTAGAAAATTAAGTAATAATTTACAGTGATACTTTACCCGAAAGTCTGTTCTCTATTACGTGTTTTATAAAAGCGAAATATGTAAGGAAACTTCAGTGATACAACAATAACAACAATGATACATCAAAGACAACTATAAGTGTTTCAACCTATTAAAGTACAATTAGTTTCACATTTCAAGATCAAATAAAATTAAGAGACAGTGTAGTAAAATTCGAGGTTTTACGAGTTAAATAATTTCTGTATTCTGCTGAATTGGTTGGATATTAAGTTTAATTTTTTTTCAGCAAGAAGCATTCATTCGTGTATTTTTATTATAAGGAGATTAATTTTTTATTTTCGCTTAATATATTGGGATGCAGTCTGTGAACCAGTGTCTCAAGTAAAATTTATGTTAAAATTTTCAAATATAAAGGGAAAAATTTAACGAACTGTAATGGATTAATTGTGAAGTGTTAGTTTGATTTAATGTAAAGAAGCAGGCCGCCTGATATTCATTTCTTTTGCGCCATTTTTTCCTGTCTTCTTCGCACTCATGGAAAGTTCCATAGGATTGCTAGGTCTTTTGTTCGGAGTTTAGCCGAAAGGGGGTGTACGTGATGAGGTATACTTGTAAACAGGAAGGTTAATGGAAAAGGTCGGGAGTAGGTCAGGAATTTTTGCGAACCGGTTTCGAGAAAATTTGGCGAATTTTCGTAGGTAGCGGACTTGCTTAGTAGAGACTTGACCGGTTTTGGAAAACAAAATTGGACTTTAGAAACTTTTGAGGAGCCAATTTTGCCAAGTCTGGGAAACAATACTTGTCTATATTTTAAGACAGAAATTTGCAGCGTTCGACCTCTTGGGACTTACTCTTCTTGGCTGCTGCTGAATCACCGAGAACTTACTCTTACGCTCCTTCCCGTGGTGCTTTACGCTCTTGACGTTTTTCGTAGAGCGTCTGCGATGTTAGTGCTAGCCGGTGGAGCTTACTACACCGTGAAAGTCTAAGGGTATGCAGTGTCAACGTGGTTGGCTTGCCTTAAAGGATTATTGATTTTGCCTCATTCGTTGCCCCGCTACGATGTGATTTTTCAAGTGGACCTAAAGAACCTGCCTAGTGACTGACAAAAAGGGGTTGATAAACGACGAAGGTGTATCAACGGGGGGTGCCCTCCACATGACGGCTCTTCTTTGAAGACTAGTAGGAGAAAAACGGAGGTTGACAGGCTCCTTGCATTCTTCGCCGGAAACTCGGACGATGCGTAGGAGTGACACCCCCAGTTAGTGGACCTCAGCGAAATAGAACTATGAGGAATTACTCCATTTTTCCGGGCAATCCCTGTACCCTAACAGCTAAGTGTTTTTCTTTTTAAGAATTTTGTTTTTTTACTTTCTTTTTGTTATCTGATTTCTCGAAGGTCTCCAGGTGCCCTGTTTCTCTCATCATTTTAGAGAATCTTTTTTTGACCTTTAATTGCTGTTCATCCAAGATAGTGTTTTGTTATTTCTTGAAGAAAAAGAATTAATGTAATGAATATCGGAAATTTAGCAATGTATAAGGTCTTAATCAGGATAAAAAATGTGATAAAACTGCAATGTATTCTTACAATGATGACTTCGCTGCCTAATTGGCCGAGATAAAGGTGATGTTATATTTTAATTACCTTGCTTAAATTTTACTTTTTTTCTTTACCTCCCGGGGGATTAAAAGAATTAAAAAATTACGCTTTGTCACGAATTAGGAAAAATATAATAAATAAAAATGCACTTTAAATGATTGAGTTTTGTGTTATTTGAATAGAATGCTATGTTGTCTGGAAATTTATGTTTTACTATGGTAGGCTAAATAGCAAAAGAAAAATTTCTAGTAAAATGCAGGGAACTTGATTTCCAACAAAGCCATTTCCAGCGGCAGATCCCGGCTCCAGCACACAACGCTACTAGTACTATCAAAACTATACGATCACTTATAGGGGTTCTTCCTTAACCAGCCATGCAGACAGTGTGATTAAATTTAGTATTTTAGACTCAGCTCATACTCGCAGTACTCAATTGCTGTAGTACTCCATTTTTATATTAGACAACTGGTACCGTCATCTTGCATTTAACATTATTGGCAACGTGAATTATTTTCATATATAAGAGTGTATAAAAGCGTGATGCGGCCAGCGCATGACCTCCCGCTGATTCCATGTTTTAAATAGCAAATAGCTTGAAAGTATCATTTCCGGGATATCGTTTGCAAACAAAATTTAATTTATTGCTTTAATAAATGGAAAGAATGGAAAGGTCTAAAATACGAAATTCTGAATTAAATTTTATCAGGTACAATTGGCCATTTAAAAAAACTAGTGTTTCTGATGTTTTATCAATATGATCAAATGTTTGCCTCTTTGTTTATTTTTTATTAAAAACTGTGTTTTATTGGGTAATAGAATAGCATACCATTTAATCGGTTTTTAATTAAAGTAAGTTAATTTTTAATAAGGTATTTAAAAAATAAACTGGTGAAATAAGTTAAGAGAGTAGACATATTTTATCGATTTGTATGAAAAGAACTTAACTAAAGGAAAAACCACTGCTTCAGGTTAAAAATACAAATCTTGTACGGCAAATACGTAAGCCTATATGTGTGTGTAGGCGGAGTCAGTAGAAAAACAGGCTTTTTAAGCGCGTGGAGGGTAAGACGAATTGCGTTCGCTAGCACACCTCCGGGAATTTCTTATTGTTATCTTGCAGCAATCCGTTAAATTCACATTGGAACAGTAAAAATGAGTAACCACCAAAGTTTAGATGATGGAATGAGATGGCGAATTGTGGGGAGGCTAGAGTCAGGCCAATCGCAAGTCCAGATATGTAGAGAGTTTAACACCCACTGTCGTGTGTAACCTATGGAAACAGTTCCAGGTTACTGGATCCATCGAGAGAAAGCCTGGGCAAGGTCGTCCAAGAACCACAATGGCCAGAGACGATCGCTATTTTCCATTTTAGCGAGGTGTAACATAAGGGCTACAGATTCTCAGCTCTCTCGGGACACGTATGCAGCCACAGGAACCCGTGTAACAAGGGTGACTGTTTCCAAAATACTGAATGAGAGAGGGTTGCTTACCAGAAGACCGGCTGTTTGCGTTTCGCTCACGTCTACGGACAGGAGAGTGCGATTAGCATGGTGCAGGCATCATAGTGATAGGAGTACGGAGCAATGGGCGACCATTCTGTTCACTGACGAGTCCTGTTTTAACCTAAACACCGATTCTCCCCGTACTTTCATATGGAGAGAGCCAGAGACCCGCTACATTCCCTCCAATGTCCACGAAATCAACAATTACGGCGGTGTAATGGTCAGGGCAGGCATCATGTTGGATGGCCGCACACCTCTTCACGTCTGTGCGAGAGGCTGGTGTGAGGTATAGGGATGAGGTCTTGGAGCTATATGTTCGCCTTTTCTGGGCTGCAGTGGGCCCCGAGTCCATCTTACAGGACGATAACGCGAGGCCACATAGAGCCCTTCTGGTTGACGAATTTCTCGAGAGAGAGGATATTTGTTGGATGGATTGGCAGCCAGGTCACCAGACCTCAGCTCTATACAGCATGTCTGGGAACCTCTGGGGACGGCAATTGCAGCTCGCAACCGCTCTCCAAGAACCATCCAGGAACTGAAAACAGTGTTGCTGAATGAGTGGAACCAATTGCCACAGGCACTGATAAACTGCCTTATTTCCAGTATGACATCACGCTGCGAGGTCTGTATGGCTGTAAGAGGGGACCATACCCCCTATTAATCCATTTCTTTTGTGTCTTCTGCAACGGTGTTTCAGACATTCAGACTCCCTTGAGTGTAATACAAGAACATATGTGTGTATCATAACTGTTGAATGTGTATTTTGTTTGTATTATATCAAACTATGTTCACACGAAATTTTATTAAAATCTGTACAGTAGTTCCGGAGATAGTAGATCAAATATGCAAATTCTCTTAATTTATTTCACCAGTGTACTTTGAAACGAATATCATAATTTAATTCTTTTTCCATGCAATAATTCCAAAGTATCAATAAATGCAAAGGAATTTTTATTTACGCGTCCATTCCCGCGATACTTAGGTACCAATAAACAATATTTCCTAGATTTTGGAATTATAACTGAACAGCTACTCCCGTCCAATCCGAGATCAGCAAGAAATAAAATAATAAGTGCTTTCGAAATTGCTATTTGTCCTTGCGCTACGTCATCATGAAAAGTGCAACAAAATAACAAATGCCTTTTTTTTTTAATTCCAACTGTTAGCTCACAGTCTCCCTATATCTTGTTCAAATTTTCAATCGTTAATAAAATACTTTTTATTCATTTAATCAAGTTCAGATACATTTTCTAAACTTGTCGTGGATGACACTTGATGTTGATACAGTTTTTTCACATATTAAGATCAGTTACTACTTATTTATTCCTGTTTATCCGAACTAAAGACATGCTGTTTTTTGTTTTTAATTTATTGTAAGACTTACAAATAAAGACCATTTATTAGGAATTCTGACGTCTGTAAAAATTAATTTTATAACACATTATAAATAATAGCACATGACTGTGCTAAATGGGATTTTAATATTTAACAAAAATGAGTGGCAACAGTAATACTGAGTGCTAAATGTAGTGTATGGAATTAAAGAATAATAAATAATGTATAAATCTACATAAGTGTATGGGTAATCTAAATAAGTGTATGTAATAATAAATCTAAATAAGTGTATGGAATTAAAGAATTGTAGTTTTATAGAGTTGGATGAAATGTTCCATTATGTAGCGAAAACTCTCTGCATATTTCCATGTTAATGTGATAATAATATACGTTTAAAATGTAACCTTATAAGGTTTTAGTTATTTAATACCAATGTTCAGTTTTAGAACCCCACAAACACTAACAAGCGAATAATCGCTTTAAGTGTGTGAACAAATACGTAAGACGTAAGAAGGGTTAACTACCTTTTATTTCTCAGAATAAATACAATCAACTCCTAACTTGGAGTATACACAAAGCCTCCACTTGGGCTTGACCATAACTAATTATAAAATCAAACTAAACTAAGCTTAACAAAAGCTATCTGAAAGATATAGCCGAAGCTATCAGAATTCTAACTAGTTGGCCCCTAAATATTAATTAAATCGGCGAAGCGAAGCAAGGGCCTAAAGTATGGCCGAGCGTAGTAATATCTAAGAGAGAAGTAGCCAAAAGACAAACGCGCTAGTCAGGAAAATCAGACTCTCTCTCTCGAATATGCCGCAATATTGACTCAAATAGTACTCTTACTCAGTTGCATTAACTGCGTTTCTGAAATTATATTTTGGTAGGAAATTGTAAGCTAAAATTAGAATAGATAGGAAAGTTGCATAACTTTAAATAACTGTTAATAAAATTAGGATAAACATTACAACCCTTTAAAATGTCCCTTGCTCCACAAACGGAGAATTCGAAAAGAAAGCGAAAAGAAACTACAACACAAAGCAAGCGACGATTAGAGAAAGAAAAACATAAGAGCCAAGGAAAACTTCCTACGAAAACTCTTCGCAGCAGGTCAAGCGTGTGTCGCCTTGAGTCGTGTGAATTCATTAGATGGAATATTAATTGAAGAACTGGACTGCTCGAAACTCACTGGAAAGGTTCCTTGCAATAATGAAGCATTACAAGAGATGGTAGAATGTAGATTAGAGACCACCATCAGCTTCATACGTATATTAGAAATGAAAAAAATGTTTATAATGTTAATAAAAAGTAACTAAAATTAAATTTTTTCTTTATTGACCTAAGAAGGACTTGACTTTAAGAAATTGTTTTTACATTACGTGTTTGTAACATGCTTGCATTGTAAGAGTTTTATAGAAATGAGACGCTGTAATAAAAATAATTTTCTTTTACTATTGGACATAAATAAATAAGATTTCTAAGTATAATTGAAATTGCCTTAATATGTGACAACATCAAAACTGTATATACAACCTTATCAAGAAATATACCGTGCAATCAGTTTTACAAAATAACTCCTAACAATAAGAGGAATTCATTCCAAGCTGAAAATAAATGCTAACAGTTATTTAAAATACACAGTCCAGTCACATTAATGTGACCATCTGTCAAAAGCCAGAATAACCACCTTTCGCAGAGCGGACTGCTGCGAGACGTGCAGGAAGAGAGTCACATAGGTCCCTGAAGGTGTTCTCTGGGATGTTGAGCCATGCCGACTCTAATGCCGTGGCCAGCTGCGCTAGATTACGCGGTTGAGGATCCATGGCGCGAACAACTCGATCGAGATGGTCCCACAGATGCTCGATTGGGTTTAAGTCAGGTGAGTTTGCTGGCCAGGGGAGGACGGTAAACTCATCCTGGTGCTCTTCGAACCACGCACGTACACTGGCAGCTGTATGGCACCTCGCATTGTCCTGCTGGAAGATGCCATCATCCTGAGGAAAAACAATGCGCATGTAGGGGTGAACATGGTCCGCAAGGACAGATGCGTACTTGTATTGATCCATTGTGCCTTCCACAATGATCAGTGAACCTAGAGAATGCCAGGAAAACATTCCCCAGACCATAATGCTCCCGCCTCCAGCTTGGACCGTTCCGGCAATGGTTGCAGGGTGGTTCCTTTCAGAGGTTTCACGCCTTATACGCCAACGTCCATCTGTCCGATGGAGCATAAAACGCGATTCATCCGAAAACGCAACCTGTCGCCACTCAGTGGACGTCCAGCTGCTGTACTGGCGTGCAAATTCTAGCCTTCGCCGTCGATGAACAGCAGTCAGCATAGGTGCACGAACCAGGCGTCTGCTTCGGAGGCCCAGACGCAGCAATGTTCGCTGAATAGTACTTTGGGAGACACTTTTGGTAGCCCCTTGGTTCATTTTGGTGGTCAGTTGCTCAACGGTAGCCCGTCTATCTGCCCGAACGCATCTCCGCAACCGTCGTTCGCCTCTGTCATCTATGGCCCGTGGTGCACCACATTTGCCACGTCGCTGATTTTGGACAGTCCCATTTTGCCATGCACGGTACACTTTTACCACGGCGGCACGCGAACAGTTCACAAACTCAGCCGTTTCGGAAATGCTTCCACCCTTGGCCCGAAAGCCAATGATCATGCCCTTTTGGAAGTCGGATAAATCGCTTCGTTTCTGCATTACGCCAACGATTGAAATGTTTTCCGGAGCCCTCACACACCCTTTATATACTCTCAACTGCACTGTACTGCCACCTGCCTTTTGTGATTGGTTATTTGACTCTGACATGGAAAGTACGTGGTGGTCACATTAATGTGACTGGACTGTGTATGTACTAACGCATTTCAACATTTCATTACTGCGCCACTTGCGGAAACAAAATTCAACGACAGACTCTACCCTATATTCGCTTTCTGCTAATTCAGGTTCGGAACGACATAATCTAGTTTCAGAAACATAAAACGAAAGCTTACATACCCAGACAAGAAGGAATATGTTTAAAAATTACAAATATTTGTACCATATGTTTTCATTTACTCATTTACTGCCACACACTAGATGTAATCATAATTACGGCAATACCATTTGGAGTATAAAAGAATAAACTAAAAATACAATAATTGTCAGTCAACGGGACACTATTATTCTGTAAGAAATACGAAGTATTTTCACAGGTAACAGCAGAAGCTAGATCAGGAACTCTATAGTACCATAGGTGAATGAAGTACTGCTGTGCCTAGGTAAGCTTTCGCCCCAATTTGGAATTCTGAGAAAGAGCACTTCCTGTTTCAGTCCGAACCACCAATCTCTATAGATGATTTTAGCTTTTGCATTTTGAGTGCCTTCTTGCCTCACAGACATCATACGCTTACAAGTAACCATGCCTTCTGCAAAGTTTGATTTGGTTTATTTAATTACGGCAAAGCATTCGAGAGCTATCAGCCAAAGGGGAAGGATGCTTTCGTGGAGAACTTACTCATATACATATTCCACTTAGCGAATACTGAGAAAACACCCATGCAGCCAACCCGTTTGCGAGATTCAAACCTCGGACCGAACTACCAGTATTCAACCACTTTACCACTTGTCCGCTGGCGGGACTGTGACTTCTCCGGGGTTCGAGCCCAGGCCCTTCGGTAAGTGTCACTAACCCGTATCTTGTCAGAGATGCACTTATTTCAACTTCTGATTTTAAGAAACAATCAATTTTTATTCATAAAAAATAATACCGCTTATTTAACAAGACAATTTTGAAGAGTTCATCAATGAGAGCTATGTTAGTAGATTATACGTATACTTATTATAATAAGAGAAATATGACAAGAATGACAGTTCTTCCTATCTCGAACCTAAATAACTGCAATTTAAGGTCGAAATGTCTTTTTACATTTTCAATATTTGGCTTTTATAAGAACTGCAGTAAACTCCTATATTCTCTAATGAATTGAATAAAGCTTTAAATTAGAATTACCAGCTGAAATACTTGCATCTCATGCAACCTTCAAACTTGTTTTTCGATTCCAATGATTTGACTCGGATAATTTATTGATATGTTAATATTCATGTTAACTCTCATTGAGCACACAGAGGGAACTAAGTATTGTAACTGCTAAATGTTGATATCAACTCGTCAAGCGCATAGTGAAACTTAAAATTTTGATTGCTCTATCTACATCAGACTGTTTTTTTTCTCTCACTGAGTGCGTCTATAACTGTTTAAACTCGAAATATCAATTTATTTTCATTTCCTTACATACATATGCATATTTTTATGCCCAATCTGTTTTTTTTAAATTTTTTGTGTTTGTAATATTTTTTTTAATTTCAACAACTGGTGTCAAGGTTACAGTAATTGTTTTAGTACTTCACAATGGGAAAAAACGAACAAAACATTTGAAATAAAAAAATTAAAATTAAAAGGAACTAAAAAAATCTCCAAGCTTTCATATTTTACATTACGTCCAAAGAGGCGTTTTTTGAAGTTTTGTGTGTTACCTTTATTTATTAAATATCATGTTCTTTGCACTTAAATTCAACAGTAATATCGCAAAATGATTTTTAAATGAGCATTCCTTTAGAATTTCCGATACACAGTCTCACGCTTTGGAGATCAAAATGTTTTTTCTTTCCTCGTACAGTGTTGCCATTGCTCGCTTTGAAACAGTTGAGTTTGTTAATCACAAATTCGTTAAGAGTGTTACAAAATAAGAAATTCGTATTTAAACAAATTCCAAATTTGGTCTTCCTGATGCCCATATTCGGAGGAGGTTTACGTTGCTCAAAGGTTGATGGCTCTAGTTACCATTGTTTTATCACAATGCGAGAAACATACACACATTTATACAGATTCTTCATTATTTAATTTCTTTAAATATAACACAGGGCGGTAATATTTGGTGGCAACAAATTGAAAAACGGTAAGGACATTTACAGTGAATCGACGCAAAATGCCAAAGCGAAATTAATAGCCCTTCTGATCTAACGCTCCTTTGGGCTTAAAATGTGGTTACAGCCGAAAACATCGCGGCAAACACATCGCGGACGAAAACGTCGAGGAGAAAACAACGTAAGGTGAAAATGTCGTGCTGCAAAACATCTTGCTACAAAATATCGTGGTCGAAAATAATGCGGTTCAAAAACTTCGCAGTTTAAAAACATCGTCGTGGAAAATACTGCGGTATAAAATAAAGTTTCTACAAATCATCGCAGACATGCGTTTTTCTTTCTTTAATAATTTTTAATAGACATTCGCATAATGATTTAATGAGAGCAAGGTGGAAAGAAGGATAATTTTTACTTTCATATTTTTTATTAACTAATGAATGTTTAAAAAACAAAAAATTTAAACAAAACAAGAAATAATTTTCACTATAAGAGTATCAGATTAACAAAAGTGAAGAAAATAATATCATAATTAACTTAGCAATTTTTTATAGATAAGTTTAGATTACACTTTTCATAAAAAATTACTAGTAAAATTTTATAAGAAAATAATTTATTAATGACCTTTGTTAGTTAACTATGTCAATTTAAAATTAAGTGCTATAAGTTGCGTTAATTTGCTATGCTTAAGTTTCCAGTTTACATTTTCAGCAAATATTTATTACCTAATAAAAAAACATGAAAGTGAAAATTATCCTTCTTTCCATCTTGCGCTCATAAATCATTATGCAAATTTTTACAATTATTAAACAATCATTAATGACCTTTGTTAGTTAACTATGTCAATTTAAAATTAAGTGCTATAAGTTGCGTTAATTTGCTATGCTTAAGTTTCCAGTTTACATTTTCAGCAAATATTTATTACCTAATAAAAAAACATGAAAGTGAAAATTATCCTTCTTTCCATCTTGCGCTCATAAATCATTATGCAAATTTTTACAATTATTAAACAATCATTAAATTTTGTTAAAACCTGAAAAAGGCATTCTGCGATGATTTGCAACGTCATGCGATGATTTCCAGGTACTTTATTTTTTCCCACGATATTTTCGACGGCGATGTTTTTAAACTGGGGAGTTTTTGAACCACTTTATTTTCGACTACGATGTTTTGTACCAGGATATTTTAGAATTGCGATGTTTTCTCTGCTTTATTTTCTCCCACGATGTTTTGTTCCACGACGTTTCCGCCTTGCGTTGTTTTCACTGCGACGCTTTTGTCCGAGATGTTTTTGCGGCGATGTTATCGGCAAACACCTTAAAATGTACTCCTGTAGTTATTTTTATGAGTGTTTCTTTTTATGAGTGTTTATGAGTTATTTTTATGCGTATTCATTATTTCTGGAATACCATCAGCTGAAGCCAAAAGTAGATGTCATATAGTTAATGTCAGAATTTTAAATAAATATCTATTGTTGGCAACTTTTTTGTTTCTAGTTAGGACCACGTTAGTTATTTCATTGCTATCGCAAAAAAGTTATTATACTACATTAAATTTAAATCATGTATTAACCTGAAATGTCAAATGTTTTTTCCTGGTTTGGGAACAAAACAAATTATTTACGAATTGGTTGTTGCTTACAAAAAAGGAACTGATTTCGTTCATATTGAAATGTTTTTATACATTTTAGTTTCAGGTGTACACAGAACTTATAAATTTTGCTTTGGTTGTATCCCAGCCACCTTGCGGACTTGCCCGCTAGTTTTTATAACAACCAGCGTGTGAAATAGTTTGATATCAAAGAGTATACTTTTTCTTCGTTAAGGAAATTCGGGCTGTTCGCCAGAGGGTTTGAAGCATAAAATTTTAAAGCTGCAAGTGACAGCAGTAAAAGGACATATAAAAGATGCGGCCAAAGTTTAGATCAAAGAAGCAAAATGGGAGAGATAATGCAAAAAAAATAAAGCAGACATAAAAGAATTGTGAAATTTATTTTTAAAGCGATCACGAGATGACAAAAATGCTCTCGAGATACAAGGCAAATAAAATCCTGAAATCCTAAAGTAATAGCAAAATATTTTAATAACTGGTTGAAAATTAAAATGCTTACCAGATATCGATATGCAACAGGAAAAAATCGGTATGTAAAAAAATAAGTAAAAGTAAATTCCTATTGTTCATTCCAAATCATGTAACTGACAGTTTTCTGTTGACTTATTATATATACTATTATATACTGTAATACTATTTAGAATCTGTCTAGCTTTCCAGATTCTTTAAAACCTGAGATGAATATAACATTTTCTACTATACTATATTTATTTACGTAACAAAAGCAGATTTTTTTTCCACCTGAAGAACAGCAAAACACACAGTTATCAGCGAATGTTAAACACAATATTCTTTAACATTCATATTGTTGAACATAACATTGTGTTGTTAAACATGATATTGTTATTTATGTAATATAAGATCCTAAAATCTTTCTCATTTATTGTCCTGGAGGCTGTTTAATATTATTAATATAGTCTAGTTTCAGTACACATAAATGTTTTTCGTGCATTCTTTCGATACTATATTTGAAAACTAATATATGTGTGTAAATTATCAATACTATAATTTTCATCAATGAAGTTTCACTGTATGCTATTAGAGTTCAGTCAAAAATTCATAATAAGTCGTAGATTCGTCAGGTTATTTTGAAGCAGGATACATGAAAGATGAGCAATGCCGTCGCCGAGGCTTGAGCCTGGACCTCTCGAATACGCGCGAGTATGCTACCGTTACACCACGAAGATCTGCAGGGAGGGAGGAAATACCTTATATACTCTCTTTTTAAAGGGCGACTGGTGATTAGGGGACTTAGTAGCCAAATCCTAATGGTGAAAATTCGTCATACACCAACTTTTGGTTCCAGCGCCAATGTAGAGTCATTAGGGTTTTTATGCTAGAGGAGAGGCAAATGAGCAATGACCTCGCCGGGACTCGAACCTGGACCTTTCGGAATACGCCCTGAGTTTACTACCGTTACACCACGAAGGCATCCAGAAATGAGGGAGAAAATACCTTATACGGTTAAATAAAAAATAAAAAATGCATTTTATGAAATATGCGCATGTTTACGTGCGATACAAGTTAAGTAACTTTTGTATCAGTTTCTACTTTATAAAAAATTGAATCATTTTTCAATTTTGTCAAAAGCACTTTATTCATAAGGTAGTTTAAAAGAAATTGATATAAACGCAATTAGTCTAACAAAAAACAATTAAACTAAAAATGAACTTTAAAAATTTTTTTAAAAAGGCGAAAAAGAAGGAAAAACACACACAAAAAAAAAAGAAATCTCAAAAGGTACAAATTTTAACATCCCACCAGAGGATTTCTTAAATTTCTTATGTTCTCGCTGAGCCTCGCAGGTTTTCAGTCTGCTCTTTGATTCTCTCCTGCTAACACAATTTTTTTGTCTTTTTAGGTTTGTTATTAAGCATCGCTGTCTTCACACTTACGCCACATAAAATTCGGCAGCAAAATCACAAAATATTTAAAAACAGCCTACATTTATAATTCAGGGTAGAATGTTAGGGGGGCGTACAGTATTTCATTCTTGCTCCGTTTTTTCAATGAAAACTAAACTTTTGAGTGACAGTCTCCTAAAAGAGTTCTTATGAAAAAGGAAAAAATTCATAATTATTTTAACAAGTCCATTAATGTCATTTCGTAAAAATACTTAATATTTTCAAATAGAAATCTGATAATTTAAACGTATTTTTATTTAAATCATTCAGATCAAAAGGTAGAAAATGTAGTTAAAGAACTGCGTTTATCGCTTTTCAATCATTTGGTTTGTTAATTATCAACAGAAAGATTTATCAGATTTTCTGAAGTTAAATACCTTACACTTTACTGAATGGTAACATCCTGGCGCATTATAATTATTCTATTTGAGGCAGTGCCAACACATTGCTTTCAAAACAGCTGAATTTGTGGATTAAAATGAGTACTAATATTTTACATTTTGCCGAATAACAGTAGTCGGATGCACCGGAGACAGGGCGGTTAGAATAAATGGAGTAAGTCTTCTTCGTATGTCTCGTACAATGAAAACGAAGCCATGTCATCCACGGTAGGATGTCATGAGTTATCATTATCATGTTCGCAGTCATGTGCGAACTTCTGATTGGTTTTGTTTACATTCTAAGTAATTTTGTTTCGATATTAGCTAAACATCAGTGAACCTTTCTAAGTTTCCGTTCTAAATTTAATATTTAATATAACTGATTTTCTACTCAGTATGTAGAGACATCGCAAGGACTGCAAGTAACCTTTTCTTATTTAATGAAATATAGGTACACTGCAAAAAAAAGACAGTTCTTTATCTCCCTTTCTACTGGGCCGATTGGCAAAATTCAAATTGCATTTTTCATGTCTCGAAAGCGTGTTGTAGGACATATATTAGATTTATGTCTAGCATTGTTCTAGTACAGGTATTTTGACCCAAAAGCAGATGTTTTCAGAAACGACATGACATTTTTTTTTCATATTTCGATTCTGCAACTCAAATTATGCCTAAATGTTAAATTTTGTAGAATTTGGTGCGAAATTTCCGGCGAAAAACGAAAATTTATCTTGGAGCATTTTTGTTCAGTTTGCGCCAAGAATAATTCACTCAGCGAACTTCTTAACTTATAGCAACCTATTTTCCTTTCCTCATTCTACAGGAGCGAAAAAAAGTCATCGTTCATATATAGTTTAAAATAGTTTTAACAAAGTGCGTAAACCATAATTAGCGTTTTTTTCTCTTATAACAAATATGCCAAATTTCAAAAAGCGCCAGTATGTAAATTCACGTATATCTTACGAAATTTTCAATAAAAAACTCTAATGGTTTGCAGGTATGCTTAGAAATATATCTACTTTAAGATGATGGTAAAAATTTATAGGTTATAATTTAGGTTTATTCCAAAATTTTTTTAAATTATTTAAAAAACAAATTGTGAAACTGAATCATAAAAATATGGGCGAATTGTATTCCGAATGAAATTAAATTTCGAAATGGGAAAGGAAGACTTAAATAAGTTTAATTAAAAAAAGATATATTATTAAGTATATGCCAAGTTCAATTAACATGCAGAAGTTAAAATTTTGAGAGATGATTTTTTTAAGAACTACTGATGGGTTTTTTACAAAACTTGGCACTTTGGCATAATTTGACTCTTAGAATCGAAATATGGAAGAGTATTGGTATATTATTTCAGAAAGAGTCCGATTTTGTGTCAAAATACTTATATTAGAAAAATACTATATATAAATCTAATATATATCCTAAGTCACGCTTTTGAGACATGAAAAACGCAAGTTGAATTTCGTCAATCAGCCCAGTAGAACGGGAGAAATGGCCTTTTTTTTTCTCATTGCACATGAAAATGTATAAATGATAACTTTAAGACAAATGTATACGTGGCTAAACCTGCAAGACAAAGTTTCAAAGCTATTTTACGCAAATTATGCCTAAAATGCCTAAAGACACTTTTCTAAGCTTTCAGGATATCATGCATATTCCACCTATTCCAACCTCCTTGACTTGAGATAAAGTATTTTATTTCAGACAGTATTGTCAATTCTCTCTTTCAAATCGCTGAGTTTGTTAAACAAAAATTCGCTAATTTTTTACAAAATATGAAACAAATTGGAAACATATTCGAAATTCAAAATTCTGACCTCGAGGTGCTTATGTCCGGCTGGAAGACTACATGCCTTAAATGTTCGGTAATAATTTTTCCATAATATGAGGAACATACATACATGCATACAAATTCCTCATTATTTCATATTTTTCTTAAATAATACAAACATCTAGTGGCAGCGATTTGAAAAGTGATTGGAACACAAAAGTGGTAATGACAAAAAGTGAGTTTCGAGACAAATAGCACCTCTGATGCTAATAACTGTTAAGAACAGGCGCATTAAAAGGAGCAAGGAAACATCAACGATAGTTCTTTTATTTATGCATTTCTAGCTATCCATAAACATCTTAAAGTTTAATATCTCCTATTTGTTTCAGAGGGCTTGAACAATACGAAATTATTCTAGTATTAAAACTACCCCTGATTCGAAATGTAACTTTTCTCTAAAATTATGCTGAATTTTCAGTATCTGATTGATTTTCTTCCTCAGTTTCCCCAGTTGTTGAATTTACCAAGAGCAAACCTCTCCTGATCATATCTTATCTTATTTGGAGCTTACCAGACAGGATCTGGTTTAGGACCTCCTTTTTGTACTGGGCTCTTTCAGGCTGAATGGGCTCATGGACCTGATCTAGCTCTGCTGGTTACGGGAATGAGAACAACACCAAGAGCAAATAAATGCGTTATGACGGCATTTTCACGTTTACTAAGTCTACTGTTTTGTTCTATGTACTTTATTGAATTATCCACAAGTTTTTCGATGTTAGACAGTGGGAAAAAGGGTTTATGTTCATAATGGAATTTGTGTTTTATTTTCTACTCTAATGGTCTTTCCATATTACTTTACAATGTTTGCGTTTGTGGCTTTGGGTATGAGAGATAGAGTTTGCACACAATTTATAATATTAATTTACGCAGAAGATTTTAATTTAAAAGCATCTTTTTCACTTCAACGGAACAAACACTCTTGGAAATTTATTCTATCTGCAGTACACTGTGATATTTTACCATAACTGCATTTGACGAGAAATCTTCCGTCCCCCAAAGCAAACATCTCTTCTTGGCATCGATAACCTTTCCATCTATGTTTACTCCTCTTCAGAAGCAGAGAAATCTCTCGAAGGAATATTCGAATGTATTTTCCCGTTTCATTCGAACATCGAGCTAAAAATAGAAAGCAGCAATCTCTTACTCAAAGTATACAAATCGAAAAACGAGGCGACGCCCGTTCTGAGTGACAGGCAAGTTTACAATTTCCTACGAAAAGGAGTTGAGAAAGCCTCGAGAACTGCTTTATTAAAAATGCGGCAGTCGCCTTTGGAAGGAGAAGGGAAGAAAGTTTCGCAGCAAATCCGTTTGAAAACTAATGGATGAATTACGCGAGTGAATTGCTTTCTTAATCCTTCACGACCCAGTCCCAGTTATTTCCATTGTTTTGTGATGTCTCGCGAGAACTGCTCCATCTATTTGAAAAGAAGAAAGAAGGGACTTGCAACAAAGTGAGAATTTCGCAACACAAAGATTTGATTTGCCGTAATGATTAACTAGACCGACTATGAATTCTATGATGATTTGCTGTATAATTTTTAAAGCGGTTTAATTGAAATGATGATAATTTCAGTGAGAATGCTATTTTTCCTACCTAATTTGAGTGGTTTACATAAACGTTTAATGAATTAATTGTTAATGTTTTTACTGCTCGTTCCTAGAACATAAGTAATGAAATTAAATATATCTGAGTAAAATGAATACTTAAGAAAGTAGCTGGTACTATCCTTTGCCTCAGGTAAGACAGTCTATTCATTATCTTAGATTCATTGTTTCAAATAGAGGACATTACTCTTCATTGCCTCGAATATCTCAGATTTTGTCACATAACGTTTCTTCAAATGTCTTTCAAACTGTAAGCGACATAAAAGTTAATTCATTTTATGCACATTGAAAAAAACTAATGGGTTAGTCAATAATGCTAAAATGCTATTGAAATGAATTTAGTGAAAAAAACTATATTTTTGGATACGGGAATAAGTCGTTTTATTAAAGAACAATATATTTATGTATCCAATGCAAGTAATTACGGCAAGTAAAGTTAACATAAACTACGTTACAGAGAGTTTTAGTATGCCCAGTTGTCCCATTTATAAATTTTTCTTGTTGTTGTTGCTAATGCTGACTTGTCTGCCCTATATTCAGAACAAGCCCACGAAATTCCTCGTGGCAAGAAGCGCAAATTTACGCCTCTCGTTGGCAACAGTTGTTATGTAGCGATTTTAGTTAGTTTAGAATAGTGGATTAATATGTAGTTAATTGCAGTTTATTTGTTAATTAATTATTGAGTGAGTAAAATTATATGCATTAATTTATGCTTATTCTAAATTTTTCTTCACTAGTTATGCCGTTTACGTTATTGAATCAATTATTTTTATGCGAGTTAAACAGAGTTCTCATTCTTACGTTACGCGTTCGATAGTATTAGCTTTCGGGAAAAGGAGACAATGGGAAATCGGTTGCTTTTTGCGTAATATTTGAAATTTAAAAATACTTCCTTTTTATTCACATAAATGAAATTTATACCTCTTAGAGAGAAAAAATTTAGCTTTCTTATGAATCTACTTTCATGACTGTACGTCGCCCCGTTGGAGAATTATGCCCATTAAATTGCTAAAATTGTTGAATTTCGGGTCTAAAAATTTATTCTGCTAGAAGAGTGTTTTTCGAGCCCTTTCATCCAAGGTCGTGTACAGCGTCCGGTCGGGAGGTAGGGTTGTTACATTCTTTCCCTCACCCCTCTTCCGTTGGCGAAGGGGGTGGCGAGGGTGGAATTTTTTTGGTGTGTAGAAGGAAAAACTAAGTTTTCGCAGCACTGTTTTGTGTTTGGCGAGATTCGCATACTAATTTACCAAATTTGGTGATTTTCGAAAATTCTGGATTCTGGACGATTAAAATCGGTGTGCAAGGCCAAGCTCAGCCCTTTTTTTACCTCGGATTTGCAGCTGTAAGAAGAACTCGCAATTTTCTTCCTCTGGAAGAGCCGTTGTTGACCCAGGGTGTCCTGTAGTGAACATGTTTACGTCTTGCTGGCTTCCATTTAAGGGGGAGATGTGGAATAAGAAAAAGATGTACATCTAAGAAGATCGGTTAAACGTCTACTTCTCCGCACCTTACCATCCCCGTGCAGGAGTCTAGAATGTTGTTTCTTTCTCATCGAATCAATGCGTTAACTCCATAGTGGATGCAACTTGAATCCAGCTTAATCCGGCTTCTTCCTGATCGGTCACTTAGATCCGAGTACTACCATCATTTCGCCAGGATGAGCCTGATTCTCCTGCTCGCAAGATTTGCGTGAAGTCGGAAAGGGAGGTACTTTTAGGAGATCTATTATGCTGCACAAATGCACATTACCATCATTTGCATGCTGACGGAAGGGACGTGACGATCCGTGAACCCTTCCGAATTTACCATCTTCATATTGTCTGACCCAAGTGTCCAGATTTCTCCTCGGAGTCCCTCGTTCAAAATCTGCTATGGATTGGTCATCCGGAGAAGAATTTACCAGATAAGTCAATGTTTAATTAAGCAACTGCTGCACTATTACTCTATTTAGGACATTTTAACTTTAACTTGGGTTGTAATTAAAATTTATATATAATGAATTAAGACACGAGAGAATATTAAATTTGTTAACTTATCTAAATATCTAAATTTTACTTTTTACTTTTAAGTTGCTACTACTTTGGTTGAGAATTAACTTTAACTTTTGGAAGATAAGGAACAAATAAAAATTTTAATTCAACTTTACCTTTAATTGAGTAATTGCATGTAGGAATAAATGTACTCATTTTTCTCCAACGGGACTACATGAATGACACCATGCTCGGTGATTCATTAAATTTCCTGTGTATTTTTATGCTGGCCAGCAGAATTTGATAACTGCATATAAAAATTTAATATTTTTTTACGGTGAAATATTTTTTCTGATGTCATCTCGGTGCAAATTCTAAAAATATCAATATATATTATTAATTCTAAATGCATTATTTTTAAATAGTTGTCACCCGGTACCATAGAGGGAAATTAAGTTGTAAGATTGCGTGTCCTCTTTATAGTGCTGAATAAATATCCTTGGCTATATATATATATATATATT
>KK116735.1:1120-13341 GCA_000611955.2 Stegodyphus mimosarum | reverse complement strand
ATATATATATATGATTCAGAGTATTTTCTTATTATGTCTTGTGTAATGTTCTTAACACCAGTACTCCTGCTTGGTCTTAGGGTTAGTTCTTTTGGAAATATTAAACACAACGCAATGAACAGTTTTGGTTTTGATATTATTGTAGGCAAATTATTAAATTTCAGGTTTCAATTGGAACAGTTAGTAATTTTGTAGTATTTAACGTCTGGTACCATAAGCACCTGAACACAGTCTTGAGCACCTACATTTGATAGTGCGATTTAGCTCAGTTACACCCCCCCCAAGTTTGATGGAGAGCCCCCTGGGGCACGGGTCCGAGAATCTCCCACCCCTCTTCGCCCTTTAGAATGTCCCCTTGCCGCACGGGCGCTGTACATTTACAAATATCCATGCGTTCTGCAGGGCTCGGAACCGGGCCTTTTGGCACGGCAGTCAGTGACGCTAACCACTATACCTGTTGGGCGGCTTTTTATCCTCTTCCTCACATAATGAAACAGACAAGATAAAACTGCATAAAAGTGTGATCTGATATAACCAATTTTGCTTTCCTTTCTTCTAGACTCTGGGGTTTATTTGCGTAAACTTCATATTTCTGAGCATCTAAGGAAAAATTGTAAATGTAATTTACAAAATACAATGTAGTAAATTTTCAGTGCATTTGTAAAGAAATGTAACATTATGTTTGCAACATATGCTAACAAATGTATACTGTATCATAAGGCAGTTCTTAATATAAAATCACCAAATAATATATAGTATAAGATCACTAAAAAATACAATACCTAGTGAACTAATACGACAAAATGATCGGTATAATATCTCGAAATCTTTAACTGATATAATGCTATATCTAAATGTCTCTGTTGTGTTATATTATGTTTAGGTTAACCTATTATTAGTTCAGTGCTATACTGTGCACTGCCAGCAAAGTAATTTAAGACGCTTGTGAGATTCCTTTTTATCAATCAACATTTTATTTTAGGTCTTGGATCTCTACTGTCATTCTCCCTTTCCGTTTTCCGGTCAGAATACAAATTTGTTTCGCGTATATTTAAGGCTAGGGTTTTGAGATTGTTAAGCAAAACGTGTTCTGCCTCTCGTGACCACGTTACTACTAGGTTCTACTTTAGATAAACGTACCTGTATTTTGCATTGAATTCTAACTGCTGATATTTTAAATCCACACCAGTTAATTTCCGAACCAACTTTGGATTAATTTGCCCTGTGTAGTCTTTGTATACTAGTTATTTAACTTTAGACTTTACTTTTGACTTACTACTTTTAGTTTCTCGTCATAAGTACTGGCGGAATTTTAAGCACCGCAAGTGCTAAGCACAAGGAAGGCCTTCTGTTCTTTGTAAAAGACCCTGTATTATAATTAAATAAGAAGAACAGAAGGCCTTCCTTGTGCTTAGCACTTGCGCTGCTCAAAATTCCGCCAGTATATTCTCAGGTTTCTGTTGTTTTTTAGTTTTAGCGATAAGTCATTGAACATGTACTGAGGTTAGTCACTTCGAATGATACCAAAACACGTAAAGCTACACACTTACTTACACGCGACTCTGCTGTTCAGTTTTATATTTTTATATCCGTCTGCATACCTAGTAGATTTAGAAATCAATTTATAAACATTTACAGCTGTTTTATATAAACCGATTTATAAAACAGAATATCAGTCAACAAAAATTTTCTATCCTCTCAGTGACTTTGAAAATTATTATATTCTGTTATACGATATAACGCAAAGTCAGTTATGCTAGCACAGGGTACATCAAACTGCGTTCTACCGAACCTAGGGTTTCTGAGTGTCAACCCCTTGCTTCCACGAGTCAAAATAAAAATTCAAAAAGAAACTTATAAAGCACTCACATTAGCATTTATTAACTAAATATAAAGATGCGTTTAATTATTTTTGAAAATTAGTAAGAAGCTTCATATATGGGTTCCTGGTATTCTGAATGAAGTAAAGCATCCATTTAATAACTGAATGTACATATTATAAGAATTAAAGAAAAAAAATAATGCATTGATTTTAAAACTTAGCATGTGGTCATCACATGTCAAAAAGAATGACGTGCAATGCATTTCAAAACTAAACAGTTTTCTATTAGACGACAATGTTGAAAACGATATATAAGACAACATTCGCAGGGTAAAAAGAAATCTAATAATGACTGGACCAAAATTCCTACTAGGATACTACGATAAGTCAAAATAAGTCAGAAGGCTTGCCAATGAAGTAAAGGGAACAGCTTATGAGCATATCAACAGACTCGACATTAAAATCTAAATTTAAGTGAGAGCAGCTCCTACATTTTTGGTTGCAGAATTATGCAGAACACCCGTGAGTTTCTCATAGAGCTAGAAACAGAGCTATACCCATGGTAATGCCATTCAGAACAACGTATTAAGTAAAAGATCTTCCTTAACGTATGTGGCAACAAAAGCAAAACACAGAAACAATAAAATTGCAGAATGTGAAATGCGACTGCTGATAGCATCAACAGAGCTAGACTTCCACTGTTTGGATTTAAGTTACGGACGCTTCTGTTACTAAATACAATGCAAGGATGGTTACATCTGGTGCTATAAATGAATAAATAACGCTAAATTTATGTTAAAATTTTTAATAAAATATACAGTACTGCATCTTAACATAAAGTACCTTTAGCATATTGATCTACTTCAAATATTATTTTTAATATATTTTTCTAAGATATGAAGAGGTTTGCCCTAAAACTCCCTATAAAGGTTCCGTGAATAGTTCCGTATATTTTAAAGACTACCCTGCTAGCACATATTCGTATGATTATTTGCACGCATACATATATTTTTAAATACTGTAAAATATTGTCCAACAGAAGTACAAGAACAGATTAAGTGACTGAGTTTTAAGAAAGCACCAATTTTTCTTTTCTAGTATTAAACGAGACAGATATGTAAGTATTTTGTGAAGGTTGTTCATCGATATTTCGAGCTTTCTTTTGAGTCAAATCTTTCTGCTTTGGTGACAGCGAGTTCGAATTCAGAAGATTCCAAGTAAAGGGTAAAGAAATCATTCTAAAAAAGTACGATAATATATGGCTGAAATTTGTGTTAAACTTTCAAAGAGCCTTAATGAAACACTTGAAGTGTTTCAGTATGAGTCCTGTTGAGAATAATTCATCTATGTTTCAGTATTTCTGTCATAAAGATTCTTCAGAACTTTATCCAGGGTATAATTTACGTAACACGTTTTAGACGATTATTCACTGTGGTTACGGGTGTCAATATTACATATCCTTGGTCAGAAGTGAATTAGTGACAGTTATTTAAATGCCTTGAAAACTATTTGTGTAGAATCAAGAGATCTAAAAGGAAGTACATGCTCAAGATACAATTATTTTGTTTCAGGATAATGTGTAGACGAAGTCTGTAATTGTGGCTTTGACTACCTCATCTGAAACTGATCTTTCAACGCTAGAATTTCGTGCATAAACCCGAGATAAGTTACTTCCAGAACCAGAAGTATCTTGCATTTGTGGAAAGTTATATTTAGTTGCCGTCGACATAAAAAAATGAAATACGCAAGAAGATATTAGTTACATAAAACAATCATCTTGAATTGAACAACAATTATCTTGAATCGCTTATAAAACGATGTGGAAAATATAATTCAATAAGAAGCAATAAATGCTCAAAAAGAAAAAAAATTCTGGACATATACAGACATGTATATTTTCTGAATAAGAGAATGAGATTAAAACTTTTCATTCAACTTAAACAGAAATTAATCTTTTCCATAATGTCCGATCTGTAAAGACAAATTATAGAATGAACCCAAAGCTTAAAGCTTCTAAATTCATTAAAGATAAAAATACTTCCCTACCAGTAGCTTAACAGATAACAGATGATGTCATTAAATTCAGGCCAATGTAAGGCACATATTCGGGAAGAGCTTTTAGGTACTCTTATCCAAAGATGTGTCATCCCTTCAAAGTGTTTAAGTTACATTATAGTTATAAATCAATTTTCATGATTTAAACCGTTTACTGTAATGTAGCTTTTTTGTAGTCTTCAAAATGGTGCAAATTAGTATGTATAGTATTTATGCCAAGTGTTTCGAAATTTTAGATATAAAGCTTTTGGCAGCGTCGAGTACAGTTTACGTTCTATCACCCAGCTTTTCCAGCGAATATCCCGGCTTTAACCATTCTGCGGTCTGACGTTGAAATGCGTCATAAAAATAATGAGCCAGCTTGAATAGGCCAATTTATGTAGTCTTCGTCTACTTTAATTTGGAACGCCAACTTACTTTATTTGACTAACTTACATGTGGCAGAGTTTATTTGTACACTTAACTTGCGCTTTCTGTTGATCTAGATATTTAATTAAAAAAAGGTTATTTCCAACTTTTTTTGAATTTTGTCATAATTTTTACTCAGATCGAGAATTCGCTTGCCTAAAACTGTTGTCTTGCTACATTTGAAACAGGTTAGTACGATATATATTGCCGTTAAAAGAAGCTTATTTTATTTCCATCTTGTGAATATTTTCTTGTTTCATCCCTTATATGCTGAAGGACATCAACATGAATTTTACAACTAGTGTTCTAATCTTTTGTAATTACATTGTGCTGAGTAAATACCTCTGAGAATAAAAATTATTTTCGACATAACTTTAGCTTACTTTCTATCCATATGACAGTTCTTCGATAGGAGAAGCGGTGTTGATTCCTCTTTAGGTGTCAGAAATCTGTCTTTAGAGGACAAAAATATTACATTTCCTCTCCCATCATTCTTCTCTTTATATATCTACCAGCTCAGAGATTTCAGGTCCATAAATCTATCATTTTCCCTCCTGTGCTGGAGAAATCTCTCAGTGAGTCTTCTGAAACAAAGTAAAACATTTGACACTTGTCTGCCACACAGTCTGCGCTATTTTCAATTTGACACACGCCTATCTCAAAAATAGATAGTTGTTTTTGCTTTTGAATTGAAAGTAGTTGCTGGTTCACTTGCGCATGGACCAGCAAAGTGATCAAGAGAGGCAAATACGATGCTGGTAGGCCTGAGGTCACATTTGGTTATAGTTTAGATGACTCGTATAAATCTAAGAAAAGAAATGAGCTGTTCTCGCTATTGTTAGCCAGAAAATAAAGAATTCAGGAGCTATTTTCAAGGGGATTATTAAAAGTAACTACTACGGCTTTCAACAAACTCTACCAAGTCCTGCTGATAGTCTCATTGTGGCGGGAGGGTGTTCCTGGGTGGAATGGGTGAAGTACGTCGGGAGTTGACTCCTGGTAGCGTCACTCTAGGCGTAAAAACGACTCCAATATGCCCAGCTAAAATTGGAGTAGACTGCTGGAGTTTCAGTAGTTGGAGAAATCAAGACAGATTTCTACCATTTGGTGCTCCTGTCTCCGGACTACCAAAGCTGCATGTTCCTTCCTCCATATGACTTTGTTGACTGCCGAGCACGTATTAGGCGGCTTGGGCGTCTCTAGGGAGGATATTTATCCCAATCCTCTCCTTGTGTTCGACTTTCTTAAAGTCAACGTTCTTTTGGACCTTGTCTGACTTGTCTTTTCGGACCTTGTCTGTTTTCAGAAACCAGAGGAAAAGCAAGAACACCAACAACAATACGGCTTTAGAATGGAGTTTCCATAAGATGCTTATTTGTGATTTTTGTTTCAGCAGGGCATATAAGTTCCATTGGAAAGAATGTTCTCCCATGCATTTAATGGCAAAAGAATAAGAGGTATAACAACTGAAACTTTATTGATGCAGAAACTCCACCTCCTTTATTCTTTATAAACAAGATTCAATCTTCAAAAGGACTGTTCGCCAAAATTGGGATGGTGTTAGACAACCGAAAGTTTTTGTTCTGTTCTGGGTTTGTAGCCTGAGAACAAATCGAGTTCCTATATCATACTTATTTATTCATCTATACGGTGTAGTTTTAATAACATTGTGCCTGCACTGTTATCATGATGTCATTCGAAAGAAGAAATTCCTAAAAGTCTTCGAAGCTACCTCACATGCCAGTATTTATGCAATTCTAAATAAATAATCATTTAAAAGAAATTAATGTAAATGGAATTTAAAAAATTAAGGAAAAATATTTATTTGCTGCATCATAATTTAATTGTCAAAATTAAGGGTAACTGCAGGAAGGAAAAAGTAAACATTACATATCAAATTTGTGAAAGGGTTATGGATGAATATAGCAAAACAGGAAACTGAAAAACGAAAGTAATAATTTCAGATTAGCTTCCAGTTACGGGAGTATCAAAAAAACCTCAGTTCACAGAAATTTAAAATGATTATTAATAAAAAAATAATAAATAAAAAATAAACCCATACCATGAATAATGTGCCAGCCTCTGAATTGAGGTAAAAAAATCTCTCCCCTTTTCAGTAAATGTTACTTGAGTGTTTTTAAACATTGGATGGAAAAAATTTATTTATCTAAATTGGAGAATGTACAAACTGGAATTTTTTTTGCCATCAGAAGATGGTAGAGAGCCAGGATTTTGACCATCATCCAAATGGTTGTAACCTTACACATTTCGTAGACAATGACTACATTAATGAACGCAGTGGAAAGGCCTATTACGTCAACTGCAAGCTACATAAAAAGATGGAACAAATTTATGCACCGACTACAGAGCAAATTCTCCGTCTTGCAGCCTTTAAGAACGTCAAATGCAAGAAAATCAGAGCTAAAACAAATTACTCGGAACTTTATACAATAATGCCGGAAACAAACTCGAATGGTACTCTTGCCCAGAATACCAGACCCTAGAAGATTTACTAATCAGAATTCTTCAAATAACCTTACAACGTGCGAAATTAGTCTCCTCTCATTTTGCGAAATTTATAAATGACATCCCTCAAGAGTTAGACTTAGTGCACGAACCCTGTTGTGTACAAAGTATTTTAAGTTTTATTATAACAATAATTGGTACAGTTTTCAAAGAAAATAAGTGGGGAAGGGTCCGAACAATTGGTACAGTTTTCAAAGGAGAGAAACGGAATAACAGATGATCAGAAATGCTCAGTCTGAGCTGTTGTCATCTGCATCAATAAAATATGGAATACATTTGAACATGAAGAAATTAGACTTCTTAACACAGAATTTCCCATCATCTCCAAAATTAATAGCGGGTAACTTTAATGCCGAAAACCGAATGTGGGGATACTAACACAAAAATAGCAGAAGTGATCTATCTATGGAGGACTTTATTTCTGACAGCATATGTATACACAATAATATCAACTCCACTCTTTCATTTCAAACAACTTCACGCAGAGCATGGTCTTACTTGACTCTTTCATCTCATTCCTATTTGATAGCGTATAAGGTATTTCTCCAGTCTTCTTCGCATGACTTCGTGGTGTAGAGGTCAGCACACTCGACGCGTAACCGAGATGTCCGTGGTTCGATTCCCGGCGAAAGCATTGCTCATTTTTCACATCACTACTGCTTCCGAAATTACCTAATGACTCTACAGGTGGCGCCCGAACTAAAACAGGTTGTGGATGATGATTCTCTACCACCACGATTTGGCATATGGGGACCCTAATTCCCAGTCGCCCTTTAAAAGGGGCAGTATATAAGGTATTTCTCTCGCCTTCTTCGCATGCTTTCGTGGTGTAGTGGTCAGCACACTCGACGCGTAACCGAGAGGTCCGTGGTTCGTTCCCAGAGAGAGCATTGCTCATTTTTCATCTTCCTTGCTTCTAAATAACCTGATGAATGTACATGCCTATCTCTGAATTCGTACCTTTGACTCTATCATATCACATCATCGACCAAATCATTGAAAAGCCTTGGCATTCATAGGCGACACCGCATCCATCATCTCTAGTAGAAGAAGGGAAAACCTCAAAGAATATACCAACTTTTCTCTCGCAGTCCTCAATTAAATGTGTAACGAAAAAAAACTAACATTTTCAGAAGAAAGGTCCAGCGGGATGGTATTTCATAAGCCTGGCGAATCTATACAAAAAACTGGCTTTCGAAATTAAAGGAAAGAGAACAATGATTTTAAAAAAACTGAAATTTTATGGAATTACAGTAGATAAAAACTCAACTAGACAGAAAATCTTCAAGATATTAAAATAAAAACTTCAAACATAGCCATCTGCATTAGAAGAATGAAGCGATACGATTGGAGCTTAAATCCTCATGTCCAGAAGTTACTGTTGGACACCGTGGTAGAGAAAATTGTTAATTACGGAGCTGCTATCTGGGCTGTTCCTATGACACAAAAGAAGGGAAGCAACAACTTCATGGGATTCAGTAACTATTTCTCATCAATGTAACAAAATCTTTCCGGGCCATCTACTACTATGCTTTCGGCACCATCTCACTATGCGTGCTCTCCGGAATACGCTATTTAAATTTTCTATTGGAACTAGAAGTTTTAAAAACCAAATTAAAGCGTTAGGGCTAATTAGATCTAAATTTGCAATACCTTATTCTCAAGATCCCGCAAATTCTCCTTGCATCGAAATTTATTTTGCAGACTCTATAAATATCCAGCAGTATTTATAAATATATCCAAAATAAATGAAAAAGTGAGATTAGAACGCCTGTGCCCAGAAAATGCAGTTTTTCAAGTAGAAAATTTAGCAATTAAAAAGACTGGAAATTTCAATTAATAATAAATGCAGTCAGTTCACAATTCAATCAGTTAGCTAGATACTCTTCCTTCGTCACATGCTTAGCGAACTTCAAATATCCTCCTCCAATCACACAAGAAAGTTTCATCGCTTCCAAGAAAGTGCCAAGCTAAAATTTCGCTTAGTTGAGTGAAAGCGCGTGCAGGGAATGAAGGAAACAAAGACGTCAACTCCCTTGCTAAGACGCAATTATTAATCCTCATTCCAAGGATATTGAAGGAAAATGTCTTAAGTCATCCCTAAAAAAAGAAGCACGCAAAAAAAAAATAAATAGGTAAAATCTGGCAGAACGAATATTCTATAAGGCAAGAGAACACATGAACTAATCAATGTAATAAAGGAAAAAGATGTCTCAATAACACCCGTTTAAATCAATTGATATCTGGACAAGGACCCTTCCCCACTTATTACTAACGGAGAAATATCTCTTCTCAGATACATGTGTTTGTAGTGAAAGAGATCTCCAGAACATTACCTCTTCTGGCCACTTTCATTAGCATATCACAAACCAATGTCATACGAACTCGAGTGTTGAAGATATATTATAAATAAATCCGAAATTTCAGCATAAAATCAACAAATTACACAATACCTTTCATAATGAGGCTCAGAACGTCTTTATATTAGTATGCAAATTCTTCTACCTAGAAACTACATTAAAATATTTTGGAGAATTCCGCAGAATTTCTGTAGGATGCTTCACTGGATTAGTAGCTTCATGGATAGTATCTGTGTCTTCATATATCAAAATCCTGGTGTACCATCTTGGTTTATTTCGAATACAAATTTTTCTAAAGCTAAAATCACAAAATGAGTGAAATGAATTCATTGACCATTAATGAAATCTAGGCCTACACCTAACCAATAAAAATTCTTGAAATAGTTTTGTACCATAGTAATTGCTAAATCTGCAGTTACCTTAAGATGATTTAATATATAATTTCGTAGGTATTAAATTTAAAACATAGCTTAAGCCTCGATCTCGGAAGATTATTCCTGTCCTATAAATTTATGCATTATGTTTTACTCCGCTAAGTACCTATTTTATCAATTTACTTTACATGTTTATATTTCTTTCTCTTAATAAAATTTCCTACTGTGATGACATTTAGTTTCGCATGACTCAACCTAGGATGGACGTTGGCAACGTACTGCTTATTGTTAGTTTTTTAACTTTTGTTTGGAGTTTCGTCGAAACAAAATTGATTCTTAAGTAAAATGATAATGGCTGAATAAATATACGTCTAAATTTATTTCATCAGGGTCGGCAGAAATTATTCAGACAATTCAGTAATTAGTACAACATGACATATTGCAGTCATATAGATATATATACTTTTATTACCAGGTGTAACGAAATACACTGAAAGACGCTATATAACTAGTGAATGATGCCATGAAGCTATTATCATGTTTAATACAAATTTTAAAGGTTTAGTTAATGTATTTTTGAGTTGCTAATCTTATTCCCAGCTCAGCGGTTCTCAACCTTTTCTTTTTCGCGTACCCTTAATAACACCTTGTAATTTAATGTATCCTCTAACCTCCTTTTTCAGAGTTATGACTTCCCTCCGCATTTTCTACAGTATTCCAGCAATGTATTTCATGACTGTATTATTTTAGCCATAAAAACTTAATGAAACAAAGACTAATTATTACATTATTTATTTCAAAAAAAATGTATTGATATGCATATTTTAAGCCAGAATATTATTATACTATTAGTGCACCGTCATTACTTTGAACATGAGTTTTTCTAAAATGGAAATGAAAAAAATGTATGAAATGATAAAATTTATTGACCATTGATGAGATTTATGCCTATAGCAAAAACCTAAACTATCTTGGAACAGTTTTGTAGCAAAGCAAATTACTAAATCTATAAATGCCTTAAGGTGATTTAATATATAACTTCACACATATTAATTTAAAACAAAGCCTCGATCTCGAAAGGTTCAATACATTGGTGCTCTCAGCCCTTATCAACATGTGCACACGAAAAAAAAAACTGAAAGTTTTCATATTTTATATTACACCCAAACGGGCGTTTTTTTAACGTTATGTGTGTTATCTTTTTTTTATTGAATATCAAGCTCTTCGTACTTAACCATAAAAATTCAACAGCAATATCACCGAAAAGAAACCTGGCGCATATAGTATCCGTGTTATAGGCGCCAGGTAAATGGATGTGCTATATGGGCCAGGTTTACGCGGTGTTAATGATACACTTTGAAACCGTTGATAGTGTTAATCAAAAGTTAGTTCAGATTTTACAAAATGTGAAATAGACGACAAAACAAATTCATAATTCTGACTTCCGGATGCTCATATTCGAGTGGAGGACTACGTTATTCAAAATTTGATGTCTTTAGTATCTTTGCTTTTTTACATTGCGAGAAACATACATACATTCACACAGATTCGTCATTATTTAATTTCTTTAAATATAATGCAGAGTTGTAATATTTGGTGGCAACAATTTGAAAAGTGATTCAAACTGAATTAACGCAAAATACCTAAATAAAAGTAATAACCCTTCTGAGCACGTTTGGGATAAAAAAAACAATTTTTTTCCTTAGCTACTCTGTATTCAAACGTCATCAGACATATCCTAGTCTCTTCAAGAAACTGTATTGTTTGAGAAAGAACTGTTGTTAAATTTTCGAATATATTTTTGTACAAGCATATATCGAGCATCATTAAATTCTAAGAAATTACATGGTTTTCATTACTACGCTAACTTAATTTGTAGGATACTTTAACCAAATTTTCCCAATCTGGGTTAAATAGTAACAAAAAAAGAATTTTACATTAAAAACTTTACAGAATTTACAAAATACTTTGTTAATTTTCTTTTGCAATTGGCATGCTTTATTTCTAAATCATGCAATAGGTATTACACTTGCATTTGATAAAACTTTCTTACATGTTATATGAAGAGGAGTGGAGCTGTCCAGGTCACTTGTAAATGAAAATCTATATTGCACATGCATCAGAATATTCACCTTTTTTTAAGAAAGATAATTCTTTGGAAATGTCTTGCTTGATTTACCTCTTATCAGAGTTATAACTTCATCTCGGTCCAGTCGATTGCTTGTAAATGCTTTTACCACTAGTAGACACCAGACTACTATTTTTTCCGTACTAGTTTTAGTTCTGCTTGAAAATATACTTTTTAATAGCTAGTTCAATTTATTTAAATGAAGGTTACATTTACCAACTCATAATGATAAAAAATTAGTGCAAAATAAATCTCCACACTTAAGTAAATCTGATTGTAACTGAACTGAATAGTAATCTGATATAACTGAAAGACAGCTTCTAATTCCTTTAAAAATGCACTAAACAATTGAGAGCTAATAATATTATTAGCTTTCAATTGTTTTATACGACTCTGTATGATGAAGTGGGAAAAAGGATAAATACACATGATGAGTAAAGAATTAGATAATATTAATGAGGCCGGTAGGGCTAGTTGTAAATAATAACACTGGATCTTGCACGCATTTTAGTCAGTTATTGTCACGTTTGAATTCCTCATAATTACTT
>KK116734.1:1030688-1048009 GCA_000611955.2 Stegodyphus mimosarum | reverse complement strand
TTCCTATGGAACTGATAGACCACATAATTGAAAGCATCACACATCGCTGTATGTGCTGTATTATTTCTAGAGGTGATCTTTATTTCATATTGAAGGTACTTTTTCTATAGCAAACTGACACCTTTGATTTGTTCATTTTATACATGTGCTAATTTCTATACTACCGTAATTGTCTGGTAATTTCTTTTTATGTTATTTGATACATTACTATGTGTTGTATATTGTGGGTAGGTTTCATAAAATTCTACATGTAACTTTTTCAGTAGTCGTGATTTTTGTTATTTTTCCTTAATTTATGATAACCAGTGTATTTGCAATAAGAGTATTATATTCCTCAGGAATTTATGTAAAATTTGGTGTAGATATATGTATTTAGCTATGAATTGTTTCTGCAAGCTGTTCGTTAACAGTCAAACTCTTTCTTGTAAATGCTTGACCTTTTCAGCATGGAATTGACAAACAATAATCTTCCTAATGTAAGTTTTTCAGGATGTTAAAGCAGTTTCTACAATTTTGTCAGTTTTCTAAAAATATTTTGGTACGTTTAGCTATTATGCAGTTGCTAGCAATGTGTAATTTTTAAATCAAATTTTTATTCCTTCATTTATTCAGAAAGCACATTTCTAATTCAAGTGGAAGTTTAAAGTTTAAATGAATTTGATGCAATCTTACCACAGACTAGAAAAAGTTATTTCTCTGTGTTCATCGGCAGGATTTTCTCATTTTTCCGAATTTTATAGATTAAACTGACAGAACATACAAAAATCCCTTTTGATTCTTTTGGTTTCAGTTAATTTTTTTTTATTTATTTATTTTAACTTTCTAAATTTTTTTTGCTCATATGTGGCTAAATTTAAAATCATAGCACTCTGACTTACAAATTATAATACAACATTGCAGTATTTCAGGAAACTATTGAAATAACATAGATCATAAGAATAATTATAGTCGAGTTTGCAATTTTCATTTAAATTTTGCCATGATTAGCAGCCCCTTAATTTTTTTCTAAGCATGGGATTACCATATACGAATTCTATTAGATCCTTAACATAGTTTCAAGGACTAATATAAAAGTGATAATACAGCAAGGCTGTGTCTTAAGTACCAATAGCCAAGTATTTGTAATTGAATAAAAATAAATATAATATTAACTATCAGCCCCTTGTTTTATTTTTAGTTATATAACATAGCATAAACAAGAATACTATTATATCTGAAAATTATTTTTTACATTTTAAAGTATTTAACTAAAACCATGTAACTTATTTAAAGTATTTTACTAATCTTATATGAATGAGAAAACACAGTAGAAATGTTTTAATAATTCAATTCATCATTAAAAATGAAACAAACCCCAAAATTCCATAAAATGCTTTGATTAAATATGATTTGAATGAGCTTTCCAATTCTGTTTTGAATGATGTGCATTAGGATATAAATTATTTGTAATATTTTTTATATTCTAATATAACTTAGCAGAAAATGCTTACCATTAAAAATTGTATCTAAAGGAATTAAATTTTCAAAAAAGATAAACAATGAAATCAGCTGTTTCATTTTATGCTTTATGCATCTCTTTATATAAAAATGAAATCTAGCTAGGGAATTTATGACTTGTATATGAACTGAAAATTGGCATCTTAATAAAACTTGTCAGGGCAATACAAGCATATATTCTGTGATATTACTTGTAGTATATTAATCATACTTCTGTAGAGGTGAATGCAGTTTATAATTAACAGGATAAGTATCCTAATGGTTTTTATTGAGGTAGCAAAACGTCAATATATAATCCTGGCATTATCTAACTATGGCTCTTTGTCCCGTTAAAAACGGCTTGGGTCGTAGCAAACACGAGTTTTATTTTTGAAATATTCTAAATGAAGGAGAAATCATTAAAAAATATGCATTTTAAATAAAATTATTTTTTTAAAGTAATACAGTATACAGAAATGTTATGAAACTTTTGCGGTACCATTTTTAGAACAGATCAAGGACTTTAAAGGACATATACATTTTAGCAACAGGTAGTGATGATGATAAAGTTGAATTGTTACTGAATAACTGTACTTACCACTGTGTTTAGTTATAGCTGGCACTGAAAGAAGTAAAACATATCTGATGATCCAATCTGAATTTAATGAATTGAGAATGATATAGGGTGAGGATTAATCTCTGCATGCTGATTGGTATGTTAGTTGTATTTTTGTATCATTTATTAGTTAGATTTATGAGTACCTATTCAGTGTTTGGTTTTCATAATTTTCCATTCATCAGAATGGTGATAAGATTATTAAGAGTGGATGAGATGGAAAAATCTTTTAAATATGATAATTTTTGCAAAAAAGACTGCAAATATCGTAAGTCGTTATGTAACTCAAGTAATTAAAAATATGCAAAAATTCTTCTGATGACCTCTTTCAAATAGAATAATATTTCTACATAGAAATAGCACATATTCAGTTCACTCATGGTATTTGTCTCTATGAACAAAAGAAAGTTGTCAGAGATTTCTAAACTACTTCCTATGAGTTACTACTAGCTATCGATTTCAAATTTTGTAAACATATTGATTGCAGATGATAAAACAATATGTTAAAATCAGTTTTATAAAATTCCATTTTATTTTTTTTAATTTAATGTTGATGCAATTTTTTGCACATATTTTCATTTGCAAAACAAACTACAAAAGTCTCAAAACTTTAATGTTTGCTCCAGCATAAAATATTCTTTTAAATAAAATTTGTATGAAATTTTTATCATAACTTCTGATTTCTGGGCAAATTATTGAAAGTCAGAAAATGTTTTTGATTATTTGAGATGAGGGAATTATTGGAAATAAAAAAAAATGATTATTCATTGTTAAAAAATTTCTTTGAAAATGTGTTATTAAGACTAAAGAGATAAAAATTTTCTAAAGTTTTAAAAAACTTTTTTTATAAAATAAGCTTTTATTCAAAACTTATAAAATTCTTAATAAGCCAAAAGCAAAAAATAATTTGACATATTTAATGGGAAAAGTGTGCAATTTATATCATGAATCATAAAAGTGTAGGCACTTAAATAATAAAATCGAATAGTCGAATCGCAATGTCAAAAGTATAAGCCTTTATACGTACATCAAGTGCACTCATATTTTTTTTTCCATCTTTTATTCATGATACAAATTTGTGGATGAATTTTGTAAAGAATATTGTTTAATCTCTTTTCCTATTAATCTGTAATAAATTATGGTATTCTTCTGTTATCAGGACCGAATTAAAAAGTGTATGTGAAAATGGGCTTCCATACGAGCAAGCCCATTTTCGAGGATATATTTAAAATGACAATTTTCTGTGACAAACCATTAAGACGCCTGCATAAAAGAATGAGATAATCTGGGTCCAACCATTTAAAGGATTAATAAATATTATAGCTGCAAGTTATTGCATTTAATATATACCATATTTACTTGCATATTTCTCTCATTAATTTCCCCCCCTCAGGGGCTCACTTTTGTGAGTACGGGTGTGGCAATCCCGAGGTACCCTAGCCCTTCAGGGGATCATCTTCTTGGTGAGACGGGTGTCACGATCCTGGAGCCCCAGTGATCTATCCTCTTTTCCGTCTCCTCTGCTCTGAACTGAAGCTTTCTTCCTTCATTTCTCCCTTGTGGTTCTCCTCTTTGGAGGTTGGGGCTCGCCATGAGAGACTGGAACAACCCTTGTCTCTAGTTCTTGAGTGACGAGAAAACTGCCCACGTGTTTGCCGTGCGTGGAGACACGTGTCGCTGGAAAGGAGGGTCCTGGTAGTTGAGGGGCGAGGTACTGTCCCCAACACACTGCTTTGGCCTCTGCTTCAGCTAAACGGGAGGCACTTTGTCGTCCTCACTGGTGTCAATCGGCTGGTCGCTAGTCCTTGTGTCAGTGGCTTGGGGATAAGCTCTCGGGAGTACCTGCTTTCGGGAAAGCCGACTGTGGGGCTCCAGTTTGCATATAGACCCGGTCATCCCTGGCGTAGGAATCTGCGTCCCCTTGTTGGACTCCGTGGTAGGTGGGGACGTCGGGTCCGAATCTCTATTTCCTTCAAATATGGCTTCACAAATCTTTATTACACCTCATGAAACTGCCAATGAATCATCTAGCAAAAGACCTCGAAGTACAGAAAACACTAAAGTTGTTTCCTGATTTTTGGTTATGACAGGATCCTCTGAATTCCATAAAATGTCACCTTTCCTTGTTCAAAAATATATAAAAGCCTTTGCCGAAAAACCAAAATCAATTAAGCGCTTACGGTCTGGTGACTTATTAATGGAAACTGTCTCTGCTAATCAATCAAAGACTCTTCTTACTATGTCAAAAATGGGACAGGTTGCTGTTACGGTTTCTGCACACAAAACCTTGAATTCCAGTCGCGGCGTAATACCAGAAGTCGATCTATTAACAGTGTCGAATGAGGAATTCATCGAGGAGCTTGCCGAGCAGAATGTTTGCGACGCACGTCGAATAAAAATCAAAAGGGATGGTCAGTTAATTGACACTAAACATGTCGTTCTAACCTTTAATACCCCTCAACTTCCAAATCATATTAAAGCAGGTTATTTGCGTTGCCCGGTGCGACCGTATGTGCCAAAACCTATGCGTTGTTTTCAGTGCCAGCGGTTTGGGCACTCAAAGGATGTATGTCGCGGTACACCTACATGCGCTCGCTGCTCCTCCGTAGATCATAACAGTGAGGGTTGCACTGCCAAGCCTCTTTGTGTAAATTGTAAAGGAAGTCACCCATCCTTCTCTCGCTCCTGTCCCAAATGGAAATCCGAAAAGGAAATTCAAAGTATAAGAGCAACTGAAAAGATATCTTATACAGAAGCTAAGAGATTGTTAGAAAGCACCCAACCTCGTCCAAATCTGAGTTTTGCTGATGCAACAAAATTTCTTCTCTCAATAGCCATCCAAACGTCAACGTCACTTACTACTCAAACAAAGCCTAAATCTGAAATACCACAAAAAACACCAAGTAGCAATCTATCTGCCAGAACTAAGCATACACCAACTCGTAAAAAACCTGAAGGAACAAATATTAAAAAACAAACTAAATCCTCTCTAAATAACACAAACTCTAAAACGGTAAATTCTGGTCATACCTCATTAGAGAGTATGCTATCGGATACACTTGAATCTGAAATGGAATTAGAAGAAGGATTAGCTCAGACAAAGAATATTCTGCCACGCTTAACAAAGACACAGCATAGACAAAAAACATTCATGATGACTAATCTCTTGGAACTGTCGCGGATTTCATCAAGGCCTAGTGAACATCAAAAACCTGATAGACATTTATCAACCTGCCTGTTTTGGAGTGCAGGAGACTTATCTCAAGCAAGAAAGCACACCTAAGTTACGGAGATATTCAACTGTCAGGAAAGACTTTTTATCTGGTGAGCGCGTAAGCGGAGGCGTTGCCATCTTAACCTCCCACACCTACCCTTCGACTGTCTTCCCCTTGAACACATGTCTCCAAGCTGTTGCTGTGCAGATCAATATTAGTATGCTTGTCACTGTCTGTACTATCTACTTGCCTCCTAATGAAGTGATAGATAAAAAGGAATTAGATGATTTGGTAGAACAGTTGCCTAATCCTTTTATTGTAATTGGAGATTTCAATGGCCGTAATCATCTTTGGGGTAGTGGTGATATAAATTTTCGAGGAAAACAAATAGAAGACCTCATTTGTGATCATTGCTTATGCCTCCTTAATAGCGGAGAACAAACTTATTTCCACCAGCCCACGAGGACATTTCATAGTATTGATCTGGCCATTTGTTCGCCATCACTTCTCCCTTTTTGTTCATTTAGCGTCGGAAACGACATTTTTAACAGTGATCATTTCCCCATCTTCGTGACTTTTAATCAATTTACAGCATGGCCTAATGCCAGATCACCACGTTTTATTTACGAACAAGCGGACTGGGAAATGTTTTCCCATTTGGCATGCTCACTAACAACATGATAAAGAATGCGTCAATTGAGGAAGCTGTAAAACCTATCACTGATACTCTTGTTCAGGCAGCAAAAATCTCTATTCCTATATCATCAGGCAGGCTTCCTAAACATCCCAAACCATGGTGGAATCATGACTGTCAGATAGCTCATAGACAGCAAAGAAAAGCCTGGGGAATCTTTCGCAGGTATCCCACGCTTAGCAATCTTATCTCCTATAAAAAGGCAAAAGCAAACGCTCGGAGAGTGCGGCGCCAAAGACAGAAAGACACTTGGATCAGTTATGTGTCATCCATTACCTCTTCTACTCCAAGCAAGTGTGTTTGGGAAAAAGTAAACAAAATCTCAGGTAATTATAAGGATCATGGACTGTCCATCTTAGAAAAGGATGGCGTAACGTATAGCAGCAGAGAAGATATAGCTAATGTCATAGGGGAGACCTTTAGTGCTGTTTCAAATAGTATTAACTATCCACCAGCATTCCTCACAGCTAAGCTTCGTTCTGAGAATACACCCATCAATTTTAACTCTCTCAACACCGAAGCATATAACACTGATTTCACTAAGCTGGAGATGATGAGTGCTTTGTCGCTAACTCCTAAGACGAGCCCTGGCCAAGATGGCATTTCCTACGTCATGCTGAAGCATTTGTCCAATGAATCATTAAAATCTCTTCTCTTTCTGTATAACAGAATATGGAAGGAGTGTTCTTTTCCTAATGCTTGGCGAAATGCTATAGTGATCCCCATTGCTAAACCTGGAAAGGACCCAAAGAATCCTTCAAATTATCGCCCCATCGCGCTCACTAGCTGCCTTTGCAAGATTATGGAAAAGATGGTAAACCGTCGTCTCACCCACTATCTGGAGAATAATCATTGCCTATCGCCCTACCAGAGTGGTTTCCGTAGGGGAAGATCTTCACTTGACAATGTCTTGTTTTTAGAAACCGCAGTACGCAATGCATTTGTGAAAAGAAATCATGTTGTTTCAGTCTTCTTTGACATGGAAAAAGCGTATGATAGAACCTGGCGGCACGGGACTCTTCACGACCTTTATAGCACTGGACTGCGAGGTAACTTACCTGCCTTTATTCAAAACTTTCTGAGGGATCGCACATTCCAAGTTAAGATGGGATCGTTGTTCTCTCGTGTATTTGCACAACAAGAAGGTGTACCCCAAGGGTCGGTACTCAGTGTTACGCTTTTCAGTCTGAAAATTAACTCCATTTTAAGAGAACTTCCCCCCACAGTACATGGTTCCATGTATATTGATGATTTGATGATCTACTGTCATGGTCAAGATATGAGATATATCGAAAGACAACTGCAAATTGCTCTAAACAGAATAGTAAAGTGGTCCAACAACAATGGTTTTAAATTTGCTAGCCAGAAGACCGTCTGCGTACATTTCTGTCGCAAAAGAAATCTACATCCCGAACCAGAGCTGCATCTTGATGGTTCCTTGATCCGAGTTGAACCAGAAGCAAAATTCCTAGGAGTCATCTTTGACAGAAAGCTCACTTTCCTTCCGCATATTTTAAATTTAAAGAAAAAATGCATTAAAACCCTTAACATACTGAAATTCCTAGCAAATACTTCATGGGGAGCAGAACGTTGTTCTATGCTACGCATATATAGAGCTTTAATTCGTTCCAAACTTGACTATGGTTGTATTATCTATGGATTAGCAAGACCTTCTGTACTACTGAAATTGGATACAGTTCACCATCAAGCTCTACGGACATGCTGTGGAGCTTTCAAAACATCTCCAGTCCAAAGCTTATATGTCATCTGCTCTGAACCTTCTCTGGAGTTCAGACGCAAGCAATTATCCCTTGAATTTCATTATAAAGTAATGTCACGTGTTGAACATCCCGCTCGTCTCATGACATCTGATCGGTACTGACGCCTCTACCAAGCACGTCCTTCATGTATCCCTCCTTTTGATCTCCGTGTTCTCCCACTGATCGAAGAACTCAACCTAAGTGATCTGCATCCCAAAAGCTTCAACCTTTTCGGTATTGCACCATGGCAAGAATTGAATATTCAACTACTTGACATTTTCGGAGGACTTAAGAAAAACAATACCAATGATATCCAATACCAATAAATCTTCCTAGAGCATAGAAGCAGTCATTCTAACTATACAGCAATTTTTACTGATGGCTCAAAGAACCATGACCATGTCGGGGCAGCTTTTGTTTGTGAAAAAATAATCAAGAGTAGTACTCTTCATAAAGCTGCATCCGCCGTTACGGCAGAAACTCTAGCCATTTTGAACTCCTTAAACTTCATCTCTAAGCAGAATAACAAAAAGTTCATCATCTATTCTGATTCTCTGAGTGCCCTTGAATCAATAAATACAAATACTAGCCACCCTTTGGTCTTAGATATATTAAAGGTACACCTTCGTTTGAGAAAAGCAGGTTATTCTATTGCATACTGCGGGTGCCCGGACATGTAGGCATCAAAGGCAATGAACTCGCCGATGCCGCAGCAAAATCAGCTGATAGTACTTCCGAAAATGAGGTCCCCTTTACAGACATACGGAATTATATCAAGGCAAAGATCTTGTCCAGGTGGCAAGAACTATGGAAAAATCAGACTCTGAATAAATTAAAGCAAGTGAAACCCAATTTGGAGTACTGGGAGTCAAGAGGAAATCATAAGGAGGATGTACTGCTGACTCGTCTACGAATTGGTCACTACAGACTGACACATCAGCATCTCTTGAAAGGAGATAAGGAACCTATTTGTGGCACTTGCAACACTCCTATTTCAGTCAATCATATTTTAACCTGCTGCCCTATTTTTAATCAAAAACGTGACTATCATTTTAACTCTACGAATGTTAAATTAACAGATCTTATTGGCAGAAATCCTCACATCAACCTCATAAATTTCTTAAAACATATCTCTCTCTACCATATGATTTGAGTTCTTTTTTCTCATATTTTGCTCTATCTGTTGCTAGAAAACTTCTCACCTTCATCTGTACATACTTTCACCAGCAATACAGATACGATCACAATTCATGCTCTCCTAATTCAGTCAATCATATTTTAACCTGCTGACTTATTTTTAATCAAAAACGTGATCATATTTTTAATTCTACAAGTTTTAACTCAACAGCTCTGATTGGAAGAAACTCCGACATCAACCTTATAAGGTTTTTTTTAAAACGCATCTCCCTCTATCATATGAACTGAGTTTTTTTCCTTACAACCTGCTCTACCCTTTGCTACAGCACTTCTCAGATTCATCTGTATATACTTTCATCAGCATCACAGATACGATCACAATTCATACTCAGTAATGTTCGTGCATTTCTATCTCGCTCACTATCCGTTTGGCGCATAATAACCTTCTAGGTTTTGTGCCATTAAAAGCCAACCAACCAACCATTAATTTCCCCCTAGTTTTTTCAGCAAATGGTTTGGAAACTTCTGAGTTGTAATAACAATGTAAAAGAGTGCTAAAAGAGAATTTTCTGTAAGTAAAAAGAATATTACTGAAATTGATAAGCCCTTTGAAATAAAAAAAAAATGCAATAATATTAATGTGGCTTTATGTGCTCTTTTTAATGTGCTATGTTTATCATTTAAGCCATATTTTCAGAAATAGTATACACCACATATTTTTCCACTCCCAGTCTACAAGCAGTAAACTTAGTAGGAAAAGGGGACAACATGGGAGTAAATACAGTATATCATAAACAAGTTAATATAAAATACTAATATTATAACCTATCCATATAATATTTTTGTAATAAATATTTCTAGTAATTCAAGAGTAATTCTTTAATAATTTATTAATTTGTGATATCTAATTTCAGGTATATGTTGATACTGTTGGCCAACCTGAGAAGTATCAATCAAAACTGTCTAGCATATTTCCTGACTTGAAAATCACTGTTGCAAAGCAGGCAGATGCAACCTATCCTGTTGTTAGTGCTGCAAGTATATGTGCTAAGGTGAAGTCTCCTTTTAATCTTTATTTTTTATTTATTTAAAGAGAGACCTATAGCAATTTTCTGCAGTTAGAATGTCTGTACAAATTAGACATAAGTGATGTTCTGCACCTAAAAATTGTCATAAATTCTTAATCTTTTTGGATTGTGAGCTGATCTGTTATGTAGAATGGAACTCTAAGCATCATACCACTTTTTGATTAAAAAATAAAATTGTGAATGAGATATAAGTATGCTAATCATTGCTAAATAATCGGTGTCAGTGAAAATTAATTTTATTTTTATCATCATTTGATATTCAGAAGTATCAATGTTTTTCCGAAAATTCCTGGAAACTCATTATCTGACCATTAGACTGCAAGACTGTATTTTGCACTTATTTATTATTATGGAAGAAAGGACAGATGGTAATTTAACTTTCTAATTATAATGTGTTGTTCTTTTGTGCAAAGTAAAACTTATGATTATATGTTACTCTTTTAACTCTAATATGAAACTACTTTTTATAAAGAATAATCATATTTCTTTATGATTTAATCATTTATTTACTCCTAAACTATGTATGCAAATACAAAATCTGAGATCTGAAATCATTGAGACTGTGGGAATTCCAGATTTGGGAAATTTCTAGATTTTAGATCATTAGTTTAAATTAGGTGTCTTTAACCGGTGGCCTGCTGAAGGCATTTTAGTGGCCCCACATTTGAATATGAATTAAAATTGAAGAATATTAAAAAATTTTGATTTAAAAAAAATTGCCTTGTCAGCTTTTTGTTTTAAAAAAAACTTGTTTATTTCTTATTCTTGATAGTTAAAACATTTTATTGACATGCCTGATATTATTTGAGATGAAATTTTCTGAAAATGACAAAATTTTCAAAGATTTCACTTTATCTTATGTAATTTTTAAAATAAAAAATTTGACTAGGTATAAAATCTCTGTTCCATATAAAGGATAGATTCTTATCTTCAACAGATTTGCAACAGATGTCGATCTTTGATCTTTCGTCAGTACTTCGCCAAAGGTGACCTTGAGCATGCCACTACTATAGAGGAGAGGGGGAATAAATAGAATTCTATTTCTCCTAATGTTGCAATCAATTCTCAAAGGGAATAGTGATTGTAAACATCCTGTTTGATTTGGTGATAAGCAGATTTTCTACAGTTGATTTTAAGCTATGTTACTCACGCTAACGCTAATGTGGAATGACATTCTAAAATTCAGAAGCGTTTATGGTCTTTGAATGAGTACACAATGGCAAGCCATTATAACAAAAAAAGAAAAGTTGAAGGAAAAGTGTGATCCTGCCCCCCCCCCCCAAGAAAAGTGGTCAGAACTTTATTTTTTGTTGTACATAAGGGTAAGGCAGTTTGCCTTATTTGCAACGACAGTGTAGCTGTGACGAAGGAATACAACATTAAGAAACATTATGAGGCTAAGCACAGTGAGAAATATTTTGCATTGGAAGGTCATTTTCAAAGTGATAAGTTGAGTGAATGAAAATCAAAACTAAATTTTCAGCAGTCTTTCTTCACCACAGCAAATAAAGAATCGAAAAATAGTGCTCGTGGTAGTTACATGAGAGCAGAAAAATTTGCTAAGCATGGAAAACCCTTTGCTGATTGAGAATTTGTAAAAAATATCTTCAGAGTGTAGTTGATGTGCTTTCTCCATCACAGGCTCAAGTCGTGTCAAATATTAGCTTCTCTGATGTGACAGTAGCAAGACGCATAGAGAATCTCGCAACAAATATATTCAGCAAATTAAAATCCAAATGCAGAAAATTTGAGTTTTATTCTGTAGCGATAGATGAATCAACAGATACTGCACAAGTAGCCATTTTTATTCGTGGCGTTGATAGAGACTTCACAGTTGCAAAGGAATTAGCCAGTGTCATTGCACTTAAAGGTACAACACGAGAAACAGATTTATATTCGAGTCTGACACAAACTTTGGATAAATGTGAGTTAGACTTCAGTAATATATTTGCTATAACCATGGATGGTGCTAAATCTATGACTGGACAGAAAATAGGAGTAACAACATTACTCAAATCTGATGTGAAGGCAAGTGGAAATAATATTATGATGATTTCTACTGCATCATCCACCAAAAACATTTGTGCAAGAAGTCCTCAGACTTTGAACATGTGATGAATGTTGCTGTAAAAGTGGTTAATTTCATTCAGTCTAAAGGACTTAATCACAGGCAATTTCAACAATTCTTGAGTGATTTGGAAGCTGAAAATGGTGATGTTGTGTATTGCATGGAATACGTTAGTTGAGCTGAGGAAAGATTCTTCAGTGCCTGTTTTCCTTGAAGAGAAGTTCAATAATACATAGAATCTAGAGGGAAATCTATTCACGAGTTCAGTGATGATTGAGAGACTTTGCATTTCTTGTTGATATTACAGGTCATATCAATCATTTGAACTGCCGCTTCCTGGAAAAAGATCTACTTATTCATAATCTATATTACTTTGTGAAAGCTTTTGAGACAAAATTAATCCTGTGGGAAAGTAAGTTGCTAAATAAGAATTCCACCCACTTTCCAAAATTGATGGACTGTGTGAAGAACTCTATAGCATGTTCAAATAATTACATACAATGCATTTCAAATTTGAAAGAGGAATTTAAAAGCAGATTTTCCGATTTTCGTGAAAATGAAATTTTTACCAGTGTTCTCCTCACCATATTCAGTAGATGTTGGAAGTGTTCTTTCAATTAGAATTTATAGATTTACAGTGTGACTCTGCAGTAAAATGAAAGTTTCTTGAAAATCCTACATTAATTGATTTTTATTCGGAATATATGACCGAATTCAAATATCCAGGAATTTGTAAACATGCACTTGTGCATGTCTTCTAACTTCGGCAGTACCTACATATGTGAACAACTTTTTAGTAAAATGAAAATCCTAAAATCAAAAGCAAGAACATGACTGACAGACAGACATTTGGAGGAAACTTTATGAATTGCAACAACAACAACACAGATTAAACCGGATATTGAAGCTTTAGTCAAGCAAAAATAATGTCAAATTTCACATTAAAACTAAAATAACTACCATCTCCCTCTTTTTTTTTTTTTTTTTTTTTTTTTTTTTTTTTTTTTTGTGTTTTTTTTTTTATTTTCTTTTTTTTAATTTTTTTTTTTTTTTTTTTTTTTTTTTTTTTTTTGTAAGTGCATTTTGTAACATCGTTCTGTACAATCATCTTTATACTTTTTTCATAGTTAAAAAAAGTTACAAAACATTTTAATTTGATTTCCATTTTTTGGAACCAATGTGTATATATATACAAATCTGTAACACTATCTCTTTGCTTAGTTGTAGTCTTGCAAAACAAACCTCCCTTTTTTCTATAAATTTTCTGACTAGTAGCAAATATAATTCTGTAAGAATCCTATGAGGTCTAGTTATTGTCGTATCCATCTCATTGAATGAAAAGGTAAGAGTAAGATCAAGTTACAGTGCTGCAATTTTTCTGCTTATTTCTACTTTTTAATAATGAGGTATATGAACTTTTTTGACTTCTTGTTTTATTTTTTTATTTCAGAGCAATGGGCAACAAAATTGTGTCACATGCACCAAATTTTGTACAAAGCTTGGTAAATCTATTGGAAAATTCTTGAAATGCTTTGTATAGCTTTTTGATTGTAATTCTTTAGACATTTTTGAAAGGCACTTACATTTCAGTTTTGGTTCCATTTTATTTGAACATAATGAACATACAAGATGATGAAATGGCTGAAAATGTTAAAAAAATTGAAAACTTATCCATATAGACTGACACTTAAAAAATCCATGAACTCACAGAAAGCATTAAAATCAGTTATAGAGGATTTTTAACAGAAAATCTGAACATATGCCACATTGCAATGAAATTTGTTTCTTTGATTTTGACTAATGATTAAAGAGAATACCGCACGAACACGTGTCTTGAGCTTCTTGAGAAGGTTAGCAAGGATATAAATTTTAGGTACTTAAGCATTAAACAGTCGATCATGAAAGTTGGCTCCCATCAAAACGTGATAATTGGCGAAGATCCTGTGGAAGTTTGAAGAGTCCTTCATAACTAGGTTCTAATGGTTTCTTGACTCTGTCGGTTCTTAGGAAAACATGAGTACGCACTTTCAGATCTTTATGGACAAAAACTTTAGGAATAATTTTTTGCTGTACTGTAGAGGGCTTGAACAGTTCCATTTGTTTTTGCAATTTATGCAACAATGTTTGAGCTGTTGTAGAAATCGTTGATTTATCAAAAAATTCTCAAGGACGTTTGATTGTTTTCCCATAAACCATTTGTCCAATGGAATCTCCAGAGTCTTCTTTTAATGCTGCTCTAAGACCTAGAAGAATTGTTGGAATGGATTCAGACTACTGAATGGAATTATGACATTTGATAGCAGCTTTCAAACTTTAATGAAATCTCTCAATTTTGCCGTTACACTGTGGATGATAGCAAGTTGTGTGTTTGACTCCATATATGATTGCCAAGGTTCGAAACAATTCAGAAGTAAACTGTGCTTCACGATCCATAATAACTTGGTAAGGAACTCCAAAACAAGTGATCCAGTTTTCATAAAAGGCTCTGGCAATTTTTTCTGCTGTTATGTCATGCAAAGGAATGGCTTCCATCAAACCTGTATAGCGAGATCAAAGCAAGTCAAGCAATATACAAAATTATCAGATGTGAATAGGGACCTATTTAAGTCAATGTGGAACCTTATTTTTTTGACAACCAATACAGACACGACTCCATGTTTATATAGCCTTTTTTATATTTGGCCAAATAAATTTAGATGCTGTGTCTTCAACAGTCGACTTGATTCCTGGATGAGCGAGGCCATGGATTTGTTGAAACATATTCATTCTAAACTGCTTGGATATAAATGGTCTAATGTTAGAGGAAGACGTATCACACCACACATTTTTACTAGATGGAAGTAAATAACTTTTGAAATTTAACGTTTTATTTTGAGTTTGTAAATCTTGTAATTCTTTATCATTAATTTGTTTGAATCATTAATTTCTTTAAATTCTTGTTTGGCAATCTGTAAGTTTTTACTGTCTAGCTGTCTGGGTTTGGCATACACTGGTTGGCCTTCTGTTAAAATGTGCTGCTTAACATTTGTTTTCAAAAGATTAGGTTTCGTATGATTTGGATACTTGGATAACAGATCATGATATTTTAAGTTATCATGCACTAAACTTACATAATTCATTTTGGAGACGGGTGTAATGTCACAATGAGTAGTAATATTAGTTACACTATTGATTAATCTTTTGTTGTTTAAATCAATTAATAATTTGAAATGGTCTAAAAAGTCTGCTCCGATGATGCCTTTACTAATTTTGGCAATAAAGATGGCCATCGAAAAGCTTGACGAAGGCTAAGATCAAGCGTTAAAAATTTTATCCCATAAGCGGGAATTTCTGTGCCATTAGTGGCATATAATTTGAAGTTGCTTTGAAGTATCTTTTTTTGTAGCAAGTAATAAGCAAGCGTCTGTGCCGAAATCAATTAGAAAATGCAAACTCATGTGTTTGTCACTCACAAATATTCATTGTTTACAACCATCCTGAACATAACCTGCAGCAAAATCAGCCGCTAATTCTGCTGCTGGTCTAAGTTTTCTGACTTCTTTTGGCTCCAAGAGTTGTTAGATTGACATTTTTCAGGAATGCATTTTCAGCCAAACATGCAATGATAATAACAATACTTTCCATTCAGACCCACAAATCTTTTACATTTATTACTTCTACTTTGCTCTCTGTATCTATCATTACTATGACTCCGAGACTGAGATTGGTGAGAAACCCTTAAAGTTTTTATTTGTTTTTCGAGAGAAAAAATTTTTATCAGTAACTCAGCAGTCAAATTTAAATTTTTGCAAGCGGCATAAATTTCAGGTTTTGAATTCATTTCTAGTATTTTGTCGGCCATTAAAGATATTTTGTCTAACCACAATGTTTTGAGTACTTTATCTGAAACGTCATCTGCAAGCGATCTCATTTTTTTAAGTAACTGACTGGGTTTCATATTCCCAAGGTCAAGGCCAGTGACTAAACGCTTAATTCACTTGTTTTTGCTCTCTTTGAATGTGTTTAAAAATCTTTCTTTAACTAAAGCATATTTATTGTCAGATGTTTTATCTATAATGATATACCAAATAATTTCAACATATTTTGGCTCTAGTTGAGACACTACATAATTAAATTTGGTACTACCAACAGTTATTGCGTTAATTTTGAATTAAGCTTCTACTTGGAAAAACCAAATTTCAGGCTTTTCTGACCGAAAAGGTAGAATTTCAACACTCACCTTGCAAGTTTCCAGCATTGACATGCTTCCATAATTCAATGTTACAGTCACCAGTCTTTCAATGTGGGTATTGATGGTAAAATGAAATTGAAAGTAAACAGCCAGAGCATTTCATAATTTAAATAAATGCTTATTTTGGTCTTAAAAAAACATCGTATTTACTTTTGTATAACTTCCATGCTTGTTTGCAACATATTACTTAATTTTTTAACATAAAAATAATATAACAAGCCTTTTAAGAAATAATGCTTACAGAATGCTTATCATAGAACACTCCAAGTAACAGCCTTTTTGAACTCAACTCATTGTTGCCACATAGCCACTCTTAATAACTATGCAAAAACATTAAATCATGTTGCTAAATAGAAAATCTTAATAATCATATAAAAACATTGAATTATGTTCTACTTACAAAACCACAGATGTGATGTTATGAGTGTGTTGGCTTCATCGTGCTTATCTATAAATGGCACTAAATTGCAATGGTTGGCTACAGTTTCAGAGTTGACAAGATAATGTGCAAGTGCCAAATTTTGTTTCTGAGATCATAGTGGTTGATAATTATTGGATTTTGCATTAAAATCCATAAAGAGAGCGATAGTCCTCGCAAATTCTTCTCAAAGTCAAATAACTATGGCAAGTTTGTTTCTTCTAATCAGTCAACTCTTTAACTGTAATATTCTGAAGTGCTTGAAAGACTGTTAAAGACTAATATTCTGCCACAATCATAACTGGTTCCTTCATGATAGTATGTCTCCCCACAAATCTCTAAAAACATACATTAAAGCATAAGTAGCCACTCTCATTGCATAGCCGATCTAGTTCCTCATTTTATTTTATTCCCCAAATTAAAGAACAAAAACTTGTCGAGAATTCCATTCCAAGGAAAAATATTATGAAACTCACATATTCAACCAGAATTACAAATGATTCTCAATAGCTTTACACAGAAAGACTTTTCAGTGCTTCTGAGGTATGGGAAAAGTGATGAATCGTAGTATGTGTTCACAAGAGGACTATTTTGAAAAAGAAGCCGAAAATAAATTAA